>VXBI01007755.1:127905-233171 GCA_013397375.1 Toxostoma redivivum | reverse complement strand
GAAAGGAGGAAAGGAGGAAAGGAGGAAAGGAGGAAAGGAGGAAAGGAGGAAAGGAGGAAAGGAAACCATCTCCTATTGAAATATATAAAATTTGGTCATGTAAGTAGGACCTGAATATAAAATCTGCAGTCTGTAATCCTTTCAATGTGAGCTAGGAAACATGAAACAAACAGCACAAGAATAAAACTAAACTACTTATTAAAAGCCTACGGTGTTTCTCCTCCTCCCACCTATTCCCTTTTCAAAAACATTTTCCTTCTGTCTGTGCTCATCTCATCTGCACCCTTCTTTCATTTCAGACAGTTGCTTTTTTCTTTTTTCCTTTTTTTTCCCCTCAGTCCATTCAAAGCTCCAACACAAGACAGAAGTGTTTGAAGCAGGGAAAGAAAGGGAGATGGATTAGTTCTGGCTGCAGTTAACAACCACTGCAATGAGCCAGACAAAGAGGCTGGGCCAGGAGAAAGAGGGAGCACAGAGCTGCAGGGAGATCCCGGGACAGCGCCTGTGACAAACTCCCTTCCCAGCTTTTCAAAGGGAGCTGGGCTCAACACTCATCACACAGCTCAAATCCCAGGACTGGCTGTATAAAAGGGGGAAACAATTCCCTGGCTCTGATTTTTGCAGGATTTGCAATTCCAGGTGAGCAGCACAGCAGCTGGGCTGCAGCCTGACCCATGGGTTCCGTGGGGATCACAGAGCCAGGCAGTGACAGATCAGAGCCATCACCTGCCACTGCACACAGCCTCCCTCACCCTGAAACCTGTCCTATGGGACTGGCCAGGGCACAGAACAACCATATTAATTAAATAATCCCCAACTGCAGTGACTTTGCCTCTGGGCCATCATCGCTTTTGGCCTGCCAACATAATACGTTTTCCTTCCCCGGGATCACCTTTCACCAAAATGAAAACCTGCCCGCATGTCATGTGCGGCACAAACAATCCAAAACATACGAGCAGCCCAGGGCAACCTCGATAAACATGACACAGGATAATCCACTTGGGATATTCAGAGCATGCCACTGACCTATTGGGGAATGCAGAGCAGCCAGGGGAAGCTCCAGTGTGTGTGCTTGTGTTTGGAAAACCGTGGCTCTCATCTCTGAGACACCGCAAGCCCCAAGTCCTCAGGTTTTGGAGGATAATGAAGAAACAAGAGCAGCTACTCAGAAGCAGCTTGTTCTCCAGACTGAGCAGATTGACAAAGTAACCTCTGTTGTCAGATAATATGACCATACCCCCAGACATGTACCTGATCCTGTCTTTCCCCGGCTCTAGATTCAACTCCCTGAATTGTATGACGTAAGGTCTAGCTCAGGGCGCCAGGGCAAGCTGAGAAAAAGCCTCATGAGACCTCTTGTCAATACAAGGCACAAAGCTGCTATCTGCAAAACAGTGAGGTGCCTTTTCATGCTCAGCCTTCTTTTGAGACAGGCTTGTTTGGCTTTTTCGAAAGAAGAAAATATAGCACCAGTGAAAGACCCTAGAAAGGTTCTGCCCTGACTGCTGGGAACAGAAATGGGCTCCACTACTTACAGCTGGCGTGGAAGCATCAGGAAACAGCAACACAAAGTTGCCCAAAACAGGTTGTGACACTGGCCCCAGAGAGGGGTACAAGTGTCTGGACATCTGGACGGACCCTTGCCACTACAGGGAGCCATGGAAACAAAAAATAACACAGACAAAGGGTAATAGCTTATGATACAACACCAACAGAGCTTCCCCAAGAGGGGTCTGTTCTCACAACCAGCTGACCTTGCTATTTACTGACCCAGATTTCACTGCAGAGACAGTTTAAATGTCTCCCCACCCTCTGGAACCAGTAAGGTGCTTCAGGTGGAAGAAAACTTTGAAGTTCTCCAGTCCAAGGAGTGGACACATGGCTTCTTCTATTGCAACCTTCTCTAACACTGGTTGTCCTGTTCAAGCACAAGTTTGGCTCTACAAGACATTCCCAAATGCATGGAAACATTAATATGCAATTAGGAGCTGGGCAATGCTGAGCTGTTCTCAGAGCCCCTAATTTAATATGATGAACAGAACTTTTTCAATGAATTTAGTGCTTTTTCTACACATCAGTTTAAGACTTGTAGCATTCAGGAGGCACTGGCTGGTGTCAGTAACTCACTATCAGAGTCCAGAATGAGTTACAGAATGTTGACACAGAAGTTTGATCCACTTTAGAGTGCAGGACCAAAATACTATGTTACTCTAGAGACCATGTCTCCTTTAAAATCTGCCCAGACTTTGGGTCATCTGCCAACATCTTTAAAGTCATGATTTTCTATTTTCCTTTAGTAGGCAATAGTTGTGTTTGTTACTCAACTACATGAGAAAAAGGGTCAAAGATGTTCTAGGTGCTAGAAGAGCCCCATCGACGAACTTTCTAAACTGCCCTTTTAGCTTTCTGTGCAAAAAGTGAAGTATTACAGTGATTGGTAAATAACATCTTCATCAATATTAGAAGTGAGTGTTTCCCACAAAAAGTAAACACTGTGTAAGAGTGAGGTGAACAATAAAATGTCCTCTGTTGAAGCTACTGTTGAGAATTCTTATTTGCCAGACTTCCAATAATTAAAATTTGCCTAAATAAATTACTCCCTGCTGCCCTAAGTTAATTATGTAAAAAAGATATCATCACTGGTGATTCTCTTGTTTTGATGATGATACTGAGTCAAACACCTAAAAGAACAATCAAACTCAATGCTAAGCAACTTATTTATGTTTGGCTTACCACTGTTGTTAATAAGAACATTATTTCACTGAATTCCTGCTGAGAGCTCAGCTCCTGGATAGCAGTTGTTTTATAATTAATGTTTTCTTCCTACTGGCGTGTTCTTCCACTCTCTTTTTTCATGTTCTCAGGTTCTCAAAGTACAGTAATAGCATTTCATGCAATAGAAACCCTTTGTTCAAGAAGAGTTAGAGCATGAAAGTAATCAGCATCACAACAGCTTTATCTTGTATTTTTGGTAATAACTACAAACCCTTCTAGAATGCTTTTCCATCACTGGTTTCAGCATTTAAAAAACAACATTGCAAATCTATACCTGTATTTCACAAATAAGGAAAATGAGGCATTTAAAAGTGATTTATCTAAAATCCCCCAGTGAGCCAGTAGCAGAATCAGGAGCAGGTTCTGCATTACTGCTTTCAAGTACCCAAAAAATCAAGAGACAAACAGGAATGGAAGGGAACTTAAATGAGAGGAGCTACAGCCATGGCTCTGCCTTAGGAGCTGCCCTGTATTCTCACAGGCTGTGGTTTCCCAAGCAGGGTGCAGGCTCTGGCAGGGCAATCTGAGGAGAGTTGCACCAGTTTTGTGCTAGCACTGGTCCCCCTCTGTGCACATCCTGTGGGTTTCACCTTTCAGAACTCCTGTTGTACAAGCAGAAAAAGGGCCCAAAACTGCCCCACGCCTACAACACCTCTAACAGTAACACATTCCCATTTTCATTGCTGCTGCTGAACAACTTGATTTTTAAAAAGACAGGAAACGCATCAACAAAACAGATTATTTTAAGGTATAGAGTGAAATGAGCTCTTTGTATAGCAAATTAAATGGAAATTGGGACCTGGCATATCAAATGTTTAAAAGTACAGAGACTGTGAGGAAGAACATGCCCATTTGTGAATTTGTTTATAAGTGTGTGTCAGCTGCATGATGAAACCAAAACCGTCAATGCTTAGTGAGTCAGCATCCAAACCAGCATCAGGACTGGGAGAGTGCTCAGTGTTTATGGAAAACAGGCAGAGTCAAGGGGACAGGAATAAATACACGACGTGTTTAATGTAGCACCTGGGTGCGTGGAGACATAGAAGCAAACTCATGCTGCGCTTTTTTAATGCAATCATTTTTAAAGGCAGAAGAACCTAGGCCACAGGGAAAAAAATATTCAATATTAGCCTTCACAGCAACCTCCTGCTCAAGAATCTAACGGGAACAGTATCTGGTACTCACTTGTCCTGTCTTCAGTTCTGAATGAGTGCTTAAGTAATTGCAAGTCAGCTGTGCAGTAAGTGGAAGAGTAAAACTGCAAATTTCTACTATGTATTTTGAAAAAAAATGAAAATGTGGGACAAAGCCTTCACAAGATCCTCCATCACAGCAGTTTGACTTCATTTTATTCCTTGAGAGTGTACCCCCAGATGTGCATTTGTCTGCAGTGTAGGCACTTGCTCATGATTTACAGCAGAGTCCAGATTTCAACCACCACATCTTGGATTCTAAAAAGTTCAACTATGACTTCATTAAGCCTTACACCGTTTAAAAATAATTAATGTAGAAGTTTAACAGTTTGCCACAAAACATACTGCAACTCAGTATCAGAGCGAGCTGCCAAAGCTAACAAAGTTGTTTTACTGCACTTCTATTGCCAGCTCCCATGCTGCAGTCCAGAGTTTCTGTTCTTCCTTTCACTTATCCCGAGAAAACCAAGCTTTTCCTGAAGAACATTTTCCTTTATACTCCTGTTTAAGATATTCAGAAGACTTGCCTGCCACTAATCACCCTGCCACCATTTTGTGGCAAAGACTATTTGAACACCCAGGGCCTATACAGGTCCAGTGTACCAAAGCAACTGGACAGAGACCCCACTCTAATACAAGCAAAGCTGAATAAGTCAAAAACTTCTACAAGCACATGAAGGGAGAACATCTAAGTGAATAACAATAACCCTAAAGTCAGGGAAGTGGAGCTGCCAGTCACTGCACAAGCACTGAACCTAGCACAGTCCTGCCCTTTCTAGCTCTGTCTCTGGCAATCCCAAGAGCCCTGGAGGAGACAAATGGGTCTTTTTATTTATTTTTGGTGGGCAAGAACAAAAACAGAAACCACTGGCACCAACATCCCGTCTTCTGTAAAATGCCTGAGGCTCACTGTACAAATAAGCTTTCCATTTTCATCTTCCTAATGCTATTTTTAGAACATCTTGGCAGTGCCAGATGCCTCTTTCAAAGGCTGGACTCTCCAGATCTGGAGTTAAGATTTATAACCATGTGCTGGCTAGCCAGAGATGTTGAAGACAACAGGCCTGTGGGAAAAGCCCCCCCATTGTTAAGATGACATTGTTCTAAAAGCCGCTCAAAATAGTCACTCACAGCATCTTGAGTATTTCCACGTAGCAGCCCAGGATCCTGTCTGCCTGGGCACTGAGCTCGATGCTCATGGTGCTGCAGGTGGGGCTGACCATCAGGCAGTCGATGAGGTTGGGCTCGCTGTCGTTGCCCACGCCCGCTGTCATCTTCTGGTTGGCCGTGTTGTTGCGCTCCACTTCCACGTGGATCTCGTTGGAAGTGACAATAACTGGTTTGAGACGGGATTCAGTCAAGGTGGCCTCCTGAGAGACCAGGTCAGGACTGGTGTGCAGAAGGCGGAGGGGGAGATTGGGCTTTCGGTCACACTGCTGCTGGCAGCCATTCCGAATTTCCTTCAGGCTTGGCGAATTGTCCCGACTGAATTTTAAAAAGAAACAAATTATTTCAGTAGACAGACAGACCAGCAGAGAGCGGGAGAGAGAGTGCAGCACTGAGAAGCCACGATTTTTTGCAATTTCCCACTGCATTTCACTCCAGCCCACCGGATAGCTTTCTTCTGTGCAATCGGATTACAGAAATCAATTAAAAACATTAAAAGGCTCCAATAGGACTGCTCTGCAGCCCCTATTTGACAGAGATTTGAGCTTTTCATTACTCTAATTGACAGACCAGTTTAGTCTAAAGGTGAACTTTCCTGTCCAAGTTGTGCAAAGCTGTAACAGAATCCATGCCCAAGTATGTATCTGGCTATAGTACATGCCCAGACATTTGTCTGCAGCCCTCGTGTCTGGAATTTGTGTTGGACACTGAGCAGCCCCTGTCCGTGCTCTGCCATGAGGAAAGTCAGATAGGCATAAACAAACAGGAAACACAGCAGAGGGGAACCCTCAGTGTCTACTGGAAACTGGCTCGTGTGTCAAGAGCTGCGGCGTCTATTTTGCGGCAAGTGAGGAATCAGATTTTCCACAATAACGGAGACAGCGTTGTGAAACCAGCTCGGGTTCAAAGCTGCAGAGACACAGGGATTTACACACAACCCTGCCTTCAAGGTCTCACCCCTGCCTTTCATCCCTCCCTTGGTGAGTACCAGGGAATGAAGGTTCAGCTTCTTTCAGGTTTTCCAGCACACTCATCTCACGCTGATCTTGTTTAGCAGTGCCATGGGTTTGGAAGGGAGTTAACACGCTGGGAATTCATACTGACCTGTTGATAAATTCCTCGTAACAGGAATAAATGGCAGCTAAGCAGACAGCTACGAGATTTGGCAGGACCCTGGGATGTGGGCATTGTCCCGTTGGACCATGCATGCTGAAAAACAAAAAACACAGTGGTATCATTGTGAGGAAGATTCTTGTGGGCAAAACCAGCCAGGCAGAATGAGGGTACGGACCTGGATAGGCATCCTTGGGGGATCTCCATAACAGGGCCATAACACAGAGATGTTTTAACCCTGTAAATCCAATGGCCCTATTTATGAACAAGGGCAAGACTAATCAACACTTTAATTGATGTGGTATTCCTCCAAAAATCTCACACTTGAGTGAGCATTATGAGCTCAAAACTTAATTTTAATCGTTCTGCACAGACTTTTGAGTCTGAATGTATATGAAGAATGTATGCACAGCAAAGTCCATTTGCTTGCAGTGTGGAAGTAGGCAGGAAACCCCAGCCTTATCTGAGAATTAGCATTTTTAAAAAGAGACTTCAGCAATACTGCCTCATGGACTTGATTTATTTGCTGTTTGGCAGTGCTTTTTTAAAAAAGCACTAGTTATTGGTAACAGCCAGTAAAGCAGGTGTGGGAGAAGTAACACATGAAAGCATGGACACAGGATTGGAAATTACACCATAAATTAAATGTAGCTAACCTGTGAATAAACTTCTTCACCACCTCCATTCCAGCATTCAGCTCATTCAAAGACAGAATGTACTCCTGAGTAAAGAGCCGCAACCGAGGGCACTTCCCAAAATCCTGTCCAAGAAGGAGAGACTCGGTGAAGATGGTGAATGTACATCCAAACTGTGGGTTTTCAAAAGAAACCAGCTCAAACACAACTGAATTCACATTGCTATTATGTTGACAAGCTTCAAGAAAAGAGCACCCCTGCACACTGAAGTAATGTTCTCCCCACTAATAATGACAGCATTTCCAACCTCTTCTTTCTTTTATACCCACTTTGAAAACAAAGTTCTGTATAATGAAACAAACAACTAAAAACAAACAAACAAAAAAATCTCACCTATACTTATATTTGTGTCGCACTTCTCACTTAATATTTTGACTTTGAAATACATTTTTTGTTTGGCGCTTTTGCTTCCACTCCTAGCTACAGATTTTTAGAAATAAAACTCAAAAAATATTGTATTTCCATGTTTGACACGGGTATCTATTCTGGTTTTAGAGAAAATAATTTTGACATGCTATCAATAAGCAATCAAGTACAAAACCAGAGATCTGATTTTTCTCCAGGGATTTTATTCCAGCTATGCTGTGAATTTGACAGGTGAGCTCAAGAGTGGTTTTCTTTAAATCCTGCAGGCAGAGAGGCACCTGCTAACTGAAATCCTGCATCTCCTCGCATCACCTGCTATTTTTAGATGTGAAAGGAGTAAATTCTGCTGTCTGGTGAGTGTTATTCCACAGCACATTTCCTCACATTTACACAGGTGTAACCTTATTACACAGGTGTTGCAGAACTACAGAGCTGAATTTCCAAGTGGGGAACAAGGTCCACTGAGGACAAACAAGCACTCCCAGCTACTCCTCCAGCAGATGCCTGTGGAAGTTATCCTGAAAAAAATACATGGCAACTGAAATGTTAAAGAAATGCCACAAATGGTAATGAACTAGTGGTGGTCTGTAAAAGGGATGATAAACTCCCAGAGCACTGAAACCTTCTGTTGATTCGTTTTGGTTTCAGGCACTTCTACAGCACAACCTGTATCAATACCTGGTAAGTTTTACAGCCAGAGAAAACAAGCAAAAACTTGAACATAAGCTTAGGCTGAACAATGCCTCCTTCAAGCCCTAAGTGTCTCTCTGCTGGTACTGAATGGATGCCTGGTAACTTCACCCAGAAAGGGACTGTGAGCAATTCCTCATCATTACAATTAACATCACTAAATTTTAACAGCTCCTTCTGGCAGGTGAAAACACACCTGATGATCCAATGGCAGGAAACCACATGTGCTTCATAGAACACTTGATTAATTTCATGAACATGCTTTGCAAGACAGCTTTTGCAATTGCAATTTACTTATGAAAGTTTTCACCCTGTCTAGGTCTCCTAAGTGAAGCTGGAATCAAAGTCCAAGAGATCATAAGGAGCATGTCATTGCTGACCTCTGTAAAATAATATATCTCTCTAAATTTAATAAAATGCCCTATACATACCAAGCACAGAACAATACACAACACCAATACTGATTGCTCAAAAAAATAAAAAGAGATAAAAAGAAATAAGGGCTTATATTCAAACATTTGGGCTGAACCTACAAAGAGCTAAAACCCAAAGGTTTGGGAGGTTGCTGAGCACTCCTCAAACAAATCTGCACACAACAGCCTCCAGTCCTACATGTAACCAATATTATCACCAAGACAAAAACCTATCCTTGTTCTTTTGAGAACTTAAAATCAGAGATAAATGAGACACACTTTACCCATTTTATAGGAAGAAAACTGTGGAGCAAAACTTGTTGGGAATTTTCAAAGGCCACAGAACAAACTGGAGGCAAAGGTGGGAAGAGCCAGCCCAGACTCCTGCCCCAAGGACTGCACGGGGCCTCCTGTGGTGATGAAGTTTAGTGTCCCCCTAAAGAGTAACTTTATTTATGTGCACACACACACACATTCTCTAAAGCACTATTCAGTACAGAAATCCCCAGAGAGTGGTAAAGTGCCCAAATCCACTCCAATTAATACCTGACACCATAAATTCTCCAACTACACACTGCGGTACAGACATGTTGATTTTCAATCTGCAAATGTTAAGTATGGTAAATACACCCAATTCTCTGAAGCTAACCAAATACAAGCATTACACTATGCATTTAGATTTTATTTGAGACCCCTCAAGAGCTCTGGATGCTTTAAAAAAAATCAGCCTGGAATCCAAGAATAACATTTACAGAATATTTCAATGAACACTACAGAATATTCAAAAATGTTTACATGTCTGCAGAGTGCTGGCACAGAGCCAGGAATATGACCTTTTTGCCATCTTGGGCTTTCTACCTAGTTCTGTAAACTCAGGGAGTTAAATAATAAGATTGAAAAATAAGAAATATAACTGTTTTCTACTGGATTCATGCTAATCACAACATGACAATAGATGGTCTCTAAAATTATACATTAATGAAAAGAAGTTGATTATGAGGTTACAGAGGTTCATCCTTGAGATCACAGCCAAATCAATCGTCTCAAATATTTTATTTTATTTATTCGTTATTCTTTGCCACTGCATTGTGAAGTACGATTTCTTTATGTAACTTAAAAAGATTGGCAGAAAACTTAATATGCCACAAAAGCTGGAGGGCTGGTAAGTACCCCAGATCTCTGTTAGGAAAGGAATATGGATCACATAAGAATATTTTCAGAGTTTGGGGAAGGGGAATCTTGTCTACAGGGTGGAAAGCAAAGCAGGGCATTTATTTCAAACACTGACAATGAATTAATCAGCAATGAGAAGAGAGAAAGTCTGGGTAAAAACAGCCATAAAAAGACAGAGTACCTAAATCTTGTAATGAGAAGGAAGAATAGCAGTAGAAAAGCATAAGGATATTTAGGAATTCCAGGTAAGAACTCACTGAATATGAGCTTGAAGAAAAACAGAAACCAAGAAAAGAAAAAGTGTTGAGGGCCCCAGCTCAAAATGAACAAAGTCCCCATTCTGCTTTTGTTATTTATTTGATTTTAAACTGTTTCAACTGCAAGAAAGGCATGCAGGGAGTAAATAAGGAGCCATGGTCCAGGTGGGAGAGAGCTGGAGCTGCATATGCTGGCACTGCTGCCAAAAGAAACATCCCTCAATGGCTGTGCTTAGATGCTTTTGAGGATCCCACTGAAAGCTTATTAGTTCTGCACTGCTAAAGTAACACACAATTACATGCAGCATTCACACTTTGGGGGGCAGATTTAGATACATCAGCACATGACAGGCAGCAGAACAGATGGTGATCACAAAAGGTATGGCAGTAAAACTCCTCCAAACTGCTGGAGCTCCCCATGGCACGAGCACTCACCATGTTGTGTTTGAGAATCCTCTGGACCACCGGGGTGAAGACCTCGATCACCACCATGGACCGTGGGCGCTCTCGGCAGTGCTGCAAGGAGCAACAGGTCACATTTTGGGAGCTGCAGGAATTCTGGAGATGGGTCTACCCTGGCTTCACACCCCACACGTGATTACCCCAAGACTAACAAGATCCAAGGGCTAAATTAATCTTTCCTGAGATTAAAGTACTCATAACACTGCTCCTTCCTATGGATTTGCTGGCATCTAGGAGAAGATTCCCAAGGGAGTTCACAAACTGCGAATTCTCTTCTCTTCCCTGTGTCAAAACTCACTGCAATGTACCATTCTGGGGTCTTATTGCAAACAGTTTTAAAAGGAAAGGGGCTAGGGACAGGAAGATATGATCACACAGGCAGTGTAATGCCACAAATCTCCTTTCTCTGGGATCCAGGCTAAAAACCTGTGGTGGATCTTGGACGGTGCCAACAACTCATTCTCCCATCATAGGATGAAATATATAATCAATGTCAGAGTAATTTAGGTTGAGAAAGACCTCTGAAAGTCATCTGGTCCAACCTCCTGCTCAAGACAGGGTCAATTCTGAAGATAAAGTCTCCTTTTCATTACTCTGTCCACCTCTGCTTTGTGAAGTCCGTAACCTGTTTCCCTTCCTGCAACTATACACACCCCACTGCACACATTTACAGACAATTAGGTGCCCATCTCTGAGAGAGATCAAAGGCAAAAAATCCCAAATAAGGAATAAAAATGCATCAAGTCTGAGGCCACTGATGACCTAAGAGTGCTTATAAAAATGCAAGTCAGAGGAGTTTCTGTCACCTGACTCACTTTCTGTAGGAAGAAGCAGCTGATTAATAACTCTGGATGGGAATTACAAGCAGCATCGAGAATATTTGACAAATGCATACCCAGTCATCAGTAAGCAAATGTAAGCAGATTTGAAACTGAAACACAAACAGGCCTCAAGGAAAAGTAGTATTTTTAAACCCACAAGGTCTGCAATCCAAAGTACTCCGAAGTTTGTGGATAAAGGATACAAAATGCAGTACAAGCATGGATTTACCAGAATAGAGGATGAGTCCTTAAGATCTTCCCACTGCCATTACCCAATGACAAAATGCCATAAGGGTGAGTTACACACATCTGACTGAACACAGTGGCTCCAGTGATTTCTGCATTAGCTAAACACAGCATGCAGTAGGACACCTCTTGTACCCAGACTGAGGTGTGGGAGTCTCAAAATTTTAACTCTCACACAGTATCAGGACAAAACAGTCTGATATACTAAGCATATGATTGTATTTATCATAATGGTGCTGTTCACCATTCCAGTATCATTGCTTGCTGACCAAAAACTGAACTCAATCTGGGCAGGAGGTTAAGAAGTTAAGGAAAAAAACCTCCTGCTCAAAGAACTACATTGATGTACAACTATGAGATTTCAGAAAGCAAAGCTGTTCTGATACCTTGCAGAAGAATTCACAGAGGTCAGGAGGAGGATGGTTGTTTTCCAGCAAAGGTGCAATTGCCTTTAAAAATAAAGGGAGAAAAAAGAGAAAAACTGAATTTCAAGGCAGCAACTGGAGAAAGCATATTGCAAGAAAGTATTTTTCTTGGGGGATAAAAGCTTACTTTTAGAAGACAAAAGCATCAATAGAGAAGTTAGAGGCGAGCCATGTGTTTATTTTATAAGTGAGCTCAAGCACACCTCTGCTATGAATCCTCAGGAAAACTCTGCTTTTAACTACAGTGTAAATATGTAAAACAAGCAAAGGAGTGCAATATTTATAATGGTTTAAATGGAAACAGGAGCAGACCAATTGCTTTAGGATGTAATAAAGCAAGGATGAATCTGGCTCACTGTTTGAATTAGAACATCTCCCTAAAAGAAAAAACTAAACACCACCACACACACATATCCTTTGTGAAGCAGTTCAAGCTCTTTTTTTTTGTGAGAAAGAGCTCACTAAAAGCAACCTAGCCCTGTTCTTACCTGGGAGGACCCTCTTTATCAAAATCAAGCATCTAACTTTGTAGAAGCTGAGCTCAACCATTCCTTTGTTGCTACGCAAACCAATGTGCTTATGCTGGGTAAACACATTAGAAGTCATACCTGCCACTGAGGGGGTAATGAACTTATGCTGTTGTTACTTCCTTTGTAAACTAGAAAATGGTACCAGAATAATATAATTCTATGTGATGGTGCCTTCAGGCTTTTCCACTCTTCAGTTACAGGGATTCCCAGTACCCATTTCACCGGAAGACACTGAACACAGCAGCCAGGACATTTTGTATTATGGAAATGAACACCAGTTATTTTATCTGGATGGCACCTGGAGTTTTAACTAAGGCAACCTGTTTTGGTTTTTGCTCTCCCTCTCATCTCCTTACTCGGCCCTGTGTGTCTGCTTGCAGTGGCTGTGTTTCACACACACAAACAGGTCAAGATTAGTGTGAATTTTAACAACGGAGCCCAAGCACATATGCAAAGCTCTCTTTGGCTACATGTAAGAACTATGATACTCATTATCATGTGCCATCCTCCTGGCAACTGTTCACTCCTCCTCTGGTGGTGGCTCAGCCACAGGGGACTGATGGAGAACACAACACCATCCAGTGAGACCAGAACATCCTCGCTCCCCATCCAACACCTGAGCTCAAGATCTTTACTGAACCCATCTTTGGGATTCTTTGCTTTAGGATAACAACACCACAGACAGTCAAGCAGGCAATGGCTCTGCCTCTGTGGTCAGTGTGGCAGAGTGACAGCCTGGAAGGACCTTTTCCTGTGTTCTCCTTATGAGTGCCATGGTCAAAAGCATGAAGCAGATGGTCAGAAGCAGACACGTGCTGTGCCACGTTGCCCAGCCGTGGCAACACGTGTGTCCCCATCCTGAGCAGGAAGGGATTGGTTGGGATATTGATCTGTCCCATCCAGAGAAGGAAAGCTGGTCCCATCTGCATGGCCAAGCACTGTGTACTTTCCACATGCTACATAAATACACAGTATTAGCAATTCTTTCCAGGAACAGCCCAGGTTATCTGGATAATGGCAGTGAGCTCTGAATGCCCAGGAACTGCCAGCTCCTTAATGGCTTGGGCACAACCTACATGAGGGCAGGACTTGAACTGAAGAAGCCATCACCCAGAGCAGAGGAATAACACAGGCTGAAAGGACCTTTGGAGGCCACCTGGTTCACCTTCCCTGCTCACAGCAGGGTCACTTCACATCTTTTATTTAAAAAATCCTTCCCCAAAAACAACCAGCTGTAACCAGGGGCCTGAACTACTCTTGGCACTAGAGGTAAATGAAGGTTATAGCAAAGAAAAGTAAATTCTACTTCAGAAACTTATCTCAGTGCCTGATTCCAGCTAAAAGGGTATCTTAAACAGCAATTCAACACAATTAACACCTTTTGGCAGCTACCTGACACTCTGTTATTTTACAGAAAGAATAACAGAGATGTGATAAAATCAGGTGGTGGTGAAGCTCTAGATTAGATTACTAGGAAAATCTCCTGGAAATTGCCAGAGAATGAAATTAAATCACGGTGATGGGCAACCAAGTTCCACCTCTCCAATAAGCTGTTGAGATTTTATACTTTGTTTCACAAGCAATAGAGCAGTCATTTGATTCACTCATTTGTATGTCTAAATATATGCGACCTACCAAACAGAAAAATGTTGAAGAGGATATTTTTACAAATAAGTTAGCAGGGAGTTAAACTGGAATGGCACAAGAGCAATCCCTTGGTCACATACCCTCAGCAATGGAGATATTCTGTATATGGCAGCATTAGCCCTTCAGGAAACTACTCAGCCTAAGGGTTTTTTATAGGGCACACCTGGGAATGATGGGGTTTGATTATTTAAAGTACATATATAGATATGGATATTGCTGTGTAGCCTCCTAAGGAGCCCATTTGGAAAGATGGTTAACACTCAACATGCTGTGCTTGCTCTCTCATACAGGCTGACAGAAAGCTTTATTGTAATTCATCTATGAAACAAGAGAAATGACAAAGTCACACAAAAAAATAGACAAATGGTTTTCATTCCTGCCTAAGCTCAGCAGCATTGGTGGAAAAGCTTTCACATTTGCCCTACTTCTCTGGGGCAGATACAGGCACTACAGAACTGTTATCAAACAGCATTGATTTGTCCTCAGCTTTTGACAGAAAGATACTCACCACAATAATGCTCTCATGGTCTTGAGTGGTTAAGTTGTTGTTCTGAAAGAGTTGAATAGAAAATGAGTGAGCAAAGAGCTCTTGAGTTGGTACACCAGCACACACAGTCCTTAGCTACCATCAGACACAAGAAGAAAGGCTCAAGACTCAATTGCTTATTTTCTGAATAAAAACCACAGCATTAAAATCATTCTCCTAAAGGAGGTGGTACATTGCCTGCTATGAAGAGTGATGCAAGCCTTCACTGCTCCTTCAGCTCAGCACACAAACATCACAATGCCAGAGGTCTCAATCACTTGAAAAAGTAAAGCCAGCAACACATTTCTTTAAAATGTTTTCTTAGGACAAGCTGTACATGTCTACAAAAATTATTAAAAGGATTGTTGTGGTGTTTTTTCTTGTGGCCAGTTTCCCCAAAATTCTTTCTTTAAACATGGTACCAGGAAAAGCCAATAAATTGACTGAGAGTCACCTACGCTACCACCTATGCAGAAGAGTTTGCTCTGTGCTTTTTCAGCAGCATGATCCATCCAGAGTTTACACTGGTGTGAGTTGCTGAGATTTTTGACTACTGCAAGAAAAAACAATAGTGGATATTTTTGCTTGTATCAAATCCTCCTGATATTACATCAGAACTAAGACATGAAAACCTTGCTTGGCATTATGATTCCTTTCCATGAAAAGTTGAACATTTGAAACAGATGTTATAGGAGGAAGACAGGTAACTCTGAAGAAAAATTTTTTTCTTTACCAGAATTAGTAAAAATAAAATAGCTACACCATTAATTTATTGGTGTGTGTATATATTGGTACAAAAATTATTGGTCATGGAAGCAAAGCCCATGGAACAGAAGTCAAACAGAGCTTTACCACTGACTTAAGGCATGAGTTAAACCCATGACAAATTTACCGTAGCTAATTAAAAAAACCAAAGAAACAAAAAACCAACCAACCAAAAAAACCAAACCAACAAACACAAGATAAATGGGACTTGTTTTGTTTCCAGAAATCTACGTAACACGGGTCAAATCTTCCTTCTCCCCAGCAAGTGCAAACTCCACTCAAGTCAGCAGAAGTCACGAGCAGACTCACAGGCAGAATTTTGACAGCCCAAGTTAAAATAAAACCCACCCCCAAACTTTTAACTGTTTGTCTCTCATCTGAGAGTGACAGGAGCCCTGCTGAGGCCATACCTCTGAGAGCAGCTTGGAGACAATCTCCAGGGGTGCCTGGTGGATGGAGTCGTCCTGCAGCGGGGACGTCAGTGCCATGTCCACCAGCGTCCTGATCTCCTTCAGCACCACCTCCCAGCGGCTGGGGTTGCTCAGCACCTTCTTGTACTTGTAAATCTTCTTCTGCAAGACACAGGAAAGGGCCACACTGACACCACCATAAACACCTTGAATGGAGCTGTGCTTCCTACTGCCCAAGGAGGCTGCTTTCTATTTCGAGTTTTGCCTTTTCTGGTGGCTGAAAAGCTGTACTTGAAACATTTAAATGGACAAGAAAACCTTTTATGTCTAAACCACTTTCTTCTGTGGAAGCAAAGAGAAACCATGATTCTTTTCATTTCAAAATGAGTTTTTTAACTCCAGAGCATCTTTCTTTTCATCATTTCCTCTCGCCAACACCTTCTTCCTCAGGCTAATCACAGATACCTGCTATTGAACTGTTTCTAAAGCTTAAGTTCTTTTTAAGAGACTCATTAAGCAAGGGGGAGAGGGGGAGAGGGAGAGAGGCCATCAAAACATCACTCTTGCAGATCCTTTATTGTGAATGTGAATTCACATTCAGAATTCATTTAAATCAATTTTACCAAAGCAAAAACAATCTCATAGACCAAGAGGCTTTTTTTCTGCCTTGAAGGAGCCTGAAAAGTCATGTTACACCCCCCAGCTGTAACAGAACCCAGCTTGTGAAGTCTCCAAATCTTCCATACAACAGCATTTCCACTCTCAAGAACAGCATTCCTGATTGCCTAACCCATCTGCCCCAGTTCCCTGCAGGCCCCTGACCATGTCCAAGCTATTTCATCAACAGCTCCATCCACAGAGCAGCTGGATAAGCAGAGGATAACTCTTACTCCTCAGCAGCCATGTGACCACAAACTACTGGAACAGAAGCTGGTTTATATTATAAAAAGCAATCTTTAGAGAAAACCCATCCACCCAAGTTTCCAGAGGTGGCTTGATGGCACTCTACAAGTTCAAGGAAATGATTGTGAGTGCTCAAATGTCACTCCTGAAAACAACACGACAGGCACATGAGAGCCAGGAGGGGCTCCACAAGAGCATGGAGGCAGTGCCAGAGGCAGGGAAGGAGCTCTGCACTGAAGGGACAGCACTGCCAGGACCCCACTTGTGTTTCGTTCACATGTCCCTCCACTCCCCTCTCTGCATGAACCTGGTAATCTGCAAACAGGGCTGTTGAGAAGTCTGGACACATGCTCAGGTTTATTTAACAGTACTGGCTGGGCACTCATGTTCACACGAAAACATCAGTGTTTTGCACTAAAAATGGATCCTATATTCCTCAGCAGCATTTCCATGAAACCCACATAACCTGCCAATTTTGTGCAGCTTGCAGATCTCATCTGCACATTTTGGGCTATAGGTAAGTGTAACACAGGCAGGGGACTTTGCAAAGAGCCTGATTGTTTTGTTTTGCTTTGGAGCTCTGTGGCTCCTGGCATTTCCCCATGTGCTTGCCCAGGGCAGCCCAGCAGGAACCATCTGACCAGGCTGGCTCTCTGCTTATCAGCCACTTCCTTCCCACTCCAGAGCAGACCTACTGCTCAACAGCAGTCACCTCTGCACCCCCACCTGAAACACAAAAGAGAACAATGCAGAAAAATACAGATTTCAAATGCACTGGGCTTGTCAGCATTGTTAAAGCGGGGTGAGGAGAGCGGCACTAGGCTGACATGTAAAGGCTGATAAAGCAATCCAATTATCTTTTTAATTAAATTCACGCCAAGTACAAAAGTACATTGGCAGTGTAGTTCACACTTCCAGTGCATTTTAAGTCACTGAAAAGCTAAAGGAACATAAAAACATGCTGCAGACATTATCAAATGTGGCTGGGATTTCAGAACTGCACAAAAATCTTTGTACTTCTCAGCTCCTTGGGACAGAGCAAATCCAACGGTGATTTTAAGCTACCAGCACTACTCCTACATCAAAGATTTCTTGGACTCTTTAGGAAACTTCCATCATAGAATTTAATTTCTCTTATTCACGTAGTGCCTTTATTTATGGTCTTTTTGTTAGACTACTCCAGCACTAAATCTAAGACAACCAGACAGCCTTTTAACTGGAAACAACTCCTTTCTGACTAATTGAGGACACTAAACCAAGCTGGCTCAAGAGACACAATTTCCAATGCTGAAACTTATTCCTTGGTCCTGTACTGTGAAAAAGTCAAACTCAAAGCAGAATTGGAAGCTGATAAAATGTGGGGACGGGTGGACAAGAGTTAGAAGACTGGGCTATTGCATCCCTGCCTCTCTGGGTTGTCCTTTTATTAGTGAATTACAACTCATTTTCAGAGCAGCTCCTTCAGCCTAAGGGGTAGCTGCTGAAGGAAACTCTTGCCCAACAGGACGCTGCTCAGACAACTCCACCACAAATATCCTTTTGCTGTCAAATCCACTCTTGCTTGGGGTGAGGGAGGAGCAAGGGAGTTTTTCTTTCCCTTTTAGAGATGTCCATTAAAAGTCAGGATTCTGATGATGCTGACGTACACAAGAGGGAAGACAGCAGGAGCTTTACCCGCTGCCAGGCAGAGAAGACCAACCAAAGCTGCTGCTCAGGGCAGGCAGGCAAGGACTCAAAGGAGCATCAAAGGACAGCCACCTTTGCAGACACACCAAGCCTGCTGCAAGCACAGAATCCAAACTTAACAGTGTGTGCTTCATGTTCCCAGCACAAAGGATTGAGTGGCACTGACAGACTGAGCTGCAGTCTGCGAACGACATTACAGGAGTCTTGAATGATGGTGGGAAAGCAGCAGGAAATAAATAAATAAATAGAGGAGCCATCCCCAAGAGGGTTGAACTCTGCTATCCTGAACCTTTGGCCATGGTTACAGTGCTGTTTTTCTCAGCAGAATGCTTTTCACTGTTGAGCGCCTTCCTGAAAGCCTCAATTAAAGCCTGAAACCTATCAGTGGGTTACAGAAGCAATTTGCTGTGTCTCAGCAAGCACTTAGACAACACCGAGCCATCTGCTCCATTCTACCTGTGCTGGCTCTGGAGCAGGGAGCAACAATCACTCACAAGCTGAAAAACAAAGCTGCCTGGCAAAGACCCACATGGAGAACAGGAATGTCAATCCAGGGGTTCACTGCCCCTGGATGTCAGTGTAAAAGATGCCTTCAGTTGCTGAAAAAATTCACACATTTATCATTAATAGCCTGAACACAAAAAATACCAGGGTAGGAATCCAGTTTCTAGGGGGATTTCACTAAAAGCAGCGACTCCTGTGAAAATTTATATGAGTGAAAATAAGATATGCCAACCTGGAATTTGACCCTCCTAGTTACTGACCAGCCAGAGCCACACAGACAGAGTCAATCCAAAATCTTGCCATGCTGACTTTAAATGCAAAACTACTGAATTTATTAAGTACATAGAAGAAGCAGAATGAGGAGAAGTCACACTGACAGGGCATCCTTCATTCTCAAATCACTCTATTTAATTAAGTCCTGCAGAAACTCAAAAACCTAAGTCTCAATCCTCTTTTACAGGAGAAAAGAACTGAAGTCCACATATGAAAAATTACTTTTCTAGAGTTATTAAGCTAGGAAATGTGACAAAAATCTATAAAGCAGTTGGTTTTACCATCAGTGCCCAAAAACCTTTGAACACTGCTTTGAACAGAAAGTTCAAGAGAGTCTAGAAAATTTTCAGCTTTTTCAAAGTACGATATTCATGTGTTTTTCTACCCTATAATGGCTTCATCTTGTAGTCCTTGCTCATACACCACTTTCTTGGACAAGAATGATAATACTGATGTAGTCAACAGCTAAGAAAAATGGACTCTAATGCACAAAATCACCCAGCATGGAACATTTGCCTTGTTCAGCCCTAGCAAGACCTTTCATGTTAGGAACACCTTAAAGCAGCCAGCACAGCACACCTGATCCAAAAAGGGAAAAATGAAGTTAGCCTTTTTGATGACAAAATTTCATCCCTGCTTTGCCACTGCCAGCCAAGGAACGTTCTGTACTCTCGGGAACCTGTCTTCCCATCAGCAAATACTATCTTCATTACATAAAGAAAATTAATGGCCATCCCTAATGCCGAAGAGCCTGCTAAATTCTAGCTCTCTTCCCTTCCTTTACCACATGCCCCCTGCAAAGGA
The DNA here is from genome assembly GCA_013397375.1 of Toxostoma redivivum. Classification (NCBI taxonomy): domain Eukaryota; kingdom Metazoa; phylum Chordata; class Aves; order Passeriformes; family Mimidae; genus Toxostoma; species Toxostoma redivivum. Next base: position 213,327 of record VXBI01007755.1, on the reverse strand, counting down.
TCGCTCAAGTCTCTAGCAGGGAGGCTCCTGCAGGAATGCAAGAACGGGACAGGCTGCAGCCCCTGCAGGAACGGGACAGGCTGCAGCCCCTGCAGGAACGGGTGCTGCCCTGGAGGGCTGTGGGTGCCAGCAATTGTTTATTTCTTGCTGAGCAACGAGAGCAGCTCCAGCAAGAGGGAAAAGGTCAGGCTCCCGCACAAAGGTCCCCCCAGCTCATTGCGGGGACGGATGACACAGGCTAGGGTTACACTTCAATGTTGACAGTGCTTATGTAAAATGGAGGTGCATCTTGCTAGATGCAAATCTGTAGAGATAAAAACAACACAGAGAGCAAACTCGGGAAAGGTTTTCTCCACTGCAGCAGAACATTTTGTGCAAACAGTGTGTAACAAGGAACAGGAAGAGTTGCTGGCGATGTTCAACACACATGTTGGCATGTCCTACAAAGCCCAGGTGCACCATGTATTCTGCAGCATCACCTGCTGGAATTTTGACCTTTTACTCATTATCTTCATGAAAACAAAGAGGGCATGGTATCCCAAAACTTGGGATGTCCCATATTCTGCTTTTAATATTAGCAGATATCACTTACTTCGTGGTACTCTGAAAAATACCTAATGTTAACTTGCTGCTAACAGAATTTTCCCTGCTACTCAGAGATGGACTTAAACCACCAGCTGAATCCACTGAAAGCTTTTGGAACTATGTTCCTACCTGCAACATTTACCAATATGAAAAAAAAAAAACAAACCCCAAAAAAACCAAACTTACCTGAAAAGACTAAGTCTATAGGAAGTCCCAATCCAGGCAAAGGGCTGGGATGAGATTATGGAAACTTTTCTAAATCAGGGACTTCAAACTGCTCATGCTGCAGTAATCAAACTCTTCCTGACCTTCTGAAAGTTCTGTACAGAAAGACTAATGTGCTGCTCTCTAAAATAGATGCAAAACAACAGCAGCAAACTTTTGCTCTCCACCATGTTTTCAGGTCACAGCATGTTTTGCATATTTTCATTCTACCCAATGCAAAATGCTGAAATGCATCAACTTCTCTGCTTCAGTTGCTTCTCTGAATGTAATTGCCATGGTCAAGGCTCACTTCCCCACAAATTTCTAGCCACAGGCCAGAGAAATGGAGGCGAATACTATAGGATAAGTTCTTCTGATTCTCACTCAATTAAGGTCTAAATAACACTTCAGTTTTTGCCAACTCACATAAAAAAGATCCTGGTAAAATCCCCATTAGTTATATACACTGAGACTGGCACCTGTGAATCTATGGCCTGAATAAATACACCTAGTGACATTCTCTGCCCCAAGCAGCTTGCAGTCTGGACGATTAAAAGCAAGAAGGAGAGAAAGAGCAAGAAAACCAAGGTTATTTCCTTGAGGTCATATGGCAAGCCAGGAACAGAGCAGAACTGAGGTGTTCTGACCCTCAAGCCTCTGAGGCAATGGCTGGATCCTGGCACCCCAAGGAAAAGCACCACTGGCAGGCACTGTGCCCACAGCAACTTGAATGTTGATACCCTCTTGCTGTGCTTCTCCATCTCACCATCTCTGGCCACCACCTTTTTCAGTCTACTCTGATTCACCTGCTTCTTTCCACCAGTGTGTGCCACTTTGCTCCAGCTCTCACTAATCCAGGCAAGAACCCCCAAGGTTCAGGTCAGCACTGTTCCAGAGCTGACAGAGTTCAATGGGTTCAGCAAGTGGTGACGTGGGTTCAGCTGTTACTGATGCACAAGCTGGAACAACCACACAGACCCTTCCCGCAGGCACAAGGTTTGTCCTTTGCTCAGGTACCCCTGGGACAGTACCACTGCAAAGGAAAAGAATGCTGAAATAAACACAATTTTAAAAGCATGAAACATTTGTGCTTGAAGCAAGAGAAGTGCAAAGTGGACATGGGACAAGGAGGGGGTCACAGGACAGGCTCCTCAGACACCTCTCAGCATGCGACATTAATAAGCTGAAGAACTTGCTCCTGAAGCATATTATGTATCTTTCTACATATATATATATAGCTCCACCTCCTTTGCACACAGCTGTCAACTGTGCCCATCCTTCTGGGCTTCTGCTCTCTGATGTGCTCAACACTACTGCAAAGATAACCTTCAGTAACAACAGGGGATGAGAGGATGGAATGGGAAGGATATTCTACCCAAGGGAAAGGAAGAAAATCAAAACCGTGAAATTCATGAGCTCCACTGAAGACAAACCTGCATGCAAATGCATGTGTATGTCTCCAAAAACTGAAAGCAAGTCAAAAACTGTGGCTTCCTTCTAGATTCCCTAAGCAGGGAGGGAAGAGGTCATCCTTGGCAGACCTCCCCACTACCAAGCAAAGAAACTGGGCTTTGTTTCTGCTGGTGCCTTGCCTCCCCCTCGAACCCCGGCCCAGCCCTTGTGTCTCTAAGATGCAGGAACATAGCTGGCAGAGCCAAACCCAGCTCTACCTCATTCCTGCATTTGAGATGCTGTAAACCCAGCTAGAAAACGCAAAAGGCCAACTGTGGCTCCAGCTGCACTTTGCCTGGGCTAATGTGGTTACTCTTGTAATCAGACCTGTCCACAGGGGAGACATTTTTTGGCATGGCCGACGCTGATGCATTCCCTGAAACCCTCCATCCCTGCTTCCATTTCCTTTTGGCAAACACTCCCACTCTTCAGGCCCCAGTTCCAGCACCAGCTTTACACTTCAGGTTGGCAAAACATCAGCTTTCATCCTGCACACAGCAACTGCTGTTCCGTATTTTTCATAGCAGAGCCAAGTTGGGGTTTGTTTTTAATGTTGCTTTGGCTATGCGGAATTTCACTATGACTGCAGATACTCCAGCAGATGCACAAGCCACTCCCTGATTGCAAAAAGCATTGGTAGAGACAAAGCTGGTATCTTGGGTTGAAAATTCCATGTGACATCTCCACAAATGAAGAAATATTCTAAAATATGTTGCCCATGAGCATTTGGGTGTTTTGGTTTGTTTTCTGTTACTACACAAAAGTCACACAACATTTTTTCCTCCTGATCTTGGGCAGAAGAAAAAACTTCAGAACAGCTGAACAACGTAATTGTTCCAGACATACAGGAAAGGTTTGCCCTAACTGCAAGCTGGTGAGGAGGCAGTTTACAAACCCTCCTGAGTTACTTAAATATCTTCTGCAGAATGAGTGAGAAAAACCTTCACAGAGACGTTGCTGGCCTCACACAACAGGGCAGGAGCCAGACACTGCTTGAGCTACAGGACTTGAACAGCCTCTGACTCATTAGCAGAGGGAAGGTTTCAAACGTGTTCAGACACAACTGCCTCCTCCTCTTGCAGGACCTCACTGCTCCCTGCTGCAGCATATTTGGCCTTTTCTCCAGAGCAGCAAATGCCCCACACTGTCTGTACGTCAGGATCTCAGTGTTCTGGCAAAACCCACAGTTTCCAGAGAGGTGTGAGTCTGACTTGCTCCTGTATTTGCAGCAAGATCCAGAGTCAGGGAAAAAAAAAAAAAAACAAACGAAAAGCAGGAATATGTGTACCATACACACTCCATGCTTTCTGAAACCTTCAGTGGACTAATTGCATTGAGTGCACAGTGGTAAAAAAGTAGTATCAAATAACTAAGGCACAGCAGACACCATGTGACTGTGGATTTTGACATACAGCAAACAGAGCACAGATGACACAAGGCACTGTGACATTAAGTGCCATCTAGGTGTGGTCCTTGCTGTGTGCTTTTCTGTGCAGAGACCTACAGTTACTGACTACATTATAAAATGCCTCTGACACCCAGCTGAACTGATCCAGGTTCCTAATTACCTTTCACCTTTGTGTTCTGCACATGATGGCTGTGTCTGTGGAGCCTTGGCATCCACCAGCTCTCAGCCTGCAGTGGGAATAAATGACTTTGCCACTGCAAAGATACAAAGATACTGTGTAGGAAAATAGGGAGCATGCACAATCTTATCGTCAATGCACTTTGACCAGGTCTGGCAAAGCAAAAAGCTGTGCACAAGGCCACCATGGAGCACAGTCAGGCATACCTGCCCTGGCACTGCACCTTTCAGATCCCACTCAGGCACAAGAGAGCTGGTCATCACCGGGAAAACAGGACGTGGCCTCATCTGCAGGGCTGCACGACTGATGCCAGGAATTTCAGCCATGTGAGAACCCTGATCGGAAGAACTCACCACCCGAGAAACCACCTCCATCTGGGAGTAAGCAGCTACTATCACTGCACATTGTAGTAACTGCTAACAAAAGATAACACCAGAAAGATAATCTATTCCCCTTTTATTTTCTGGGAAATTCCAGTGAGCTGAGGTAGCACCCAGTAGCATACAAAGCAATTATTTTTTCCCAGATATGCAAAATGGATTAAAAAGCCACGTCATCCCTTTTCCTTTATACTCTCCACTTCTGGCAGTGGACACCCTCAGCTTTTTCTGCTCTCCTCCCCTCTCAGCAGTCAGAAAAACATTCCAAATGGATGTTTACCCACCTGTTTCACTTTCTCCTCCTTGGCAAATGTATTATTTTGCTAATTTTCTTGCTCCTCAACACCATAAATGGCTTTGAAATTGGCTTCTCTCTTGTGCACCTGCATCATCAATGTCGTCAGCAAGAGAGATGTGCACGGCTCAAGGAACATGTTTGTGTCAGAAAGCTGCTGCAGAGCCTTAGGGAGAGCAGGGACTGGATGCTTATGTGATGCTTGCAAGCATCTTAAAAGGGACTTGAGAAAAGCAGGGTATTTCTATCTTCAGATCACTGGGCTTTGGAGCACTGAATTTTCTACTTTCTCACAGGGAGATGCCCAATATCAGAGCAGCATTTGCATGTGAAACATTCCCATCACTTTGTTCCATGTTTTTATATTGCATCTTATTGTGCCACATCAGCACAAACCCTGAAACCTCCTGCAACTCTTCAGCCTACCAAAGTGCCACTGGATCTCTGCAATTTCCTTGTCTTCCTTCTTTGTACAAGTGTTGCATGATGTGCAAGAGTGAACAAAGACTCACAGCTTTCTGATCCCAAGACTCACATCCTTGCTGAGAACCAGGGATCACTGGGGTGCTCCCAGAACCACTGCTCATTTCATGTTCAGAATCACTCACAACATCCCTGTTGTTCTTGATGGATCTCCCCTCTGGTCACACAGCCTCATCCAGTATTCCCATCTCAAATAAGAACAGTAAAGAGTACCAGAGACCAGGTGATGGGAAATAGCTGCAATTCAATGGCTTCTGAATTAAGAGAGGGGAATGAAGGACATACTTGCTTTTGGACACTTTTTGTTCTAAATTTAAAACCATCAGTTCTAGGAAAAAAAAGACAAGAACTGTGACAGACAAGATGAACATAAGGCTTACAGCAAGAGCCAGGGCAGATGTTACAGGCTGAGACACTCGCAATATACTGTTTTACAGTTTTCTTTGGGTATTAGCAGCAGTTTTATATTCCCCTAATACATTATATATACTATAATGTAAGGACAAAACTGCAAGAAATGAAAGAGAAATTTAGAACAACACCTAGATACCCTTTGCTCCTTCGGGGTCTTGGAGGTCTTCTGACACCAAGTTCTCATAACATCCAGAATGCAGAACTGGGCCCCATGGCAGCAGCTTAACAAGGCACTTAGCATGTGTCATCTCCCAGAGTTAGGTTTTCACACCCAATGCATCATGTGAGGAGGATAATTACACTCCTGGGAAAGCCTACCAGTCTTTTCCTGTCTCCACAAGAGATCTCCTAAAAACAGCAGCCAGAAACCTGAACAAGAGAATAATTTTGGTGCAGCTCTATATTATATTACAGCTATAGATGAGAAGTTGTAATTTGGTGAAATTCTTGGTCACTGTGACCTCAAAATCCTGAGTTGCAAAGACTTAGTCATAAGGTCAGCCCTGGAATAATGCAGAGGAGCAATTCACCTGCACAAAACCCGAGGATCCCTCTTGGCCAGCAGCTCAGCATTCCTGAGAAACAACATATTCCAGCAATTGTATCTGCTCCTCTTCAGAGCTGAGATCTAAGCACACAATAACAAGCTGACCTGTTTATTCAGCTGTTTTTGACACCCCTCTATCTTCAGACCTAATATTAGTTTGAATAGGATAGCATCCAAGTCTAGAGGGGAAAATTTAGAGCTGGTCCTGACTTAGCTAAAGCAAGATAGAAAATAACTATCTGGTTTCTACTCAAATTTCACCACTAGGTCATTAATTGGCTTAAGTTATGCCTCTTTAAAAAAGGTCATTTTGGCAATGCAGGAGGCAGCTTTGGGTGCACAAAGCATGTGTGCCTATGGCTGGATGAGGGCAGGGCAGCTCAGATCCAGGCTGGCATCCCAGCGTGTTGCCAAGAGCCTCCTTGGGCTGGACAAAGTGCTGTGCTGACATGGATATGCAGCTCCCAGATGTGAAGTGATTCATGTGAAGCCAACACAGAGCACAGCCTGTGCTCAGCTGCCACTGCTGCAGATGTACCTTCTGGGAGGAACCTGCTCTAGTGGCCCCCCAAAAAGAATGAGGTATTTTCCCCCTGCAAAAGCAGTAAAAGCTTAAAAAAAAATCTAGCCATTCCACCTGTTCCAGTTCTTAAAACACTACCAGCATTTCATAAAATGAATAGAAGAAAAAACTTTCTGTCAACATCTTGTCTGTTTTTCATCTATTCATTTCCACCTCCCAAGTGAGATCTGTGCCTTTCTGCTGTGGCACAACAGCTACCTCTAGCAAAATGAGATCCCAGAAACAGAAAACAAGGCCAAGAATTTTCAAGTGACTTCTGATAACAGATGGCCTGAGACTGTCAAACTTGTGATGGAAAATGAGAGAGGCAACAGACTTCATGTGCTCATAAAGATATCTCAAGCCAAAAAGTAAAAAAAAAGAAAAAAACAAACCAAAACACCCCCCCCCCCCCAAATTAATTACAAAAAGTAAATGTTATGGAAATAAAAGGCTACAAGTATGACAAGATTTCCATTATGTTGCTCCTGAATTTGCAATAATGTTGTTCAGATAACAGAGGGTGGTTTTATCAATCACCAGATAAACAGCGGGCACACAGAGCTGCATTCCATGTTACCTTTCATATAGAAAAGAAGAACACATCATGCCAGCAAACACCAACTTCACCATGAGAAGAGTCATCAAAAACAGAAAAATGTTCTCACTATGTTCACCAGAAAGCTCAAACTAGTACCTGTGTCACTCCTTGGCAACACAGATCCTTTTACACACCCCTTGGATCCCACATCTATTCCCTAAAGAGTACAAAGTCTGGCCTAGAACAGCACCATGATGCAAAGGAAAGGCAGGATAACTTAAAAACCTCTTCATGGTCTCCCTCAACTGGTACCCAAGCATTCCAAGGAAGAGTACAACCCCCAGACAAAAACTTGTGTGCTGCCTTTTATCTGCCCAAGCAATAAACCTGCTTGTCCAAAACTAGTGTGTCATTGAAGTACACAATGCTCTCAAAGCCCTGAGGCTTTGAAAGGCAAAACTTAATTCCACAGCTTTGGTTCCCATCATTATATTACTGACTTGCACACAGACACAAAAGAAAAAAAAGCCATCACTGGCCTAATTATCATAATTATTTATTGTTTTATCTCAAAGTAAAAGAAAATGAAAACTTCTCTGTTCTGTGAAAATACTTCAGTGTTTCAGCTGAAGAAAGCAAAGAAACAGCCAAGAGAGTTATGGTTTTGTGTGCTAGGTAAACACCAAGGAGAGGTCTGAAGTCCAGAACTACCACTCCAAAGAACTGCTGAGCCCTTCAAATAGTATTTTCACTATGCAGTAGAGCACGGGGCTATGGAATTGTCACAGGGTACCAAACCTTCCTCTCTCAGATCATAAATTAGGTCACTAAACACACCGGCCCTTTTAACTATATCCAATATGATTTTTTTCCAGATCTCACAGTTTTAAGGCAAGATTTACAGAGATTTAAGGCTGTAAATTTCTTTAATGTCATCATTTAAATTCTATATAACCCCCACTCCTGTATCAGCACTATTTTTAATCATTACCATGGTGACAAAGCCGTAAAGGTGCTTTACACAAGGAAGGCTTTACCACACTTTCAAGAACAGTTGCTCTTAACTCAGTATTTTGCAGTTTTAAATTTTAAAGAAGAGTAACTCTGAACATTCACCATTTGATACCAAAACCAATACTCATCCATGGCTATTGCATAAAAAATATTCAATACTAATGAACAAGAAATTCATAAATTCACAGTAAAAACCAGAGAGTATATCATCATTTAGGTCAAGTGTGACTTTATTTGACAGTCAATCCCTTTGCAATTAATAGGGCTGCTTGTGCATGGAAGTATCTGTTTCCTGGAGACACAGATAGAACAATCCCTATGAGAACCAGGGAAGTATTAATCCAAAATTAAAGTTTTTGAACGAAGGCCAACATCGCTTGTTTTAGTATTCAATGCAAAATGTTTGCAAATCCCAAATGACAACGTTGTTCCAGTTTCCTAATTCATGGGATTCAAAACATAGAGTCTGGGTTGAAAATGGATTTTAAAACAAAAGGTGAGTGTTGACTGAGAGTCAGGGGTGTGTATGTATGCAGGATGGGGAGGGGGCTGCTCCCCTCAGCTCAGCACTGCTGAGTTCATGTGCCTGGTTTGGGGCTTCACAGGCTCTCAGCAACCTCCTACCACCTCAAAGTGAACCCTGCACTGTGTGAGGATGAGTGTGGCATGGGTGGAGACAGGACCAGATGATGTTCAAAGGTCCCTTCCAATCTAAACAATCGTACAATTAACACATTTGCACTGTCCCTGCTGAGAAATGTGTAAACTCCCTGACCAAGCAGCAGTTCTCATTTGGGCACTGGTGAAAAGCATCAGTGGGAAAGACAAGGTACAGGCAAGCCTTTCCAGAAGATCCAGGTCAGAGGCATACAAAGCTCAGTTTGAGTAATGCTTCATGCTTTCCTGCAGACCTGGGTCTGTTCTTTCTGTATTGTGTCAACTCAGGACATTCCCCCAAAGGCTGTCAACTGACATGTTTGACTGCTGCATCACCCAGCTGACCAGAAAACACGAGCAACTCACCCAACAATGAGGGCAGTGTTCAGGGCTTACTATCAAGCACAATAAAAAATGCAACATACCCTGCATGAACTTAGATGAATTCTAAAAAATGGAACTCTATACCTGTACTCTGCATGAGAGAGGACTTAAGGATTCCTGGGGAAAAAACCTCACTGATGTTTTTCTAACTGAAAAGCAACATGGCACTAAATTAGCCAAGCACACCTTTCAATGATTAATGGGGCTACACAATTTCTACAGAGGATGGTCCTTCTCTGTGCTCAGCACTACAAACACACCAAAGAGAGGAATACGTGAACAAGCAACAAAGTAGATGGATGCTGGCTGGGAAAAGACCAAGAGTACCTATCTGCTTATTTACGTGTGTCCCAAAGTTACTAGTCCCAGTATCCCTCAAAGCCAAGTTTAGCTGTATCCATCCCCTACAGAAATGGTTGGTTACCACTGTATCTGCTCTGGATCTAGAGAGGGCAATGAACCGCATGTGTTATTCTCTTTTGTATATCCACAGAAAGTGCTGTTATCTTTATTGATACACTGTTATGACTTATCAGTTTCCACATACCAAAGATTATGTATCATGGTTTTAATCCAACCTCCTTGGTTGAGAGTAACTTTCCTTACACAATGGATTAATGATTTATGTTTGAGGAGCTGGAGAGTTGTTAACATGTTCTGTTTATTCTCTGGACAATGATACTTTGGCTTAGCTACAACCCAAAGGAAATCAGGATTTTTAAAAATAGGCTGAGGTGACCAATAATCCTTTAGGAGTTGTGATACTCACTGACATCCAGATTAAGTGAGGAATTATGAGTAACCCTTAGTGGGCAGGTTTGAAATGGAAAACCCAAAGAGACGATGACTACATAAGGAACACTCACACTGATCCTACACCCCTGCTGACTTCAATGAACACAGTATTCAAGGAAAAAGACACAACTAAAAAAGCTGTGTAAGCATCTTGACAGCTAGTTAGCTGGATGACACATAAAACCTCTTGGAGCCAACTCTAAAACATGGATAATTACGTGTTTGGTTCTCTTTTATTTCTCTTAAACTGTACCATCTCTTTTATTATTCTCTGGGTTGCAGGAAGAAATTATTCTTGATTTTTATTTCCATGTTTGTTTCTAGAACAAAAATAATTTCCAGGGTGCCGGTTGGCAAATTTAATTCCCACAGCATGTTAAACCTTAAAACTGCACCACATCAAAGCTCTCTCACAGATCTTAGCACCTTGCTACAAAACCAAAGTATGTGCCTTAAAGAGCTTCCCCGAATATTTGAGACACTATTCACTGCTCCTACCATTTTCCATGTAGCTCAGAAAAAAGCACAGGAAAAAGAGTCAGAAGGACACAGACAGAATATGAATCTGCTCCCATAATTGCCATTTAAGAGGGGGCAATCCCATTGCTGGAAATTCTCTGAATATCAGTTTGCTGTCTGTAGAGTGGATTCCTGGGCAGGGCAGGAGAAAATTAAACTCCAATCCAGAGCCAAGAACACTGGGGCTCTGCATTCATCTGGGATCCCTAAATTCTCCCACCACACAGGTACAAATAATAGCAAAATCATCTCTGTTGAATGTTTCTCCCTGAACAACTGTTACAGCTATCTGCTCAGGTTTATATCTGTGTTCTACATCCCACAGAAATGTTTTGACCTATTTGTAAGACCACTGGACAAATGTATCATTCATCAGCACAACCACCCAATTATAATACAGCTGCAGCAACCTCTCTGCCAGTTGGTGCTTTGTGTAAATGCCCCTTTCCAGAAGAATAGGTTTCCTGTTTTTTGTGGGTTCCCTCACTACCTGCTTAATCAAACCATACAAATTATGGATTGAGATGAACCTTGGCACCTGGCTCTTAAAGTCATAGGCTATGGGGACAGTAAAGTGATAAACTTCACTACGGTAGACACACAGCTGCACTCCCTCACTTCCCTTCTACACTGACAGCTTCTCCTGCTTCTACAGCCTGTTGGGATCTCACTTCAACCTGTCAAAGAGCAGAAAGTTACCAGGTGCTCTTCCTCTGAACTACTAAGCAACAAAAACTAAACACTAAATTACCTCCATTTTAGCAAAGAGGAATTTCTTAGTGCCAAGTACCTGGGCAGTGACTAAATCCTGTCACTGTTCTTATGGGAAAACACTATTTGCTATTCTTGGTAAAGGGAAGGGCTTTCAAATCAAGATAATGTTTCACTTGTTTTTCAGAAACAAATTTAATGGGGGTGGGGAGGGAAGCAGGGAAGCAAAAATAAATTTTACTTTGCACCAAGTTAAATTACTCAGAGTTTCCCAAAATGAGAGGCTTGGGTCAGAAGCACTGGAAACTTTAAGAAATACTCCTTTAAAAACAACTCCCACAGAGCAAAGCTCCTTCTCCATGACTGAAAGGCATGTAAGCAAGACAGGTCACTCTGTCTAACCTGGCTTGCTTTTTTTCTTTTCTCTTCTTTTTTTTTTAAAAAAGAATTTATTTAATGAGTTGAATAGTAGGGCCATGTTGCATCTTTACTACATCGTACTTGATGCTTTCCAGAGTTGTACCTCCAACCCCAATTACTCCCCTCACTAAAAGGAACAAAGTGGGCATGAGCCACCAGCACATTGGTACCACAATCATCCTGGCTGGGGCTGAGGTAGAAAAAGAAATTCTATCATCACTTCTATCCATGCTTTCCCTGATCATCCCTGCCTGCCAAAGCAGGAGAGAAAATAACGGCCACATGGAGATACTGCCTCTGCATGCTTTAAGTGCTTTGTTATCCTCAGGAGCTGCAAAGAAATCAAGGCTGGCTGGGTATTGTGTTAATGATACTGTCAAGAGGCCAAAATAAAGTGCTACACCACAACCCAGCCTTCTGCTATCAGCACTACTGTCCCACTCTCCTTTGGGCAATCAGGGTAACAGGCTAGAGAATATGCCAGTGGTCTGGGAAAGGAGATCTCAACACTTGGCTTTTGCTGATAAGAACCTGGAACCGCTCAGAACATGATTCTGCCAGACGCTGATGGTACACAAAGCACAACAACACAATTATTTTGCAACTATCAAATACACCTACAACAAAACCAGTTTGGTGGGAGGGACTTCCGTATATTTTTCCATGTGGTTGCTGTCAGCAGGCTGGAATCTTGATAAGCTGCACAGCCAACTTGGCTGACTTCACTGAAACCCTGCTGAAGACAAGTCCTGAGCCGAAAAGCTACTGCTTGTGTTTCCTACTGCAAGGCAAGGGAGGACAACCATGTTCAGCATCTGGCCAAAACTAGTTTCCAGCTGCATCAAAGATCCATACAGATTCCACCCAAAGGTCAGCAGCTACGGTTTTAGATGAGGAATGTGCTGCTTTTTAAGACAATGTTGTCACTGTGATCCACTTTCCCTACTCAGGGCAATCAGTCCATTGTTCCCACTGAAAATGAGAAAGGGCTTGAGGTCTCTGAAATGGAAACTGTTTTTAATTCCAAATCATCCTAAAAGTATAAACATAGACTGATGCATAACTGATTGCTATTATATATACAGTAATCAACTCCAAAAGACACCTTCTCCCTAGCTTCTCAGAAAAATAAACAAGCCAACCAAACACAAAACCTCAAAATATCCCAAGAGTCCAGAGGATATATGATGAGGTGTACTCACTACACCATATTATACCTCACAGTACAAAACTAAAACCATCCAATCTCTCTTCTGTTTAAATGTGAATTAACTGCCTATGTACTTTTTAAAGCCAGACACATGTTGATAAAGCTGGGCTATGCAACAAAGTAATTTGTCCGCTTCATTTGTGACACAGACACACTAAAACTGCAGACATGTTCGGATTTAGGGTTTCTGCAAGAAGATCTATTCAGGGCTTTGACAATGAACAAACAGGGAATTCTAAAAAGTACTGTTAGAGGCAGAGAACAAGGAAGATGAAGTACAGAACTTACCTTCCACTGCAAAGAATGGAACCACTGATCCCTCAGGTAACTGTTTGCAGCCTGCAATAAGGAAAAGTTATAGACAAAATCATTAGTTTCTACCAGTGCTTTTGGTCACTAAGGTACTTTATATTATAACCAGTTTATTTTCACAGAAAGCAGTGATACTTGCTGCATTATAAAATACTGAACCAAAACTTTACAAAATATTAACCTCCTATGAAACGCTGTCCAGCCCAAAGACTGTGAAAAATCCTCTGTGAATTCAATCAGGTGTGGGTCAGATCTTTAATGCCTGAGGGGCATTTGCCTCTGCCATTAATCACTAAAAGCAGAGTAAGAAGATGGGCTCACATTTTACTAGGAGGGGTGGGTTTTTTCCCTACTCTGGTTTCTTTTCTTGTCCTGCTCCTCAGCTGGCCCCAAAGCAATTCAGATAATGTCTTAGCTCCTTTCGTGGTATTAAAACAGTGAAAAGCACAGCACACACAGACGTGCAGATACATGCACAGACTGTTTGCAGCAACAGCATAAATGTTGCAATAATCACTCCCAGCCATCACCCATTTTTGTCCGTATGAAGCACAGCTGCCAGAAATTCCCAGTGTGAAGCCAGGTCGTAGCCAATGAAGGAATAGTTCAACACTCCCAAAGGTCAAAAGGTTTGGTATCAAAAAATATAAAAGCATGTGCAGTGACGTAAATATGCATGCCTTAACAAGGTGACATAAGTCTGAAATATTTGAGTGGGTAGAGATGCCCTTTGGCTTTTCCAGCTCCACCTTAACGCTGCCAATTTTTATTCATATTTCAAAATGTTTTACAAAAACAGTGAAAATTACAGGTTAGCCTATAAATCCATGTTGAAAATATTTAAAATGTGAGCTTCTCTGCCAGTCAAAAACCATGTGCTTCTTGCAAATTAGAGCATCACTTATATAGCTTCACTCCCCAACATCTTTTCAGGTAAGTATTCAAAATCCACACTACAGAATGTATTTAATCTCCCAACACTCATTCAGTTCACTGATAATGGCAGAAATACCAGAAGTAAATATGCTATATGGCTACCAAAAACGTGTTTAATCTCAAGGTCAGCTACTGATGGCTCAGTGACATAAATTTGGACTGATTACTCTGAATTAAATGGAGCAATATCCTTTTATATGTATGCATGCATCCTTTTATATAATATGAATTACATATTATTTATATCTTAATGAGAATCAATTGCTCCTCAAGTAGATGCCGAGGCAATAAAGCAGAAATAATTATATTATAAATAATCTTGGTTGACCACAGAATTTATCAAAAACCTTCCATTTCAAGAAGAATGCCGACATATCAGAATATGAAATTGTTACAAATGTGAACAAAAAACTTCCTTTTCTATTTTCTTCTTTTTGCATGCAATGGAAAACTGTAAAAACATTTGGAGTGCAGATCTTCAGGATATTTTGGTCAGCCAATATTTAATGATTTTCTGTTATTTACATAATATTTTATGTATATATGGGCATTATAACACAAGACAGACTTTTTACCTGTATGTTACAGAATTAAATTTCAATTCAATATATTTTATATACTGTCAAAAAAAAAATTTGCCACCAAAAGGCAGAAGAATATTTTTAATATAATTTAAAAGACATGAATGAAATATACTTAGATATTTCTTATCTCTGCATGGAGAAAATGCTCTAAAACCTCAACAGACTTCTTTGAAAAATTTAATTTCAAATTGAACTTTTTTCTTTTTCTTGTTTTTAAGGAGACAACTGGTTCATGCAGGAGAACAAAAAAACCTCCTTTCCAAATTCTAGCATCAAAGCCCTTTAAAGAATAAAGTAAAACTGAAGGTTTTTGTAGGCTTCATGTATACTAAGCAGTTGTGCCAATAATACTGCAAGGTACACATCCTTACAAAATTTAGGAAGACTGAGTTTAGAGGAACTATACAAACTAAGATATTGTTATTTAAATAAAAATCAAAACTATTCCAGGAGAAGGAAGTACTTCACTCAAAGAGGCAAAACGTCAACCTGATTCAGTCCCTGGTCTGAAAGTAAGAGCAAATGCTGAAGCCCTAAATAGAGATCTGTTAATTATTCTCCTACTTTAATTATGTCAGTAGTACAGATTGTAAGACCACTGCAAATAACTAGAGAATATTATGTGTAGATAGACTGTGGAAGTGACTGGAGCTCTAACTGTTAGTGAGGACAGCATCATGCAGAGGAAGAAGCACAAGTGAACTGCAAATACTTGGGGAGAAAAGAAATGAAGAATGCTGCAAGACACAAAATCAAAACTGGCAAAGGAAAGATTTTACAACTCTATAGTAGCAATATAAAGCATTTTAAAAGTAAAATTAGCAAAGTGACAGGGTTCCAAATGTACAACCAAGCACTGTCTACACATAGAGTTCATTATTGTAGAGAAGTGATCAAGCAAACTGGTTTAGGAGTCTGAACCACTGAAAACACTCAGAGCTTGAGCTGTTATTCAAGACCACCTCCCAGGAAAATCAAAACAAAGAAGACAAAGTGAACAGAAAATAGAAAAACAAACCTTTAGAGAATCCCACACTTGTACCAGTGATCAGGACTCAGTGGTAAGAGAAGCTTGGAAGGCCAATGGCCATTTCAGCTGTGCTCTTTACACCATGTTCAGCACAGACTGAACATTTTACCCCAAACACCCTTACTTTTCCTGAGGGAGCTGTCTGACACCAGCATTCCCATTCTGCCAGGCTGCAGGGACTAATCCTCCCAGGGCACCCTTCCGGCCACCTGACTCCAGCAAAACCACAGCACCCTGCAGGAAACGCCGCATCTTTTGCAAAGGAAAACAAAGATCTCGTTCTTGCACAGCATCCCTTGGTCCTCCCTCCTCATTTTCAAGGCTTGCACTGAGAGGCACTACAAGGAGCATTTCTTTCTTACCAAAGGAACATCAAGTTCATAACATGCCAGGATGAACAAAGAGCCACCAAGCTCTTGTGGGTGCTCAGCTGCCCAGCCAACTCTGCAGGCACTGACTTACTCAAGCATTCAGGTTATTGTGAGTAACATTTCTCAAGTTTAAGCAATGAGCACCACAGTGTAAAGCAGTGGAGAGAACCACAGTTCATTTATGGGGTTGCACATAGACATTTACAGTTTTATCTGATGTGCATTGACAGAACCCAGGCTTTCTGCACTGAAGTCATCACATTCTGGGAACTAACACCTACAGTTTTTTACTGCAGCTAAGGGCATAGTTTACTATATTTGTTCAGCTCTAGGGTACAATATAAAGGGGAAAATGAGACAGAAAAGACTTTAAACCAGGCTTTCCTTAGGCATTCTGACCACACAGGGAAAGTTTTTCTTATTTTCAGCCTTGCCCTCGCAGTGAGTCCAGTTCTACTCCACTCTTTTGACAGCTACCTTTCCAACTTTAAAAAAATATTCAGCTGGAGATGTTTTGCCTGCCACAAATAATAAGTGAGACAGGACTGAAGTACAATGAAGATCTTGTAATTCTTCTTTGTACTTCAATACAATTTTACAAATAGAGGTATGTAAAATAATAGCTTAGGTTCCTTTGTGTTTAGTATGTTTAGGCCCCAACTCTGCAAATAATTTTGTTCTCAAATGAAGTGGCTTTAACAGGGTAGTGGGTGACACACGGTCCAACTGAGCTTCCTGCACAGTCAAGACCTCACATTGTTTTTGTACAACCACAACATAGTAGTAAAATACTTTAGGAAACAGGAAAATGTGGGAGTAAAACTCTTAAAAGGTGCAAGAAGATTAAACTACTTGCAGTTTATTTATTATTCCAATGAGGAAGCAGAATATCTACTTTAAGAACATCTACTGTTGACAATATTTTTTTTAAGATTAACTGATCCTGGAACTGTGTTCTGAAGGATTTTATATTCTCATTTTTGGGGTGTAAAGGTTCAGTCAGAGAGGAAAAGCCACCTGGGATCAGCTGTACTACAAACTTTACTCATAGGATTAAACTCTCCTGCTTTAAAAAGACAGCTCACAGGAGAAAAACTGTGCAAGAGATTAAATGCCTACATATACAAAGCTTTGGTCAACATGAGTAAATTTATACTTCTGCTGAAAAAGGAAGTACTTGCTCTGCACCCCAACTACTTCCTTTCTTAGTCAATGAGTAGGAATGCAAGTTTATTGTTAAAAAACAGTTAACATTTTAAAGGCAGGTTTTGCTTTTTGCTCACAAAAATAGGAAACTGAACACTTGCTTCATGCCAGTGTTACAGCCCCCGCAATCATTTGTACTCAGGCAAGGAAGACACTAAGTAGGAACCTGCCCGAGAAACAGGACACCTGAAACTCTGCAAGAAACAGAGAACTTCAAAAATTATGGTGAAGACCTCTGCCATTCCTTTAATAATAAATTACAATCACAGCATCCCTTGCTACTGGCATGCATGTTATTCGGAAGAATACATTAACAGGCTTGTCCATGTAGCAAACTGTTCCCAAGTTTTCCTTACAACAGCATCCTTCACACATATGCTCCTAGGGGATCTGGCCATCTGAAAAGATGTGGCAATAAGTGGCATTCGATGACCCAGATTTTGGCTTTGATTCTTCATGAGTTTATTCTGTGATTCTCTCTCTCCCTCTCGCTTGCTTTCTGGTCAGCAGGATGGGGGTTTTGCTTTGCTTTTTTTCCAGCTGATATTCATTACTGATATTCATAAAACAGCACAGGCTTCTCTGCCCTCATTTATTATCAGCCACATGAACAGTGGAGGGTCCCAGGGCTGCAGGAAGCCAAGCCCCACGGCAGACACACAGCTCTACAAAACCTTTACACTGCTGATGCAAATCCCAGCACTGCACCTCTGACTTGGGCAGACCTACAAGGGAAACCTTCCACTCCTCTGGCTTAACCCAGGGCACAGACAGAATTGCTGGGAATTGCTAGAAATGCCCTTTTCCTCCTTAAAATATTCCCTGCCTCTGCTGGGTTGTGGTCCTTGTATGACCTCTCCACACTGGCAGCATAGGCTGGACTGGCACTTGAAACAAAAGGCAGGTTCTCCTAGGAGACTAAAATAAAGTATTACTGAAAACCCAGTGGAAACATTGACCGTGGGGACTCCCTGGCACAAACAGCGCGGTCAAGCACCGAGCTGAACGTGTGACTGTTGTGCTTGTCAAGGCTTCCTGCTCTGTTTGTTTTTCCTTCTGACTACACTTGATTGCCAAGAAATGAATAAAACAACACGAGCGACAGGGATGGAAGTGGTGGCTTTAAGGCTAAAAGAAAGGACACCACAGGAAAGCAAGGCAGTACTGTCGTGAATTAAATACCAAAGCCTTCTTCCTGGGACTCTTCCTATATTTGTTGCTCAGCAGCTCATGAAATTATACTGTAAGGTTTTTTTCAATCTCTTTCAAAAGGTTCTTCCAGTTATTTCGCTATCAAGGGTAGCATCCTCCTCATTATCATCCACACAACACCATAATCACACCTTGTGCTTTACAAAGGGAAAGCAGAAGAACAGAAGCCTAGCCCAGCTCAAGGAGGCCCTGCTATTCCTGATACTAAAGAGCTCACACTTCATCAAAATCTAAATTTAGCTCCTATTTCCTGGCCTGAAGAGCTTGTGGCCCATAAGCCCTTATGGGCCCAGCAACACCTTCTTTCACACCTGCTATCCCAACTGGAGGGAAGGAAAAAAATCTGAGACTTTGATTGCTGCTCATGGAAAGGACCAGAGATCACATCATTTGGCAGGGGGAAAGAAAACACAAGCTCTCAGCACGTCTGACAGCCCATGGTCCCCAAAAAACTGACTGTCCATGACTCCCACATGGGACAACGGGAATCCCCAATGCCGGCAGTGAAACGCTCAGATAGCTGTGCTTATTCAATAAACACTGAGTGGGAAGAACTCCACACACGAAAATTACTTTTAAATGTGAACACAGCCTGGATTAAGCTGTCTGCTGCCTGAGAACCAGGTCTTCCTCTGAAACCCAGGTAGACACGTCCTGTTAGTGTGATCGGGTTTCCAAAGAGGAGCTGCATCACCTCCGGCACTGCCTGTCAGATTTCATGTGTTAAAATAGGTTGGGATGGGTCAGTGTTGCCATGGGAGGGCTTAGGGATGATGTAAGGAAAGGTAATGGCACTCTTCCCTCTCTGACTCATTACTGTGCACTAATAAGCCAGAAATAGACCCTGGTGACAGCAGACAGAGGGGATGAAAACTTGAACATGGACAGGGGCTCTCCTGCGGCATCTCGCACAGAATTGTTTCGGTTAGATAATACTCTAAGATAAATCCATCGTCTAACCCAGCACTGCCAAGCTCATCACTAAGCCATATCCCCAGGAGCCACATCTACATCTTTTCCTCCAGAGACAGTGACTCAATCACTGGGCAGTCTATGCCCTGAGAATGCTTTGGGTGAAGAATTTTTTCCTAATAGCCAATCTGCACCTCCACAGCCTTTCCCCCACCCACTAAGCAGGTCACCTTGTCACAGGAGGAGGTCAGGTTGGTCAAGCAGGACCAGCCTTTCATAAATCCACACTGCCTTCAGTGAAGCAGAAATTGAAATCCTAATTATTTCTCAAAAATGAAAAATTGGGAAAGCCCCTTATTCAAATTACTAAACTGCTTCATTTTATGGCAAATCATGTGAATAATATCCCATGGTAGTAAAGAATTTACAATGCAGCACGTGCAAAAACATGGATCAAAATATAAAACCTATATTAATCAGAAATATGAAATAAATTCAGGGTAGTCAAAACTATTCATTTAGACATTTTTACACACACACATTATTTAAAGGCTTTGGAAAAAATAAAAATACAGATTTCACCAAAAGTGCAATTCAGAAGAAACAGTACTGGGAGCATGTTTTGGACTAGTTTGACTTGTTCCACTATCATACATTTCCTGATATGAGAGCTGGACATTACATCAGAGCATGCTGCTGCTTAGAATAGCAGGGCAGAATGATTTCATAAAAAAAAAACGGAAGTCACAATTTCCCAGAGATGTATTGAAGTCTCTCACAAATCTGGAAATAACTGAACTATGCAAGAGCTATTTTCTCAGCTCCTCAGTTATAGTGTCTTTTGGATACCTCTACTCTTGGTTACATATACTAGAGAATTTCTGCTGAACTCAACTACTTCATAAATTCAGCTTTTTCAACTTGATTTCTTCAGCAGACTAAACATAACTTTGAGAACTGCTTTGGATTTGTGAATACACATTACAACTGTATAAGGGAAATCTAATTTTATAGTCCCTCCAATCTCACCACATCTGATGAATCAAGATACCACCTAGGACCAGTCATATTAAAAATATTTTTTTAAGTTTGTATTTTGAATTATCTTTAAATTCCCATAGTTATAATGTAATCTGATCCAGAGTGCTCAGCCAGGCAGCAATAAACAGAAGTCCAGCTCAGTCCACTTCTTTAAGAATTCCAATGAGGTTACATAAGGACATAAATCTTTTTGAAGAAAATACCAAAGTATCCATGCTAAGATGTTGCTGATTCACAAACATAATTATTTATGCATTTGGTCTGTTGCTTTTTTCTTTTTCTTTTTAAAGAGACAAATGTCAGGCTGCTCCAGATTACAGCCTGACTACCCTACCAATTTCCTTTCCACTCAGCAGGAAGCTGTGGGTTCAAGCTTTATCTTGTATCCCATTAAGCAAACCCAAAAAGCCAGCTGCCATGAACTACAGAATAAAGACTTGGAAACAGAATTTGGAAAGGCAGGTGTAAATATTCCATCTGTTGAAATAGATACAAACATAAATGCTAGCACCACTAGGGAAGTTTATGGAAAAAGCAGAATCAAAATTATCACAAGAAAATCATCTAACTTGAGAAATTTAGACAACCTTCTGTCTAATTAATTCCATTAATGCATTAGGAAGGAAGATTTCAACAATAATGAGGACCCTAATCTACCTGTTGGGAAATCATGGCTTGTCTTCCTACCTTGCCCTTTATAGTCCTACCTGGATGAAATATATATACACTATAGTCATGGCTGTATAATCAACTGAAAAAGTAAAATCCCAAAGGATAGCAGATAAATTATCTTCAAAACAATGCTGAGAAACATGAGGGAGAACCACACAAGAGTTAAGTTGAAGACAGTTTGGTATTTTTAAGTTATGACCTTTCAAAGTTCTTTGGGCCCATGCAACTTTTCCTCTTTATCCCAGAGTATTTCCAAAGCTCAGTGCTGTGGAGTGCTTTTCTGTCATTAAAACTTGCAGTGACCTAAGGGGGCCTATAAAGTCTCACAAGTGGATGAAGAAATCTGGAATCATGTAAACACAGCGTCTTCTCCTTGAAAACACCACTTCAGAGAACCAGCATATATAGACATCCATACAAATATACTGAAATAATTCAGAGAAAATTAAGTATCTTTTAAAAACAGGTATCTGTCAGTTCCAGTGCAAGTTCTGGGTTTCCTATATGAATTCAAGGATGAAACTTTCAACTTTTTTCATGCAGGAATAGGACTATATGTAAAAATACAATCATTCCAGGCCCGTATCAATGCACCTTTACACAGAGCTGCACAAATGCAGTAAGAAAATTTAATCACTGTGGTCCAAAATTTCCATTCTGACTGTTAAACACCACAAAGAGTTTCAGAGCAAATTTTCTGGTGGTTAGATAATTTGACAGCACCAAGTTCTCTGCCTTTTCTGAGTCCATCTAATTAGGATTTCATGCACAGGAAACAGAAAGAAGTTGAAGGAGATTCACAGTAAGAGAAGAAGTTGTACTTTTATGTTTACTGTACCTGCAGTAGGACAGTACCCCCCGGGATTGTGAGCTGTAAACAGTACTTAGGGGCATTCTCCCAGGAGAGCAGTTGAACATCTTCAATAGCACTGTAGGAAATGGAGTTTTCCATGTACCCAGTTGGCTGCAAGAAAACAAAGGAGAAGGGGGAAAAAAAATGTTTACTTAGCCATCATAAGTTTCACAATTTCAAAGTAAGAACAGCACTATGAAAAGGACTCCTGGTGTTGAAAGTATCTGTAAAATCTAATTGAAAAGCAAAATTCCTACCCAGGTCATTCAAGAGAGAGACCCATCCAGCAATCTTCCTCCAACTCATTGTTAAGTGTTAAGATTACTCACATAAAAACAAAACCAGGCCAATCCAAGCTGCCTGAAATAAACAAATGTCAAACTGTCCTGGACCCAAAAATCAATGGTTGAATTGAACTATGAAGGGGTCTGTCCATGCACATGGTCTCAATGCATGAAGAAGCATCTCAATCACACAGACAGATCAGCACTGTCCTACAGCAAGGTTGCTTTATTCCACACACCCTCGTTCTTTTCCCCAGCTGCAATTTTTATCCACCCCATCATCAAGATACAGATTCCTTCATTTGAAAGTGGTTCTTAGGGCTCCAAAGATACAGCCCTTAAGTTTCAGACTCAAGCAAAAGCAAAGCAACCAACATACTCATCTTGGTCTATAGATAAATAATGGTTTCCTTCAGAGAGTGATGATGTCCAGTTTAAAATGAAAGTCGCAATTAAAACATAAATAAGTAACTGCATTTTGCAATTAAATGTACAACACAAACTGATAGTTGCAGGAAAACAAACTTAAACATGAAACTCCTTGTTAGTATCCCTGTAATTCTTAGGCATTACAGAAGTACAATTATCTCTGAGATAAGGTAAAATATAAATGTATCTATGCAAGCACACACAAAATTATGTCCTAAACTGAGTAAATACACAGTGCTATAGCTGTATATCTATTGAGTATGTGTACATACACTACACTTTATGCAAGTAATTTTTAAAGTAATTGAATATTTAATAGAGGTTCTCCAAAGACATCATTTACTTTGCTGTGCTACAGCATAAGTGAGCTGATCAGTATTGCTGTGGCAGAGAAACTATTTTCATACAAAAATAATTAATCCCACCTCATGGATAAACCCTAGACTTGACCACGTCTTTCAAGAGAATAGAGCTCATTACACTTATGAATTATTTTCTCACTATTACTGATTTGCATATAACTTCAGCTTCTCAAACTCACTCCCACTGTGCCCAATACATAAGTTATTTTTAACTGACAGTCCTAAAATAAGGATGGCAAGGGAGAAACCACATCAATTTCAGGGTCAAACAGGGCCAACTCCTAAAATCACAACACAAGATTCCTGGGGGCGAGTGTGAAATAAGCAAATTGCATTTGGAACGTCTCTACTTCTAATTGGTACAACTCTCTTCCATAAGTTAAGTAGGTGGTGCATCTGGAAAGCGTGCTTTGCAGTTCTACACTTCATACATGTTTCTAAGCCCATAAACGTCATCCACCAAAAACGCAGTGACAGCCTTGTCACCCACCTTTGCTGCTACAAGAATTCAGCTTTTCTTTTCAGCAAGAAAAACCCAGCTAGCCACAGAACTCAACCTCAATATCTTTCTCCCTAACGGGTGTTGCAGCAGCACTCATTTTGCACCAGCCCTGGGTGAAAATAATTTTCACTGTCTCTTTAACGAAAACCTTGTTATGCAGGAAGTATGATAAACTTCTGCTTATTCATTTACCCACAATATTGTTCTACACTAGTGACTGGAATCCCAGTGGCTTAATGCTGATACTGTACGTCATGCATTGCCTACTGGAGAGTAATTATCTCGTTCTCACAGGAAGCCAAAGGCCCAAGATCCTTTGGTAATCAGCATTACAACACTCAGGGAAAAATATCAAAACAGCCAACATAAAATTTAGTATGCTCAGGGGGCAAAGTTATCAAAAACATGCTCTGAAAGACTGGAGAAGGGAGAAATCCAGAACCAGTTAATGCAAATATTAAATGAAATTAATCAAAGCAATTTAAATTTCTCTTTTAAGAAGGTGCTGACTGCCCTTAATACCCCCCATTAACTTCAAAGAGGATTTGAGGAATTCTCACAGAATCTGTTCCCAAGAGAAGCTTCTCCTATACCTTAAATCATCCATTTAAACAGCATTAAAGACAACTAAGCCAGTTCAACCACAGCTCTGTAACCACACACAAGTGACTTCATCCCAGGCGTACACCTCTTCTCACAGGACAGTCCTTTTCCTTAAGAAGAATGGAGGAGAAGAGTTCTGCAGTTTGCCAAGGATGGGAAGACTATGGAATTATGCAGATGAAATGAAAGCCAATGAGGTACTTGATGTAGCTTTCATATGATCCCATGCCCACACCTTCTATCTAGCCATACATAGAGCTGTTTGCCCTCTTACTCAAAAAACAAGCAGCCTAAATATACTTCAATTCCTGTAATCATCAGCATATACATTGCTTCTGCTTTCACTAAAAACATTGTGTTCTAAGAAGTGAAATATTTTCAGTTCTGAAAACACCAGTTATAGGCAGCTTCACCTCTGTTTTACAACTGGGAGAGACTGAAGCACAGTGATTTACCACTGTGTAGCATTCCTTAAAATTGTGCTGTCCAACACTGAGGATCATGCTCCCACATCAGGGCTGGGCAGAAATGCCCTGAAGAAGCACCAAAACAGAGCTGTCATCAGACCTCAGTCTCCCCAGAGCTCACAGAGCCATGGTACTCATGGCACTCACAAGGAGAAGGTCAGCCTTAGGGAAAGGTGTCCTTTCCCTAATCTCTCCATACACACAGATAACAAGGACAGAGCTGTGTTCCTCAGCAGTGTTTTCCCAAGACCAAGCTCAGTTCAGCCATTTATCAGGAAATGGCCTAAGGTAAAACCACAGCCTGAGTCACTGGTTTCTCTTAAAACATAGGTTATTTTGACATTCAGGTATGTGAATGTCAATCACAGTGAATCATTGTGGTTGATAAATAAGCAGTGCAAGTGCTGCACGTTCTCATGTTGCAGCTGGTCTTGCTTGCACCCACCCCTCAGAAGCTGCATCCTCACCCCCAGGTCTCTCCATGGGAAAGTTAAATTAGAACAACACGCAAGGCCAGAAATGTGGATTCAGAGGTTTGAAAATACCTAAAATGAGATAGATCCTCAGTGGGTCACCACTGAGCATCTGGCACCAATACTAGTCTTAAGCAGCATTTCTACCTCCATCCACCCACTTTGTCTCTGCCCGTACAAATATTTGTCTGGCTGTGGCGTCAGGCAGATCAGGGAACCCATCCAGCTTTTGCCAGATTACTTCTGAGCTCCTTCAGCCCCATTTCTAACATGACACAGAAAATAGCACGGTAACATAACTTAGGGGCAGCATCATTCAGAAGGGGGAGCTGAGGACCTGAATACTTCAATTAAATTATTGGTATCAAACAGTCTAAAGCCACAGCATCTTGAGAAGCAATATGTCAAGTTCAGTTGAAAATGCTTTTATTTAAGAAAATAGTAACTCTTATTTTTATAGTTGTCATTTTTGAAGCGAGATTTATACTTCTTGGCAAAGTCTGAAATCTATGAAACTAAGCAAGATAATGGCTTTTCTACCTCACTCTACAAAATTAATCCTGACTTTAAAAAGTTTGGCCAGAGAATCTACATATGCCAGCTTACAGATTTACAGTTACAGTCTGAACTTCTGGCTGTTTGCTGTTGAACATGTTCTGAAAAACTGTAAGAGATTCATAAACGAAAATGCAATTTATTACAACAAACAAAAACCCCACAAGGAAACATTTTTCTCTTCCCATTAGCCTTTAGCCCCCTAAGGAAACATACAACTTCTCCGCTGGGAAATCAGGTATGTTTTAACCTCAGTGAGAACTTGGTCTTTTTTCAGTTCCAAAAAGATTTATTAATCATAAAGCTCCGAAACTTTGCACTAGAATAGGCACACACCAAAACCTACTACAAATCAAATCTTAGGGGAATCCAGCACTCCCAAAACTGGAAGAACATGTAGGCTCCTGCGTAAGCCTGGTTTTCTCTTGTGTTTCTGGGAAAAGTCAGCAGCAGCAAACTACTCAATAATGCAAAAATCTGCCCACTTGTTTCCATGGGAAATTCTAAAAGGGAAAGAATAAACATGACGTCCATTGTTAATACGAGGCTTGTATGCACTTACTCATATAATAATGCACTAAATCTTCAGATGCATATTTTCCAAAGAAAGCATCTGAAAAGATGAATTCTCCAAATAGAGATGGTTATTTGCATTAAAACATATTTAGACTGACAACTCCCACCAACACAACAACAACAGAGAATGATTTTCCCAATTAAATACTCCAGATGGTGGGGGGGAAATGGGGCTATTCCAGACCCTCTCTCTCCTGCTGTCAGGTGCTTACTTCTCTCTTGGCTGCTCTTAAGAATGAGCCATGCTCCTGCTGCTGCAGCCCAGGATGCTGAGCATGCTGTATCGCATGTAAGTTTTCCATATCCAAATAAGAATCAAACCTGCTAAATAACACATAGGAAGAGCTGATTGCTCTCAAAACTTTGATGGGGGTAGAGACTATTCAGTTGATACTGAAGGGTAATGGGCTCTGAAACTGCTGAAAACAATGGCTGCTTTTAAATAAATCTCTGTTAGAAGACATCCATGGCTCCAGAGAACTTCCCTACAGATATTTCAGATAAGGGCAATTAACATCTTTGCTCATTAATACAGAACCTATCAGAAGACATTTATCAAGTTCAGCAATTAGTAGTACTATGCCACAATATGCAGTACAGTACAATTTGTCTTTTTCTTGACGTGGAAAAATTTACTGCCACGCTCACTTGTCATAATGACTTGAGAGAGTCGATGTTAATCTCACGGAGATTAACCTGATAACAAAACAGACAAAAAGACTAAGAGCAAGGAGACATGCAACTCTGACCCAAAGCTACACAAAGGTAATTCTGAGCTTTCTTGGAACAACATTCTCATCTAATCCATCAGACTTCCCAGCCTCCCAACCTGTCCATTATCACCATTCCCTCCCACTCCTCCAGGTGGTTTTATGTGTTGGACCGCAAGAAATTATTCCACCTTCTCTGTGTCGTGAAATGGGTGCTCAATCCAAGGACTAATGGGGTCTCCACATGAGGCAAATCTGAACTATTTCTGCTTGGAGCTGCATCATTCCTAAGCATCTCCAAGTTGGGTATTGATGCTTGGCGGGGTTTTGGTTGGTTATGTTTGAAATCTTTTGGTCCATGGAAACA
Organism: Toxostoma redivivum; assembly: GCA_013397375.1. Taxonomy (NCBI): domain Eukaryota; kingdom Metazoa; phylum Chordata; class Aves; order Passeriformes; family Mimidae; genus Toxostoma; species Toxostoma redivivum. The sequence goes on along the minus strand of VXBI01007755.1, from coordinate 186,111 downwards.
AATCTGAACCAAATCTTTAGTGAGGTTCCATGTCAGTCAAAATCAAGGTTGTATTAGTTCTGTAGTGATGACAGGAAAAAGAGGGAGGGGGCTTTCCAGCACAATTCTGTGTGTGGGTGACTCTGTGTATAAACATTAATGAATGTCTCCGCGTGTGTAAATGTACACACACCTTTCTTTATAGCTACACAGAGATAAAAGATAGAAGAAATATATCTCACATTCTCTACACAGAAATACAGCAGCAACTGTCATATGCTCAGTGCTAAGTAGCTCAAGTTCAGTGACAAGATTTAATTGAGGAAGACCAGATCCTCCACAGAGCTGGTCATCCAAAATAAATCAGTGGAACTTCACTGATTCATAACTGGGAATCTTAACTCAGAAGTCCAACAGAAGTTCAACCAAATCTAGCTCAGCAGCAAAAATGTGCATAAATCTCTTTCTTTCCTCTAAATATTTAAGACAACCGGGACTGGAGGCTGTTGCATTAATTTACCTTACAAAACTGATAAAAATGTAAGAGCTGCCAGTAAGAAACAGCTTACCCTACACTGCACAGAAAAAAACCTTCCAGTCTGCAGTGGGGCTGAAGTATCAGTTCTGTGGAGCTGTAGCAAAGGGACAGGCCAAAACTGTCCATCAAAGAGCTGACAAGAAAAAAAGTGGTTTCAACATTAGGATGTATCATCTTAAAATATGTAGAACCTGTGTGGCAGACATCAGCAGTGGGAAGAACTTCAAATTAATTCAGATCTGAAGCAAGTTAAAAGCACAGAAGTTCATTATTAAGAAAATGGGAAAATAAAGTCATGTAATGGAATATGTACCATGACAGGACAGTCAAATAAGCAGGAAAAATTTATTTTTTAGCTGAAATTCATATATATTGTTTTTTTAAAACAAGGACATTCTTCTATTTCACTGTCAAACCCAGGTGAAGGAGCACTTCTGAAGGTTCGCTTATTTGAATTTCTGGGAGTAAAATAAGACATATCTTGAAGACTTTCCAAAGAGGCCCATTATCAAGATGACCTTGTTTAAGCAGCCTGTAAGAAATCAACCTTTTCTCTCTGGCCAGCTTAACATGACAAAGGGAATTCCTCCTGAGACTTCCAGTAGCACTGAATGTTAAGTTGGTTTCCATGCTGGCGTCCAAAAAAAAGCTCTAAGGTCAAGCCTATCTAAGGAACCTTGTCTCCTGCTGTCAGAGCTCTGCTAACAGGGATGAGGACATGCTGCCAGGTGCACCTGCCCCACTGCAGAGCTGAAGGATGACCACAGCTTGCCACTGAGATAGTGGCCAAATCTGCCAGATTATTGCCAAGAGGTAGGAATTGGTCTCAGGCCAAATCAGGAGTGGAAAGAGAGGAGTTATGTTTGACACAGCATTCTCAGACACAGTGAGACTTTCACAGACACTGGCCTGACTGCTCTGCCAGGTGGAACATCTCTGCCTGGAGCAGCAACTCCCCAAGTGAGCACTGAAGACTTCAACACTTCCCAAAGAATGCAAAGAACTCAAAGAGCACAATTACTATCCCCCACTTTCCAACTCAGAAGAAGAAAGTCTCAGTTAAGGTTGTAGCTGCACCATGCTCTTGATCACACCTGAGGGAACACGAGAAGCCTGAGAGATGTGGGAGAAGAACTTGAGACTTCCTGACTCCAACTATGTGAATCAGCTTCAAAAACATCCTCTTCCTCCAAAACTGGGTCAACAATTCATAAGAATAACCACTCCTTAGCATGGTTCATGTCCTTCATATTTCTGCATTTACGACTGCAGCCCATGAAACTCTCCTCTGGGAAGAAATACTTCCCAACCTTGAAAAGATGGATATGCTATTCATCCAACTTCCTTGAAATTGCTTCAGCAAAGAAGGGACACCACCAGCCAAAATGTAACAGGTACTAACAGGAGAAGCAGCAAGAGAACCAGAGACTTCTGGTAAAAAGACTACATATACACACCTACTTCTGTAAGACAGTGGTTAGAGGAATATTCAAAAATCCCTAACTTTTGCCCAGAACATGATATATCTACTGAGTGCTAAACAGATCTTAGGTCACTATAGCAACAATGATTTAACAGAAAACAAAACCACATCCTTGTTCAAGGCTGCTCTCTATTATCAATTCTCTTTCAACGAATCAGCTGTGTCACACTCCATGAAATGCATCAAGTACTGCTAAATGAGAGAGGAGAGAGGGTTAGGTGTAAGGATTACAGACCAAGCAGACACAATGTATGCTAGATTAAAATGCCACCCTTTAATGACTGCTTTAACCAGGGGCAGCCCTGAGAGCTGGGAATGAAAGGTCATCAGCTGGTTTCAAATACAAAGGTGGCACCTAGATAATCAGTCTGTTGAATAACTGGAAGCTGGTGTGTACTGTGAACAGCAAACCTCTGTGCAGCTGGGTTCTTCAGAACTGGTTTATTAGGTACTGGCAAGAGCATGTTCCTCTTGCAGTTCATCCTTGCAGTTGCAGTGGTTTTTACTTCTGGTTTACTGATCCACAAAGGTCTGCTGTTCAGTATCTCTGTTAGGTCAACAAAAGGTGAAGAAGGAAACCACATTTGTTATCAGTAGGGTCACATCTGCTGTGCAAGGATCTGCTCCTCCCATGGAAAATTTCAGGGTTTTACGAACCAAAAAGGCTGAAAGGCAGCATATTCACCTCTGTCACCTGGGAATACGAAGTCAAACCTGAAAGGTCATCCAAATGTAAATTACTGAATTTGTAAGAAGCTGAGCTAGCCAGGATCTCAGGGCCCATTAGAAATACAGAATCTGAATCATGGACTCTGCAATACTGACAGTTCTCACCACCTCCTCAATGCTCATAACCAGCTCATTTCTTACTACAATTTATTTACAAGAAAATGAAATTGTTGCAAAATTAAACATAGCATAAATAAAATATACATTAAGTTCTGGATTTCATTTCAAGACATTCTCCAACATTACTTACATCCATGCCTTTTACCTGTAGAACAGTGAATCCCTTTAGACACTGTAATAGTCAAACCATTTCCGTTAACAAATTTTCCCTTTTCTTTTTAATGCACCCTTTACCCTGCAGTTCCCAGGAAGCCACACCAAATCTCAATCTGATGAACAAGAACAGGGAGTGCAGTAACCCAACTAAGCTTCTGGATTCCCAAAAGGGAATGCTCTAATCTCACTGCTTTTGGAGAAAATACGAGCAGGTCTTGAGTTCCTAGGAAAAATACTAACACAGCTCTGTGCTGTACACACACAGAGAAGAGAAAGGACATGCAGCAGAGCCTTCAAAAAAGCTATAGATATCCTGCTAATGACAGTCTCACTAAACTCACACTGTTATTAGGAAAAAAAAACAACAGGCACCTCCTGGGGATGAGTCAGAGCCATTTGGAATCACCTTCTGCTACAGGAGGAGGTGGGAAAAACGTGCTTAAAGTGACAGTGCTTTGTCTGACCTGTCTTACCTTCTACAATAACTTGGACATGTCTACTTAATTTTAAATGAGATTCATCTCTCATGTCTGCAGCAGTGATTTCCCCCAATTCTGTGTGTCTCAGCACTGCAGAATGACACGAATGGAAAGTGCCTTTTCCTTCCCTCCTGCAGAGCCTGGAATCACCCGGTGCCTCCTCCACTGTTGGTCTCTCTTTGTTTAACATCTGACTGGCTGTTTGTACTGGGAGGGAGTGCTGCTATTTAAATAGAGTTGACTGAAGTATGTGCAATACGTCTGAGGGAGGGAGACAGCGAGGGAACAGAGAAGGAGAGGGCAACTGCAGTGAAATATCAGAGTAAAAATTGGAGAAAAGTGTCAGTTGACTGGGAAATGCATAATGAGAGGACACAGAACACCAGTCAGAACCTAAATTACCTTTGTAAGTTATCTTACTGTGCAAAAGGATACAATGCAAAGGGTACTATGCAAAGGAAAGTGACACTTTGGCTTAAGAAAAAAAAGTAATTAAATATTTAGCTAAAATCGCAAAGGCATTGTGCTCGTGGAGAATGAAGTGGTACGAAACTGGCATACCCAACTAGCAAACTTTTTGTTTCAATACAACATTTAATAGTCTAGCAAGTTACTTTATCAAGAAAGGTGTCCTTATCATCATCTCCACAGACACACTTTGAAAAGCAGAACAGAGAACAGCCCTACAATTAGGCACTATGAAACTGGCAAACCCTTTCATCTGGGTGGCTCCCGAAAGGCTGGAGAAGAATTCCAAGGAATTGTAATAGTTCCCCCAGGGATCCCAGTGCACTCAGCTTTGAAGAGATGCTTCCCAGAGAAGCTCTATTTATCAGGAACTAATGCATCACGCACTGCTCTTCTGTCCCACAGTGTGGTTTGAAAAACTAAGCCACCTTAGTCCTCCAGCAGCATTTTCTGTTCCAGCAGGATGATTCAGCCCTCAACAAGACACACTCACTTGTTTCCTCTGCATGCTCTGACACAGGGCTCACGCGTGGGCAAAGAAACAGATGTACCTGCCCTCCCTGCTACTGCCTGAGACAAGCCAGGGGCTCCCACAACACATCAGACCATCTAGATGCATCTCTGGGTGATACAATTTTGGAAAAACTCAGCTACTTACACAGCCAGCAGCTAGTGATGCACATATGAGGTGAAAAGAAAGTGTTTACCAGGCTGCAGGAAAAATCGGCTTTCTGAATTTCCTCTGCCTGTCTACTTGCCCTTACTTATATTCCCAGACCATAAAGAAGCCACAATGTTGTTGGGAAAAATTGTGTAGCACACAATCAACCAACACAAAGATGGCTTACACACTTGAGAGTTACACATTCAGTGAAAAAACACCCTCCCAAAACAGCATCTTTGCATACTAGATTAGAGTGACGTCCCCCAGCTCCCCCTTCCAGATCAAAAATCTGTTTTAAAATAACTCCAGCCTTTAAGACAAGCTGAACTTTCAGGTTGTGCCAGCACAATGGCTTCAAGTTTCACTCCCACCTTTGGCAATTATGTTTTAGTTTTCAAGCTCAATTACATTTTCAGGTCCGTGCATAATTCTGCAGCATCTTTGTCTTCTATCAGGATTACTGTATTAATTTATTTACTATCTCTAAAGGAAATACCTCATTTCTATAAAACCTTACATATTGCAAACACAAGTTTTTAAGACTGAGTTTTCCAGTCATAGAAGAAAGTGCACTTGTTCACAGCTTTGCCCTCAATGAACAGTTACTACTATTAGCCAAAAAAATTTCCACCAAGGAAATCTGAATGCCATTAGTGAACTGCTCGCCCAAAGTTAAACTGGCCACAGATTTTCCAACAGAAAGCTAACACAAAGCCAATACTGCTGAAGTACATTAGCATTTAATGGTAAATCTGAATTCTATCTATCACAGTCTTACTTGCAGCCACCAGTGATGAAACACTGATGAAAACATGAGCTGCTTCCCCTCAGGACATTTTGGTTTCAGCAGAATACAAAAGCTTCCAAATTAGATATATGTTTGAACTCTACACCTGAACACACATCCAGCATTTTGGCCACTACTGCTTCCATCAGCTTTACTCAAAGCAGGAATGGAAAAAACGGATAAGCATTCCTGCCCTCCTCTGTGTAATTAAAATCCACAAATGCCACTGCGTCACTGCATGACACCATCGCTGCACAACTCATAACCTTAACACTGACCTAGGAACTGCCTTGGCTACATGGCACTACAGCACTAACAGACTCTCATGGCACTACCATGTTGAAAAATGAGGCTTACCAGCAAATCAACCTGAGCAGAGTGAGTATGAAGGGCTGAAAATCAAGAATAATTAGTGTCATTTTCCTAGTTACATCTTCCCAGATACCTTTTACAGAAGAATGCTTTATTATAGAGATTTGTTTATTGCTTTCCCCAGAGACAAAGAAACAAGTCAAACAAATATAAAGCCTCCTAAAATAAGGCACAGCATCCATGTTTAACCTCTGAAAAAGGCCCAAGCGCTCAGCAAACGTCAACTTGATGTTATCAAGTCATTTTAGGGAAGTATTATTATTGGAAAGGAAATGCAAAGCCTGCAAAATAAAGTAATCTCTGTCTCTTTCTCTATCCTGCATCCTGCTGAAAAAGACCTTCTTGCTTTCTGTTTCTGAAAAAATATGTAACTTTAAAATATAGATCTTTGACTACCAAATCAGATTCTGTTCTTGTTTTCTTGCAACAGATTACCAGGCCTTACTGGAAATTAATAAAACAGAAACCAAAACCAAATTCAACACTGTAAACAGCATAGCAGATGATTTCCAAATTCTGCAACATTTTCAAGATTTTCGATGCCCACATTCAACTCAAAAGTTCAGAGAATAACTGAGGAAAATGCTTCTCTGCTTCAGATTTAACTTCAGAACCTTTACCTCAAATCTTGTTCTCTGGAAAGCAAAAAAGAAAGTCAGACTCAGATCCAAAGTACTGATAGAAAGTTTCAGTTTGACCCACATCCTAACTCCTCCGCAGCCAATCCTAATGATTTTCTGCCAGTACCACTCTCGAAGCACAGATCAAAGACTTTACTGTACATTTGGAGCCATTCCTGTGATGCAAGGATTAGGCACGAAGAAGGAGCACCTTATTTTCAAAGGTGCAACTGCCTGTGAGTGTATCTAGTGTATATCAGAGCATCACAGCTCAGCCACAAACACACCAGTGCCAGAACAAACCACACCTCTGAAATTCTTGTCTTGTCTCCCATTTTCTTTTTTATCTCATCTAAGCTCACTGTCTCTACATGCCTGCTCACAAGGAAGATATACCTAGTCGTCAGCCCCCCTATTCTTTTATTTTTATTAATATTTTAATTTTAATATTAATATTAGTATTTCCCCCCACTTATTTCCAGTATTTTGTTAATTTGTGAGGTTGTGACACAATGTTCCAGCCTGATGCTGTGACCTCTGCAAGAGGCAGTAATGCAGCAGCAGTGCTTCAGTGGCAGCAGATGCACTGTAGATGCCACTGAATTCTAACAGCCCTTCTTAAAACACAGCCCTCACATCTAATCCTAGCAGTAATCTAGCACTAGATTAAGTATATTATTGTCTCTAGAAATATTACATCCGGCTCTAAATACACAGCAGCAGATGCACCCAAGAGTCTACACCATTGCAGAGAGAAAACTGTCTTCAGGATGAATACAAGTCCTGGTACTTTCAAGAATAAAGGCTTCATCATGAAGACTCAAATTGTTTATTTCAGTAGCTGCACTGGGTTTTACTCACATGAAGAAAGAGAAACATAACTGTCCTTCAGTAACTAAGAGCACCTTGGGCAAGTCATTAGGAAAACTGTTGGTGCCCTTAATTTAGAAGCCCAGGTACTGCAGACACATTTTGAGACAAGCAACCAGTGGCTGCAACAACCTTTATCACATGAGTAAAGAACCGAGATTCAATCCCTAAACTTGCCATTTATTCCCTCACATGTTCATGAACAGAATGAAAAGCTTGTGAGCTGCAAATTACAAGTCAATGCCAAACTTGCTGGATGAGGTTTTGAAGACGTCAGACTAGACAATCACAATGTTTCTTCTCAGGCGTTAAAAACTACGGTCCCTGACTAATGCTGCACCCATTCAGTTTTCCTAGCAAGAAAAAATCATCCTAGAACAAAGAAGAATGGCAACTCTATTGTCCTTGCTGACAACGAAGTAGCACAGGCTTGCAACACTGCCATGACAAATAAACAGAGCTATTGACAAGGCACGTTATGAGAACTGTCCATCAACTTTACAAAAGCATAAATAGCCATGGCAGACCATTAAAGTATTGGATGAGAAGAGCTGAAGATGACACTTTTGGTGCCAAAAAATGTTTAAGGCATATACAAAAGGTGTAAAAATTCATCCATTTCACTAGCTGCTGCAGGATGAATACAACCCTTGATTCTACTGGTCCTCTTTGCAGCATTCAAACCTGCCCTGAGCATCTGCAGCTCACAGGTGCTGAAGGTCTAGGGAAAAAAAGAAAACCCACGGTGACCAAAGCTTTATGGAATTTACTTTTCTCCCTAATAATCTACATCACACAATTGGTCTCCACAACATCTAATTAAAATGCCTTCAAAATTACAGTTTCACAGGAATCTTGGATGCAAGTTATCAGACCATTCCCAGAAATTACTCCAGCCCCATCAGACACAGATGATCAGCAGCTTCTCTGCCATTACCATGAAGTTTGGACTCTTGAAATCTCAGTCATCTCATGAACTATTTTAATCAATTAATGATATTCATTAGAATGACTGACATTATCTGGATAGAAATCAGCAGCTGAACTATCAGCACATCTTTAAAAGGGCTGAGACTGAACCGGGCTGAGACTGAACCAGGCCGAGGATGGAGATGATTCAGGTGATGCTCTATGGCACTTTTGTCTTGACCTATAAACAAGCCTAATGCTCTCCAAAAAGGAAAGCATCAAAGGTGTGAATTCAGACTACAGACAGAATTCAAGAGGCTAAAAGATGTCCCTCTGAGTTATGCAAATACTCAAGTAAATGCAGTACAGCCATATGTAACTGCATTATGGAAAATAACAAGTACACACTCCTGCGTATCTTTTTATTCTGAATGGCCCCAAAATGCTCTGGGATATCATTAAAAACATACATGAAACCCAAATAATTTTATAAATCTGAGTCTTTGCTTCTCCAATTCCAATGAGCAATCAAATCAAGCCCAGGAAAATTCAGCTCTCAGTGAATCAAATGCTAAGATACAAATCAGGTGTCCTGGTTTCTGTACTGTCTTCCAGTCCTGGCATTTCAGCATGACACCAGAGCCAAACCCAGACAGTTCACTGCCCAGAAAACAGACATCCATGTGGTAAAAACTGCACTTCTGATCTAACTTGCTTATCTGGCCAGGCTTGTGCACATCGTGCTAACATTCAGTGTCACCCAGGCACAGTTTCCTCTATGCTCATGTTTTGATTCTAACAGAAAAAGCTTTGAGAATGCAGGATCTCAAAGTGTTGACATCAAGTGGGTTTTAGAAGAATCTAAAGTGGGGATTACAGAACTGACTGACAGTGGTATAAATCATCTCTCTCAGTGTTAACAGGAATCCTGCTCTCTCCCTAGAACCCAGATTCACTGGAGTCCTGAGACAAAACTAATTCCATGCTAAAGTCTGTATTTACAAACTGTTAGAAATACCCTATGGAAATATTACAGGCTTTTCTGAGAAGGTTTTTTGCATGGGTTTTTTGTTGTTGTTGTTTTCTTTTCAGTATTAATTAGTGGTGCATAATGCACCAGGGACCCAAAGCTAATGGCTATCATAGCTGAGGGGACACAGGCACTGCCGCTCCCACCAAAGGTCTGTAGATCTCAAAATACAAAACCTTACTACATGAACCTGGTGATTTTTACAAGTCTCTTCTTTCACTACTGTTTATCTAAAACAATATTTAGAGAAGAGTTTACCACCATCCATCAGAAATGGCAAAAGCAGAGGCTGAAAAAGGCACAAAGTCCTCCAGTCAAATAAAAAAATTGCTATGTTGTTCTTTTTCTTTCTAGCAAAATCTCCACAAACAGAACAGTAAATTTGCAAACCCAGTGAGACCGATCAGAAATTACAATTTCTCAGATGCTGGCAAGAGTTCATCAACAACATGCAACAGTATCTCTGCTACAGGAAGAAGGAAATCTACAACAACTTTCTACAGCCACTGCTCAAATACAAACCTTAAATTTCTGAATAGGGCAAGAACACTGAAAAACTGAAAGCACTGATCTGGCAAACAGAATGGCAGGTCTTCTGTGCTCTCATTCTACAGCACTGCACTTCATAATTTGTGCACAACTCATTCAAAGAAATCTAAGAGTAAAACTACCATATGGTGAGAAGGAGCAGAATTGATAATGGTTTCTTTCTCTGTGTTTTAATCCCCTTTTGTAAAAATAATGTGTTTCTATGATGCTAAATAACAAATTATGTGTCTGCAGAATCAGGCTCCTTTTTCAATTATGAGTCAATTATTTCAATACTGAAAACAGAAAGCTCAAGTCTTCCTGCTCTGCTCAAATCCTTTGTAAATTATTGTCAAAGAGCAAATGAGATTTCTCATTCCAGCTGTATTCCAACATGATCAAGACTTACTCCTTCCAGCTCAGAACCTGTAACACTCTTTCATTTCAGTGATGATTAGAAATTAGAGGATGCCAATATTTTATATGGCAGTCAAGAAAGCCTTTGAAGTTTGATGTCTACAGTGTCAAAAGACAAGTAACGACAGAACTTAATTTGTGCAGATGAGGAACTATTTAAAAATCAGCATGGAAATTTCAGCAACACCCAGTCAGGATCTGAGCTCTCTGAATGTGTTCCACCAAATGCTCCTGCTCCTAAGCAGAATGTGCCTGTACACAAGGGTGTGAGTTAGAGATAGTGACCTTAAATACACACAAGGGGAGTTTAACATCCACTCTCTGCATGCTTTAAAAGAACAAGGAGAAAAGCACAGCATCCTTTTCAGATTTTGCTGTGCATTTCTGGACACCTTTTCTGAACACTTGCCCCTCAAGCTCAGCTTTGCTGTGCTTGGCAGTCTCTTTTGTGTCTTTTGCAACACTGCGCACACACAAATTGCCTGTGGTTTCATGCTTTGCTTCCCATTTAAAACTAACACTTAAACAGTAGCTTTATTTTTGTTAAATAAAAGCTTTTTTTTTTTTCCCTGAATTTTGACATCTATTTCTCCTTTTCAGCCTGAGGGAAAAATTATTTTTTAGAACTGACACAAATCATTCTTAGGAGTAGTATCTTGTCTTTACCGCTTTGATTCACTAACTTTCATTCATGTTATTCCTCAGCTTTTTGTGCTGTCACAGAAGCAATGACAGCAGGCAGCATAATGTTAATTTTTGGACTATAAGCTCTTATGAGACATATATGTTGGAAACCCCAAACTACAAAGAAAAAAGCTTAGATAAGGAACACATAACCAAAAAAAAGACCATACAGCATAACCAAATACATAACGATATGTAATCAAAAAGAACTACTTTTCCCCAATTCTTATGTTGAGGAGGATAAAAAAATAAGTCAGATAACTTCTATATATGGCTGCAATCCATCTCCTCCAGTAGGCAACATGAGTTTTTTCATTATCCACTGAATATCAGACAAAGCCTGGACAACAGATGACACCTATATGGTTGATGCTGTGGTTGGGGACAAGAGACCCTCTGTGTTTGGGGTGTTAACAGCAGCTGACTGTGTGCTCATCCAGCTTTTGACTTTTAATAAGTCAAAGCAAGCCCAGGTGCCAGGGAAGCAGTGCCCAGAGAGGAGAGAGCTGTCACTGCACAGCACAGGGACAGACAACAGCCAGGGACTCCGGCCACCGCTCAGCCCCAGAGGTAAGGCCCCCTCTGGGGAGAAATCCCGTACTTTTCACACACCCACCACCAACTCTCCACATTCCAGCAGTATCAGCTCCTCGGCCAACAACAAAGCAGCCAAGAGCAGAGGGAGCCTTGTATTTACTGCTGCCTATCAGCGCGGTGATGGGCGCCTTCTGAAGCCGTTTGTCCGCAGTGACGCGCTCTGCCTTCCCACCGAAGATTATGAAACCGCTCTCAAGCCCAGAGCTTCCTCCCTCACACGGCCTTCCCTTCCAGGCCCAGCGAGGGACAGCTCAACTCTGCCGCCAGCACTCCCTAATTGCTTCAGCAGAAGCTCAAAGACGTCAGCAACTGGACTTTCTGCTCCTTATTCCCTGAGAAAGCAGAGAAAAATCTGCAGAGAGCAAGCCTTCAACAGCAGGTTTGGTGTTAAAAGCTGGTTTTGGCCAGCCATGCTGGGAAGATGAAGGCTGACCCTGCGTGCTCCAGGCTGCGCTCCCTGACCTGGGCTCGGCTAGGCTGACTCCAGCAAGCGCCAGGGCAGAGAATGCACTGAGAGTGCTCCTGTAATCTCACTAACATCTGCAGCTGAACGCAGCCCAGGGAGGGAGGCAGGCCTTCCAAACAATCCACACTGAAAAATCTGAACTGTTTTAATTGCACGATAAGGGAGAGGAGCTCATCAGCTCCTACGCTGACCAGCATGTTAATGTCCTCCTAGCAACTTTGCTCCAGCTTCCAGAAATCTATTCTGATGATTGTAACAAGCTGCTTTGACCTTTAAGGCTCTTGAGGGTTTCTAGGTTTCATACACCTTCCTTTAGTCTTACACCTTCCAGGCCTTAAGCGTGGTAGTGTATCACTGTCTACCTGCAGAACTTCTTGCTTAGCTTGTTTTGAAATACACTCATTATCTGTCTTCTGTCAAAGTGTTTCTTTTGTTCTTGGCCAAAGGAAACTGAGCATGTCAAATACAAAAAAAAGAATGACCCAAACCCCATTTGCCACCACAGAGAACTAGCTACTTCATTTTCTATGGAGTAGCAAAAAAGGCACAGTCCTAAACTTGAAGAATCTGTCAAACTAAAATCATCTCACACATAAGATGCCTTATCACAAAGTAGCACACAACAGCTGAGCTTATTTTCTCAAACTGCCTAAATTAACTTGGCAAAAGCAAGGACAGCACCACTCACAACGTGGTATGGTACAGGCTTACACTACGTGCCAGTTTTACAAAGCAACAACCCAGCCTGTGACTTCAACATCCTTGCAGGCACAACCAAGCCTAAGCTTCTCAACTAACATTGTCTCCTTACCAGCAAAGAAAACACTTCCTAATACATCCCAAGGGCTCCTGGGATGCTGTCACAGCACAGCCAGGGTAATAAAGTGCAGATACCACCACTACCCTGAACAGAGGGCAGCCAGCTCACACACACACCCTGCACACCAATACTGCCAATATTCCTGTAGACCCCTTTCAAACCAGCAAGCAGAACCCCTTGTTTTGACCAGTTTAAAATGCAGATTAGTTGAAACAACGCTAATAGTTCATTTAGCTCAAACAGTCCATAAATTGTACTGGTGTCAGCTTCTGATGAAGCACAGGCAACACCCTGGGATCACAGAAGATGCACATCCCAAGCACCAATATGCCCATCAGTACTGACTGTGGGTGCTTCACACTGCAAGAGTATGCAGAATGTATCACTGTGAATTACATCAAGTGGGCCAATTCAGGAGGAACATCTCCCCTAGGCCAGGGGACAGCATTCACATTCCTGCTCTTGATATGAAAGCTCTTGTTATGAACACAGCACTGGGGCTTTGTAAAGTGACAGCTGGTTATCAACGAACAGAAGGAAAGCAACGTCATTCAGCCTCAAAATCTCGTTGTCTATCCCACTTAATTTCTTTATTTTAAAATCTTGGAACACAGCAAATAGAAAGCTTTGCTTTCCATTTGCTTCTATATGAAAAAGCCTGGTAAAAACCACCGTCTAGCACAATCATGCTCGGCATGGACTGACATGAGCAAAGTCAGAATGAAGGCCAAAGGAAAAATTGGGTCAGGAGTGTTGAAGCATCTCTGACCTCACAGGCTGTCCCCAGTGAGCAAGGGATGGGATGTGTAGTAGTGGAAGTCTGTATTGTTGATACTCCAGCTCTGTAGATAAACAGAAACATCTGATTCTGAAAGCAGATAAGCAAACATCTTTCATTAGGGCTAAAACAGATACATTTCAGAGCAATGTGCAACTGCTACTGATCTTTATCAGAAAGCTACCTTTTGATTTCAATTTCAGAGAAAAGATCAGCTTACACGTTGCAAAATAGTAAAAACCACCCTCTACTTAGACTAGCAAAGCCTTGGCTAACCATATGTGAGATTATTTACCTACGTCACAGATCTGTATGTCAACAAAGCCACTATTTCATCAATCAATTTTTGGGGGAAAAAAAGGCCAAAAATGAAATGCAACATGAGTCCTCTCTGTTTCCCTACTACCCTACTGCCAGCCCTAGAGAAAATGGAAGGTGTCACAGGCATAAAGGAAATATAAAACCCAACAGAAAACACAAACCTAACTTACATGCAGCAGCAATCTCCAGAACTACAGATTATAACAAAATCTGAATGGCTTAGAAGAAAACTACATACAACATCCATTCAGTTAGGATGAGAAATGCAAGAAAAATCTTCCAGGAAAAGATGGGTATGCAGTTACACAGTGTGTAGAGCAAGGGCAGGCAAGTAGTCAGCAGTGGTGGGCACTTCTACAAAAGGTAAGGACTGCTTAGCCCACTGAGACTCAGAAACCCTTGCTTCCTCTTGGGGTTCAGTTACTGTCAGGCTGGATATTTGCTTTGTTTCTCTGTGTCCCAGGTTCCCCATCTCCACATATGGAGGAATTTTCTTTGCAAGGCACTTGGAGATCCATAGATGAAAGGCACAGTAGCAGAACTAGGTCAGACAATTCTGATGTATACAATTAACTCTGCAATTTACATGGCTGGAAAGCATAATTAAAACTGCATCACTTTTCTCAAAAGTTCAAAATAAGACAGGGTGGGTTAGATTCCGAAATATAAGACATATATTTGCACTTTGGTTTATATAGCTGCATAACAGCTTTTTAAAGTAAATGTTGCATTTCAGAAGAAAGCAGAGGACAAATCTAGGGATTAGCTAGAAGCCACGTCATTTCCTATGATGTATCTATTACTTTACCAAAACGTTTTTAAAAAATCCACCACACACCAACATGAACTTCCTGTACTCTGACCACTGAATGATCAAGCAGTGTTACCCCTCAAGAGATCCTCTGAGTAGCTGTAGTATTGCACAAGCCACTGCACACAGCACCGAAAATCTAAATCCTAAGCTGTTGGTTTCTTCCAGTGCTACCTTGCTGTAAATCTAAAAATATGGTTGCACGTAGCAGTTAGACTGTGTCAAATGCTTTCTCTTGGAAGATGCACACAATCTATTGGCTTTATAGGGATGTATAGTGTAATGCAACATACACGTTTCTTCTTTTCTCTCCTTATACAACCAAATCCCACAGGTTTCCCTGATTTCAATCACTAGTAGACACAGCACGAAAACCACCATCACAGTTGGCAGCAGCTGGCACCTTTTCAAAGAGCATCTGTGGAGAAACCCAGAAATAACTGGCACGGGATCTCTTAGAGGTGGTCTCACCACAAGGGCAGAGCACTGCAAGGAAACTTTATTTTCCAGCCCTGTGCCCTCGCTGCAGCCGATGACCTCACTCGGCAAGGCTGCCTGCGGAGCGCCTCCGCCAGCGGGAATTCCAGCCCAAGGAACATACCAGCCACTCACAACCAAAATTATCAGGCTCCATCTCCAACACAGCAGCCAACACCGCCTTTGAAGTGGAAACTGAAGCCCAGGGCTTTCTGACTGTGTGATGAGGGTGCGGATAAACAGAGGCAGCCTTGGTTTCCTGGAAGAGGGGAGAGGAATGAGGGAAGCAATGCATGGCTGGGGAGGTCTGTTTGATTCAGCTCAGCTGAGGTCTCCCCTTCTTGCATACCTTAGCACACAGGGAGCTGGTGTGTTTACTGAGGCCTGTGGTTGCTCGTTGGAGGTACGACAGGGACTGGCAGCTCCCGCTCAGGAAGTGGCCAAGAAATGTGGCTGCTCACAGAGGGAAATGTTCCTTCACCCACGCTTCTGCAGAAGAGATGGTCTCCCCATCTGTTCCTCCCCCCCAGCTCCCCAGATTCCAGAAGGACAGAACACAACAAATGGAGCAGAAACTGATGTTACTATCTTTTTGTAGAGCTGGTCAGAGTACTTGAGGCATAGTACAAACTATGTTTCTAGACAACAACTTAAAACACAAAGAAGGTAAGTAAATCTCAGTGAATCCTCTCAGAAATTATTAATTCCAGTAGGTTGAATTTACTGGGTGAAATACACATACCAAATTGTGAAGCAACACCCAGCCTGAGGTCTTTCATCATGTCTGTTACACAGAGAAAAACATAGGTAAGGGACATTTTACAGACTGGCAATGTGATAAAAACGTAGGAAAAGGACACAGGTAATGGCATCATGTTTCTTTCTACCCAAAGGGTTAATGCTAGTCTGGATGATCTACAATTGCATCAAGATGATATACTCAAAATGAAAAGGCCATGTAAAAGTCTCTGTTGGAGACCTAAATGTTAAGGGTTTTTTTTTTCTCCTCTATCTCAAATATGTCAGCTGTTACTGGAATTTATTGGTTAAACGGCCACAGAAACCATTTAAGTAAGAAGCAGCAATATAACCACAAGGGAATTTATTTTATGATTTGCAACGAGGTGCAAATCCTGCCAACCACTTTAAACAATCAAATCAAACTTAATTTCCCCTCCCTGGAAGGACAAAGAGTATATAAATCTAGAAAAACTGAAAAGGCCTGTTTTGCTTCTGAGCCACATAAATGTTCCTGGTAGCAACTCTAATGGGTTATGGTATCATCCCCACTTCTTTTTTCAGGAAAACTAAGGCATGAAACAAATCATCTCTTCTTACAGAGCAAAGCATTAAGAAGGTTAAAAAAATGGCTTGCCAACAGGTCCCCAAGATGCCTCAAGAGCTCTTCCCAAAATGCTTTGTCCTCAAGAGCCCAGATGTCCAGTGCCATTTGGGACACAACAGGATGCAGTGGCCTTTGCAGAAGGCTGAGATCTGCTAGGGGTTGCTGCATCTTGTCAGCCTGTGTGTGCTCATGATATCTCTAAGTACATAAATGGTCCCTCACTCTTACCTGCAGGTAACTGAATCGCATCCTTTGTAACAACTGCTCCACCAAGAAGTTTTGCAACTAAGTAAGACTGCACACCGTTCTTCTCTGCTTGCTATTTCAACACATTAAATTCTAAAGAGTGACAGAATAAGATTTTCCCCAAGGGGCTGGCACTGGGGAAATGAAAAACAACCTGTTTGAGAAGCAGTCATATACGCCAGCTCCACATGCCACCACTGAAATCCTCCTTTTGCGTTTTTGGCATCCATCAGAGAATAAAATGGGGAAAATAAAAAAGCTCGATGTTTAAAGGACAGAGCACTCTCCCAAGACTGTTTATGGCCTGCCTCTTGTTAAAATGTTTATTTGAATTTATATATTTAGATGGGTTTTAAATGCAAAGGCTCCCTTCCTCATGCCAATCCTTCATGGAGACCGCTGGTTACATCTGCTAGTATTTATATGAGAAAGAACAACAAAAAATTTGCAGCTCTTGCAAACAAGGGTAACCCACACATTATCATGTGTGCAACTGTGGTGCATTTCCACATTCCTTGTGGAGGAGATGAAAGGGCACCAGGCTGCCAAAAGCACCACGTAAGACCAGCTACTCTGAGGAGCTCCAACATCAAGAAGTCTCCGCTGTCCCAGCAGCTTCCCTGAGTGCTGGAGCCTGCAGTGCAGCCCACTGTGGCTTGGTGCCAGGAGCCAGCAGGCAATAAAGGTATTCTGCTTCACACACAGCCAAACCAGGGCTCTCTCAATGTCTCATTCTTGACTCAGGGCAGGGCGAGGCAAGGGATACATTGATCTGCTGCCATTTACGCCAGCAACTGGATGACCTGGACAGAGGCACAGCATCAGGAGGATATCAGGGAAGGCTGCAAGAATCC
The DNA here is from genome assembly GCA_013397375.1 of Toxostoma redivivum. Lineage (NCBI taxonomy): Eukaryota > Metazoa > Chordata > Aves > Passeriformes > Mimidae > Toxostoma > Toxostoma redivivum. The sequence goes on along the minus strand of VXBI01007755.1, from coordinate 168,563 downwards.
TGGGGTCACACCCAGATTCATAATTTAAGAAAGGTACCTGATGTCCTGAAGGGTGATTTTAATTCAAGGAAAAGGATATACCAGTAAAAGGCTTCTTGCATTCATGCAAATCCTCACAGCAGAGCCTAACCCAGGACTCCTGTCTCTGCCAGACCTTTACTGCTGTACCAAAATGGCAAGTCTGGAAGGCAAAACTACAAAACTGGGAAGCACCAGCATGTGAGCCTACAGCTCCAGTGAGGAACCAGCTGACCATCCTCACACACATCTGAATTAGCAGATTCAGTGGTGACTACAACAAAGGTGGGTGCTTCCCTTTTGTCCAACTCTGATCTGTATATATCAGCCACTGATAAGGTTATCTCAAAGAAATCCTTTTATCAGAGAAAGGAGGAAAAAAAAAAAATCAGATAAATTTTCTCCTCCAGCTGAGCCAGAAAGAAAAAGGTGAGCCCATATACAGAACTGAAAAGCAGAACTCCTGCACCAAGGCTGGTTGCTGAGGAACACTGGAATCACTCATAAAGTGGCTGTTCCAACAAAGGGGATCCAAAGTGTGGGCACTGTATATTTACACAGTTGCTTTATATGCTGTAGCTAATACGACATGTTTGCTTCTGTTTTTAAAAGTACGAAGTACCTGCAGAGAGGAGCACCAGAGCGAAGATAAATTAAATAAATAAATAGAAACCTGGAAGGAGTCCTTCACTTTCCCTATGAAAACCAGCACTGCAGTGTGTGTGGAACAGAGATGGGCAGGTGAGCCATCAAATCCCACTGATCCCCTAAGAAATGACCCATTCTCCCAGCAAAGATGACATAGGTGATCCATTTTTCCATCTAGCTCTACATTTTTGGGAAGTTTGCTATGAACCGCTGCTGTCTCAAGTGGTCAGCGCCAAGATGAAAGAAATGATCTGAAGGACAGCACTGCTGGTGAGCAAAGGCAGAGAGACCCAGAGCAGGAGGAAGAGACATCTCAGGGTTCCCACTCATGCACAGCTGCTGCCTCTAACAAAAATCAATTGCTGTGTGATTGGAATTGGCCACGTGCCTGCTCTGAGGGCCAGGCAGTAAAATGCACAGCATGGGTGTTGCTTCCTGCCCAACCTATGGTAAAAGTTGTTGATTGGAGATTAGTGTTGTTGTCCTTGCTGTCAGCCTGCAGCAAAATGTTTACTTTTCTGTGCAAGAGATAAACGGGTTCAAATTCTGTGTGTCAAAAAATCCCAGTAGGAACAGCAAGACATTGACAAAGAACAATCAAATGACCAACAAGTGCAACAGATAAGACATTTCAGAATATCAGACTTCTAAGGCCTGCAATTAACCAAAACCTCATCATAACTCCTAAATCAACTTCAGTCAGAAAAACTACCTTGCAGCCTGTACAAGAAGAAAAGGGGGATAAAAGAGAAGTAGAGAAGAATAAGGAAGCTACCTCATGGTAACAGCCAGTTAAACTGAGCACCTTGTTCATTCAGTCTTGTAAAACAAAGACTGAAGAGTCAAAAAGAAAGCAAAAGACTCATTTGTACATAATGCACAGAGCCATGTTCCACTCAGATCTATCAAGTACTTGAGATATGACCAAGTTTCTTGCAGTCAATCGTTTTTGGAATTTCCCACTACTTCTTGGTGAGTAGACATTCATGCTCATTTCAGCCAACAGGACCCAGCCAGCCTCCAGCCAGGCTCCTGAAATCCCCGTCACAGTGGCTCCTCTGAAAACAACTCCTAAGTATCTTAACCCAGTGATCCAACACTGGAGTCACCCAACCAGCCCGTGGCACTTTCAGTGCTTATCTTCCAGAGTATCAGTTTCCCCTCAATTAAGCCAGGCCATTAAAACTTAACTGTAAAAAAAGCTATTCATTAAAGTTTTGTCACATCCTTGGATGAAAATGCCCAAAACAGATGTGAAGAGTTACAAGATTTGCGTTCACAACCAAACCAAAAATGAACATAAACAATTATGGTACATTAGCACGCAGCATGGGAGATCCCCCCTCCTCCCATCTCCCTTCATGCTCCAGTGCTCTCTTTTCAGAGGATAGCAGCTGTTAAAAAAATGAGGGAGTAAAGCATATGAGAATATTTACATCGAGAATATAAGAATAGACCTCAGCAAGCAATTCTCTCCTATTTACACAGGCCAAGTACTCATGCATAAATATACTCACATATATGTATGCACAAATATATGTACACAAAGGATCCTGAAATAAGAAGGTTTCTTCTTCACGATTTGCATCCTGGCAATCATAAAAGCACAGATTACTCTTAGTCAAATGTTGTTAGAAATTACTAGATGTTCAAGTTCCACACCAACCAGTAAAGTGATTATAGCCTCCACACAACTCCTGTACTGGTAAACCACGCCATAATAAAAGCCACACACCCCAGATGTGTGAGAAACAGTAAATAACTCTTCCCTAAATTTATTTCTACAATACTTCATCCAGAGTCAATGTTCAGAACTGGATAAAAGTTAATGGAAATGGTATAAATATGGACATTCTTTTGAACCAGCCGCATACAAAGTATCATTTACAAAACTCACCACTGAAGAGTTATGTGAAAATAAACTACTAAATAAATCTAATTTTGTAATGACATGTCATGATATGTCATGAATTTGTTCAAAGGACTCGATTCAGTATGCTCCCAACTATCATGAAGTGTTTTTTCTCCCACCGCAAATTTACTTTACCATTACATTTGCTGGAAAACATACCTCATTTCTAAAACACTAACACTTTCTTTTAATGACCAACAGAAGTTACAATCCCCAAATTTCCTGATAAACTTGAGCAAATTATGTCTTTGGCAACTGTAGAGAACACCATGCATTTCTGTTCGTGCCCTTCAATCCTCCCTACTCCTTGCTTGGTGATTTGCAGATTATTCACACCAGCATTTGCTGGAGTCAAACATAATCCACACACCCAAATGGAAGTACCAGTAATTGTTTATGTATAATCTTTGTGCCAAACCAAGAACCCTCCCTAGACATGGGGACACGGTGCAATGGCCAAATTCTTCATCTGCCCTGAACTGGTGAATGGTCACATGGAGTGAGCAGAGCAGGACAGGACTGGACTGGGAGCAATGAATGCAGTATTCTGAGCATGGCTGACTGAGGAGTTGAACAGTCCCAGGACAGGAGTTTGCTGGGAGATCTATTACGCAGGTTGTGACCTTCATCAGCCTGGACTTTTATCAAAAACCATTTTATGAGAATGTCAGAATGCCACACCACATTGCAGCATTCACATCAAGTCCGTTCTCTTTACCACTCCCACTCTCTCAAAAACTGAAACTTCAGACAGTGCTGAAAAGACTGAATACATCTATAGTCCAGTACACACTGGAATACAGAAAACAAATTTTTTGTTCCTATTTCCAGGAAAACATTTCCAGAGTTCCCAGAAGACAGAATCACAGAATCATTTAGGCTGGCAAAGATGCCTAAGATCATTGAGTAAACCCATCACCCTAGCACTGCCAATGCCACCACTAAGCCATATCCTCAGGTGCCACATCAACACATCATTTAAATCCCTCCAGGAATGATGTCTCCACCATTTCCCTGAGCAGTCTCTTCTGGTGTTGACAACTCTTCCAGTCAAAAAAATCTTTCCTAATTTCAAACCCAAATCTCCCCTTGCACAGCCTGAGGCCATTTCCTCCTGTTCTACTGCTTGTTAATTGGGAGATTGAACCCCACCTGTAGCTCACTGAGCATGTACTTGATTCCCCCATCCAGATGATGGATAAAAATACTAAAGAAACCTGGTCCCAATACTGAGCCCTGGAGAACACCCCTGGTGACCAGCCCCAACTGGATTTAGCTTCATTCACCTGCTGTCCTGTGTGATGGCACTCAGGATGGGCTGCTCCATGAGCTTCCTTGGCACCAAGGTCAGGCTGGCAGGCCAGGAGTTCCCTTAATCCTCCTTCTGGCCATTCTTGTAGATAGGTGGCACAATCAGACATGTACACTACTGCATCAAAAAAGCCCAAAAGGTTTGCTTGTGTACCTAGATCAGGTCAAAGACACAGTAAAGTACTCGCTGCCCAAGCACATTTTACTGGTGTGCCTAGGCCATGGGTGGCCCTTGAGAAGCTGATTTGTCTATCTGCAGTAATTAACAGCTCTTCTGTGCTCCTTTGGTTTTCCACTCATCAGAGAGCCCTACCCAGTGAGGCAGCAGTTCCTGGCAGCCAGTGCTGGCACTGAAAGCAAATAACACAGATGCCAATTTCTCAGCTCAGTGAAAGACGGTGAGAGAGCCAGATAAATTGAGCTGTCTTTCTCTGGATGTTCCCCTGCAAGGTCTCTTACCACCACAGGTCTGCTGCCACCAGGCAAACCACTTCATCTCAGCAGTGCTTCTAGAAAATAAATAAAAGCACTTCTCTGTGGAATAAACCTTTTAATATTGCCTCATCACAGAAATTCAACCAGTGAGAGATCCACCACACATTCCCTATCCACATGACTGCAGATACTTATAGTGGCTGATGAAGAATATTTGGGGCCTAAACTTTGTAAGTATCTGACAATTCTTCCCAAATGGTTCAGAACAGCCATTTGGGGAAAGGCAACAACAAAAACAAAAAGACGACAAAAAAAAAAACAACAACAAAACCAACAACAAAAAAATCAACTCCCTTCTCAACATGCTTTTACTTGCCAATCATTTACCTCCTTATGGTAAAAACCCTTGTGTGGTACATGGCACCAGGCTTGGAAAGGCAATGCAGCATCCATGTCAGCAAATCAGTGAACTCAAGTATGTCAGACTCACATATTAGTGAAACTTTGCTGATCTTGGGGTAGGTACTCTCACTGGAGTTTGCCACCATTAGCAATTAGTTTCCAATGAATGGTGGGAAGTAACTCCTCCCCAGAAAGTTAGTTCTGTAACAGTTACCATCACTCCAGAAATTGCAAGTACATTTCTCTTTTGCAAAGTAGGGCTGGTTAGCAGTGTCTGGCAATAACCTTGTGAAGAAAAATTCAGATTTAAAAACCAAAATGTTAACGTTTTATCTAAAAAGCCAATATAACATGCCAGGTGGTTCTGGGCATTGTGTAGGGTATTTTAGGGTGAGTATACAACTGTCATTATGACTTGTAGCTACAGAGACTGCCAGAATCTGCTTTTCTCCACTCCAGCCCAGCTTAGCCTGACATGAGCTCAGGGAGATGCTCCTTGGGATACAAGGTCATGGACCCACCTTTACGTTTTACTTTCATAACTCAAGGCTTGACAAAACAGCAACTCTGAAAGCAGATCTGACATCAACAAGTTAATCTTCTCTAATTGCAGTGTTGCATTCAAAATTTAATATATTACCCAATGAAGGAAAAAAAAACCAAAAAAACACAACCAAGCCTTCTCACATGCACACAGATTGCACCACACCTTTCCCAGCAGCTGGGAGGAGATGAGCATTTTAATGTACCTGGTGTTTCAGCATGCAGTTGAAGAGTCCTGTCTTTCTGGAGCAGACTGGTAGGTGGTTTGGCAGTTCCTCATCTTTCCTTGCTATTTGGGTACCAATGGAGAAGTGACAGAGCAAGGAGCAGAAATCCCCTGTTTCAGTTTCCAGTCATCCTTGGTTAAACTTTTTTCTTTTTTTTTTTCAAGGGGAGAATTCAAGCAAAGCTTTAGTTCTAAAAATTCCCAATAATAAACTGTGGTTATCAAAGAACTCTAGTTAATCTATAATCTTTACAGGAACAGTGTGGCAAGAACATGCACCCATAATGAAGTACCTATAATGAAGTTCATGCGGCTGAATTTGTCCTAATGCAGCCAGAACTGGATGAACATGAGGTAACCACAGCCCCCATCCCTGTCAAAAAGCTTAGTACTGAGATTCACTGGGCTATCAAATCAGGTTTATTTTTAAAGACAATTTGGTATTTGGAAAATGAATGTGGTAAGGTCCCTTTCTATAGTTTATGTGAGCCAGCACAACATAAAATAAACCTCTGGCCAAGAAGCCAACCTTGAAGTTCTTTATTTAGCCTACAGTCAGTGAAAATGGACTGCTTCTCTCAGGCAAAGTTGTGATTGAAGTTGTGATTTCTGCTTTACCACTGCCCCCTCAGCCGGGCTACTTCAACCATTTGCAGGCCTGGAAGGTAAAGATGATCAGAGAACTGATCCTGGCCAAAAATAATTCCCCCTCCTCATTTTTTCCAGCACTGATGAATTTCTTGACCTCTCTCACCAAGCTGCCTGTAAACAGCTGGACCACCCAAGCAAAGGATGCTGTGGGGGTGGGAATGACAGGACAGGAGGCTGAGGAGCTCCAGCCAGCTCTTACAGAGACACAACTTTCCAGCTGACAGCCTTTGCCAGTGCAGCAATGACCTTTTCCACCAGCTCAGAAATACCTTGAAACACACATTTTCTTTCCTAAAACTTGATTCAGCATTGGCACTGTGCTCCTTTGCACAGCTGTGAAGAGCTTTGCTTAGGTAGATGATGAAAAGGAAGCTAAAGCTGAAATCCAAAGTACAGAATCACAGAACCATTTAGGTTGGAAAAGACCTCTAAGATCATAAGAGTCCAACCATAAACCTCCATACATAATGTGGAAAAGCAGTTGATTTCCTCTATGGTCAGGCCTGGCTGGGAAAAAATTTCAAGCAGCAATGACCAGTTTCAGTGTTTTGTCCTTTCCAAACCCAACAACAGCTGAGAACAGCTCAGCTGAACTGAGTGATAAAAGATGAGTAAACTCTGTTAAGTATTGTTAGGTCAGTCAACCCAGTTCAAACCTGGAGCAGTGTGGATGTAAGAGCCTGCTTAGAACTGCTGTTGGAGCAGCTTATTGCAAAACTAAAAATTCCAGAGGGACCTAAGCCCACACCTGCCCACTTTTTAGAAACAGCATTGCTCTGGCTCCCACCAGTCAGGTACCTGTGTATAAAGCAGACACATTATCTCATATTTCATAAAGGCCATTTACACATTGTTTCAACTGTGGCCAAGGGAGCTGCACTCCTCCTCTTGCTGATACTTATCTCTGTCCAAACCAAAAACACAGTGTTAAATATAACTGTTGTTCAAAAGCACATTTTAGCATCCAAACAGGAAACTGGAATAGTTTTAAAACACTTGTCTTACTTGCCTCTTTTAACAGAGTGAAGAAGCCCCTAGAAGCACAAGTAAAATTTCCATAAGCTGTTCAGTGCTCCCACAGACACACATACATGCTGTTCCGTTCACAAACACCCAGCCAAATTTAAAGAGTGTGAAAGCAAAGCACATCCAGCAATTGTTTCCATTCAAAATGCCTTTTGTGATCCAAATTTGGGGGTGGTGCACATGGAGGAGATGAGGTTTCCAAATAAGGATGTCAAAATAGAAGCCAAATTTGAGAAACATCAAGCATTCTGCAGTGTTCTTCATCAGCATCTCCCAAGGGCTCCACTCCACCAAAAAAATGGCTGTTTGTGGGAGGATAACTTCAGCTTTTGGTCAAGAAGATCACCAGCTTTAGCACACTAGAACCACAAGCTAGGACACTTTATCAGTTGCTCTGTACTAGCACATTTGGTTTTAAAAGTCTCTGCACTTGTGTATTTGTATAAAGCCTTTGCATTATTTAATAGAGAACCTTGAATGCACACATGCAGCTATTGCCTGCTGACCTACAATGAACTTGTAGACATGTTGATTTTATCTGTTTAACAGATTAGGTTTGCACTGACAGATGGACAATGCTACTGTTAGATTAATTAAAAATTAATAACATTAACGTTAGATGAGCATGAAGCAAATTACCTTTGAGGTAATATACTTCTAAATAGGGGGAAAAAGAAAGCAGTTAATGAAGTTTGAAGATAATAGCTCCTAGTGCCTTTAAATATAGTTACTTGCAATTTTTCCTTTTTCTTCTGATTTTCCTCTGGCGATGCTTTTACTAGACCAGACTCTTATCCATTTTATTTGTGTTAACTAACTGCTAGTATACTCAAATTTATAGGGCATAATGGCAAGCCAAATAATTTCATATGTTCCTTTCATGGAATATAATGTCCTGGTCAAGATTTACAGAACTATTAAAAATCCATCAGATCACTCCATTTTCTACCATTAGCTTTTTGTTAGTAAGAAGTCAAATGAGTATTTCCTTCAATTTGTGCTAACTGGCATTCTTACAATGCCTATAGATCAGTTCTCATTCTCCTTACATTTCTGATGCAGAAGATTTAAGCTTTTGGGTAACATGCAGCTGGTAAATTTTTCTGACATCACTACCCACACAATTTTGTGAGGGCGCCCACTGAACCATTGTTTGAAAGCAAGTCTTCAAAATTACTAACCAGGATAAAAATTCTGCAGTGCCAAGAAGTCAAGCTGAGCTACTCATTTCTTAGTATCCACAATTCAGTTAGCTGCAAATACCACAGCAGCAGCAAACCAGAGTTTCAATTTCTGCTGGCACATAACTCTATAAACTCAGTTCAGTGAACAGATTTAAAACAAGTAACCTCTCCACAGCATAAATGAGATACTGATACTTAAACAGGATGAGGGAGAGATAAGGAATATTTTAAAAATTACTTTAAATCTCAACTGTAAGAGCAGTTGCTACTGCAATTATCAGTTTTGCATTTTTATATCCAACATTAAGACTAAATATGTGGTAATAGAAGAAAATTCTGTCTCCACAATACCCAAATATCAGAAATCTGATATCTACTGCAAGCCTACAATGTAAAGAAACTAAAGAATAAAACATTCCAGTGGTCATGCTGGGCAAATCAACTCAAAGCAATGGGGACCTGAGATATTAAAAAGGATGTGCTTGACTTCAGTGGCAGCACTTACAGGCATAAACTTCAGACATATATATAAAGAGTTGTCAGAGGGCATGCATTTGCACACATTTTACTGTTTATGATGATCAAGATGAACTGGCAATGGATGCAGAGTTCTGTGCATTTTAACCCCAGCTGTAAAATTAACTCCAATATAGTGTTTTGAGTTCAAGATGGTAAAAGACCTTGCAGCCCACAAGCTGAAGGGTAGGTTGCTGGAAGGCAGAGAACAAGCAGAATATGGGTAACTGCATGGAGTGTGGCAGGTTTGATATCCTCATAAAATTTTGTGTGTCAGGATGTTCAATGAAATTTAAAGGAACTTCTGCAATCAATTTCAATGGCAAGCACAGGCTGCCACAGTTTGGCATCACTTGAACATCTATAACACAACCAGTTTTTTATAGGTCCATGTATAATTCTAGTATTTTGTGGTTCTGATCAAAATGGCTCAATTTCAGCACACCACTCAGCATAGCATTAAATTAAATACATTTAAAATTAGTGACAGATTTTTTAAACTGCATTTTCAGGTAATTCTTTTGCCCCATGGTTGTATAAACTCTTTCATGTTTCTTCTCTGAGGGCAAGAAAAGGGGAGGAAAGGGCTCTCAACCCTGTTTCTGGAATTTATTTTTTCCCCCCTAACTACTGCTTTTCTTTCACTTTCTCTGGCTGGCACTGCTACATCCCCATCTTTGAGACAGGGTACAGAGCATTAGCAGCTCCTGGCCCAAATGCTCACCCACACAGTCCCAAGCAAGATCTTGGCACCCTCTGGACGGGACAAGCTCTGCTGCTAACACTGGGCATGGAGGGCATCTGAAACACTTGCCACACTTGTCACATGGGTACTTGCTCTGGTCTGCTCAGCTGCTGAACTACTCATTAACTTTACTGCGTTCGACCTGTGCCACACTTTGTCAAAGTAAGAGAGAAGCCAGTAAACAATCACTTCTGACATGAAAGAGCCGCCTGGCATCCCTGTGGAACACAGATTAACAAAGCCTGCTTGCACTCTGGTTGTCACAACAGAATTTAGACTGGTGGCTTGTTTCAAAGGTGAACTTGAACAGATATGAGCAGGTGAAAGGCATCACGATGAGGTCACCACCCTATTTCACCACAGGGCAGCCCCCGCCTACAGAAAATCCAGCTGACGTCCTCAGTCCCATCTGGACTCAGTCTTGCATCCCAGAAGTGATATTTGAATCTCCATCACCAGTTTGTTCTTTGGCCTCTGATCTAAGTCCTCCAAGAATATTGATAATTGCTGTGGCACCATGGTTATCTGATGTTCTGTTTCAATTTTTAGATGGCACAAATACTTGGGAACACATTCACAAAGGGACAGAGGTGATATAACTGTGCAGTATTTAACTTCCAGGCACACAGCTGCCCATAAAACACATCCAGCATCAGGCCAGGACTTTGCCACCTGATCATCTCACCAAAAGTTGCTTGTGAGAGGAAGAGGTACTTCCAGAGAGAAGGGCCTGCATCAGATGCAACCTGAGCTACACAGATGTGACAACACACTGGGTTTTCTCCTGTGAAATCAGTTAATTCACTCGATTTTTTAACATCTTCTGGGTACTTACAGAGGAGGTTAAAAATAAGAAAAAGAAAAAAAATTCCAAAACAAATACAAAAATAAACCCCAACTTTACTGGGTTCTGAGATACACCAGACAGGCAGTATCGATGCCAGCAGAGATCAATACTCCCACAAAATAGTGCTATGCTATGCCTAGAAAGCAGAGGGAGCAGGAGGGGATATCTAACACAAAATCACCCAAGTCTCTTCCAGAATAGCTGTGAGAGCAGCAGCAATGACTGCAGCATACGTACAAGTAATTACTGTCAGGACTCCATCTGGATCAGAAGTTTGGCCACTGTTTTACTAGCAGAAGAATCTCCAAGTTAAAACTGAATTTTGAGTTATGAGCCAGTACCTCCCTGTAATTCTCCTTTCTCTTTCCTGTACGACCACAGTTTCCATCACTTAACCAAGGATTCTTTGTTTGCTTGTTTCTTGTTCTTGTCCTGCAGGAAAATTTTGATTCAACAAAGAAATTTAACTCAGAGGCACAAGTAATATTATTTTCACCGCAAACCATCCCACTTTCATTTTTAAACTATTCTGTGGCAACCTTTTAGTATTCCAAATAAATATAAATAAAACAAGATAAAAAGGAAAGCAAACATGCAATGTAGGTTGCCCTCAACCAGATAGAGATGAAAAGAACAAAAGCAAGCCCTGCACAGCTGTAAAGCCAGATTTTTTAAGTTTAAACATGGAGCTTCTGGTCCAAGCTTTGCTCTGTCCCACTTCCTACCTTTTATAAAGTTCTTAACAGCGTACAAATGAGATCATACAGGAGGAACTAATTAACTGTACTTTCTCTCTGCTGCTTACCTTGCAATAACGTAGCTATGCAGAAATGCCTTTATGCACAGACTCCACACCCGGCCTCCCTCAGTCCACAAGAATACCCTGACCAAAATGGAACATTTTTTTTAAAGGACATTTTTCCCAGCATCCACTGCTAGACTTGCCCTCTGGCAGAGGGGGAATAGAAGAAACTCCTACTGGTGAGCTCAAATGTCCAGCACTGTCCACCAGTGCACCTCTAGCAAAGCATCTCAGAACAGGCAAATACAGTGATTTCCCCTATAATAATTTTCCAGCCTCCAGCAATTCACAGCTCCTCTGGAGAGAAAGAAATACCATAGGTTAGTTCCACTAAAAATCCCATAAACTACATTGGAATAAAAATAAAATTCAAAAAAGAACTAGGCAATAAAAACCAAGGCCCAAAAAGTAAGCTTTCTGCTTTGAAGACACTTTTATCACACTCCAGTTGTAAGGTCCTTATTCCTCCTTCTGTTCCAGAGTTATTTTCAAGGCCAGAACGACAGTAACCCTGTCCAGACACAACCTGGAAACTGTGTACCACAGATTCAAAGAACAGGCTACAGTTATTGAAGGAGTTTAGACAGCTCCTGGGAAAGGACCATTTTGCTTTTATATTTCCACTCCCAGCATAGGGCTTGGTGTTTGATGTGGCAGATTTCAACTGAATGTGTCAATACTGACCTGGATTTAATAAAAGGCATTATTAATTGGTGTGCTTTTTTTTTTTTTTTTAAATTTTTAAATTAGCTTTTCCTCCTTGAAATTCCAGCTGACTGCATTGTTACATTTTAGGCAAAGTCTCTTTTTGGACACAGGAACAAGCCAGGTTCTGTAGAGTAAAATTAAGTAGTGCTACAGGTTCCACCTGTAAAGACTTTTCTTTATCATATTTGTGAGCACAAACTGTAACTCAGGTTTCATCTTCACCCTGTAACACCAGTAACTCATCAGCCACTTCCTGCTGAACCAGCCTGTGCTCAGCCAGTTCCCTCACATGTCTCCTGATGTCTCAGAGCACAGTCACTCCTTTCTCCATCCCAGTTCTACGACATGTGTGTGCTCATTTAAGGGACTATTGCACTGAAGATAAGCCCAGTGCAACAACACTGGATGAGTAATACTTCCATAATCTATTGTGTAAAGAGTTAAAGATTAATACTGATTTACAGGAGATGAAATAAAAGTGGAAAGAGAAAATAAATACCATTCTGACTACTATGCATAGGTCAGCTGCAAATCAGAAATTCCTGGCCTATCACTCAGCTACACACAGTTATAACCATAAGACATGCAAACATGACTTATGTCCTAAGAGACCAACTGCAAGGGACCAAAAGTAAACACCCACTCAAAGGTTTCATGATCAAGAAGAATTAATAACTGATTAACCTAATCCTGATTAATTACAAAGGTGAACTGAGTTGCTGCCTGTTTTTGAGGAACCATGACTAATTTCTCTTACGTCTTGAGGACTTGATATTTCCTCGTGCATCTCAACAAATCCTTCTTCACCCCTCTGACATTGTTTTTTATTGAAATCATACCCCACTTCTGGTTCATCTAAAATTAAATCAAACAGGAAATAATGAACATGTGTGTCTGTAACAGACCCTTCAGTGCCTGAGGAGCACCAGCTGGAGTTAAAGGCAATCACCAAGGTTGGAGCTTTTTGGGATCCAATTCCACCCTGTATGAACAAAACTTGTACAAAAGGCTAATTTAGGAGGGAACAACGCTGTTCAGTGAGTGCCAGACCCATGAAGAAGTCAGGATTTGGGCGGTAGAGTCAAATCTGAGACACTAAATGGGGGTGGGGCCCAGGTTGCATGTTTGTTTTTCAACCTCCTGCCAAGTTTCCGTGCAGATCAATAGCAATGAATCATATTCTGAGATGTCAGGTAAAACATGGTCAGTAATCAATCTAATACAGGAATACAGTATGCCTGAAAAGGATTGAACAACTTTGTGTTCAATTCTCATACACAAAAAAGAACCCCTGTGTTTTCATTTCACAGGCAGTTTACTAATTATAACTGTATCCTACAGAGATGCTAAATTAGTGTGGCTTTTCCAGTAAAATAGGAATAATCTGGACTATCTTCTCTTCTGATCAGAGAATTGCCCAGGAAGTCGAAGTACAGCTATTTACATGGCACAAACAACCTTATCCAAGGATACATATGCTTCTAGAAGGAAATAACCAACGTCAAAACACAAGTGGAAAAATGCAATGTCAGCATCATATTGTTTCCTGACCTGTTCTAAATTAGGTAATGCGATATCTTCATCTGGGAGACACCTAAATTGTGGAATTACCACAACACCTCACCTAAGTATGGGAAGACGCCCACCCAAGGTCTGTTCCTGTTCCAATATGAAGGGAAGAAAAGGGCAGCATATTCTGCCACCAGCACTACCATCCTTCACAGTTTTCTCATGTCTTACCATAAATACAACACCTGAAACAAAGGATGTGCATTCAGACTAGGCCTGGAAGGGAGTGTGAACAGCTGGAGAAAAGCTGGGCTCAATGGTGCCAAAATGTGCAGTGAGAAGAAGAAGCAGGATTAAAATAATAGTGAAAAATGACAAGGCCATTGTATCAGACTGCCCATTACAAGGGATTAAGGAAGAAACCTCACTGCAACCCTTGGCCTGAACTGACCATGGTATCACTTTCCCCAGTGCCTGCAAAAATCCTGGCAGAGAGACCTTGGTGCTCTGCACCTGTAGCCAGCAGCTCCAGGACTGAGGCTCACACTGTGATCCAGGGAATACAAATAGAAACTGTTGAAACATTCTCATTTACTGTACCGGGCTGAAGACAAGTGACCCTATCTCAGAAGTGTATGAAAATCTCAAATGCTCCAGGGACAACTGAATTAGTTATTTCTAGCATGCAGGTCTGCCTCACTTTAATCTACTGTTGCATGAGTTGGACAACAAAAGCATCACTGCTGCCAAACCTGAACACCGCACATTAAAAAAAGCCAAAGTTTCAGCAAAATAATTTTGTGGGAGGCTGTGGGATTATGAAACCACTCCAGTTTTGAGATCTTCCCAACAGTCCAAAAAAAACCATGTAATGAATGTTAGATTTTTCAATTGTCTGTAAAATAGACTGCTCAATAGACTGAGCATACAAAAATGGATTATTTATGGAGACCATGTATGTAAACAAAAACATGTGTTGTCTATAAACAAACAAGAGCAGCTAAAAAGAGGTTTTTATTTTTAAAAAGTCCTGTCTCCCTGTCATTTTGACTTGTGCTCCAAAAATCCCATTTGCATGGCTTCCATGGTAACTCTTCAGTTCTGCTCATTTTCACAATGATCCAAAAGCCACAAAAAGAGCATCTACTCAAGGTTTATGCTAAGGCCAGTCTCAAAAGCCATGAAGAAAAAGAAAGAAAAAAAAAAAAGAGCAAAAGAAAACCAGCTAAGTCCAGGACAAGACAACTTCGTATTGTTTGGCATCACCAGTGAAAACTGTAAGAACTAACAAGCTTTTAGAGTTATCTTAACAGAACAACAAACAAGCTTTTAGAGTTAATAATCTCTTCTCCTGGTCACACTAATAGAGCTTCCTGCTAAGGTCCTGGTCACCTGTCACATATCTGAGAACACCAGCAGCAGGAGACTCACATCACACAAGAGGCAGGATCATATCCTTCTGCTGTTCAGATTCAAACCTACTGAAAATGCAGGCTGTAAACTGGCAGATAAAACCCTGGGGGTTTGGAACAGGCTTTCAAAGATAGGTAGTGGCTGGGAGAACCCTGTGGGAGATCCCCCATTTAGAGCACACAGAAAGGTGAAAAAGTCTTTGGCCACAGGTAAACTACAAGGAAAGTTACACTTCTGCTGCCTTTTATGTCTCCCCATTTAAACTACATAATTGTTTTAAATGGCCTCTCAGTTGCATGTTGGGTTCAAACTTTGGTCACTATGCTCAGATAGTAAATCAAATGCCTCAACCATGTTATTCTTAGCATGTGTTTTCGCATAATTATTTCTTTGGTAAAGACAACACTAACACAGAGAGCCCTACTGGCCATAACACAAACACCACTTGCCTCTTTTTTCCAAAGAGGTGGTTCCCCTTTGACAGTTTTCATTGCAGGATCACCTCAAATAAGAAAAAAAGCTATAAAAGCAAGGACACTGGTATGTACTGCAAGCACCCCTCGTTTAATGGCCCTGTGTTATGGGAGCAGCACTAATTCACTTCGCTAAATCACTTCCCAGCATTTTGACAAAGTTTAGGGTAGAACTGTATTTATAATTCTTCTGCTAACAAAAACATAGCCAAGACTCCCAGGACACTGCTCCAAAACATACCATGCAATAATTTATGCTCCCCCAACAGTCAGCCTTCCAATGTTTGCTTACGAGAAATTCTATAGGATGTTGTAGATGTTACTAATTTGAACTTACAAAAACAGCACTCAAAAAGGAGCCCAACCAGAACGCATGGGGAGAAACATCTGCCAAAGGACTGTCATCAACCCACAGTGCCCTTATCAACATTTCTCAGATCTGCCCAGGAGAAAATTCATCAGACAACTTATCTGTCTGCTGAGGAGAAAATCTTTATTTTTAAGCTAGTTTTACATATATTCTAGGCTATGTCCTTGCCTTTCTTCACAGCTTCCACTAACACGGCACTGAATGTAGTAAATCTTGAGTTTCAAGACCTTGCTTTGTTGTCTTTTTAATATCTGCACTTGTTAAAAAAACCAAAACAAAACAAAAAAAAATAAAGCCCCACAAGTAGAAGAGCTACTATCAGAGAAGATAAAGAAAAGTGATTAACCACTGAGAAAACACTGTCCTTGTTGAGAAACATGCTTAAGGCAAAATAAGCATATTTTCAGAGGCTAGTTGGGCAATGGGTGGAAGTTTCCAAAGCCTGAACCGCAATTAAATTAATTAGTTATTAAAATGTTTGACTTCTTGGGTGTCAGTGCTAGAGAAAACCATGCAAGTACAGAAAAGGCACCAAAATTCAGCTGCAAGTTCCTGAACTCATGGTTAGCAGAGCTACTGCTGAATGTAAAACAAAGCCACATGAGCAGGACCTGCAGATTTGTACCACAGCCAGAAAGGAGAGAAAGGAGGGAGGGAAGCAACAGGGATCACATTTCAGTCCTTAAGCATCTCATCTCTTTGACCCTCTGTGTCTGATTCCAAGCTCAAATACAGTTCTGACGTCCAAGGTGTCACCCTATCTCCAATTAATCAAAGGCGAGTTCTGTTTAAGTAGCCCCTTCTCAGGAATCCCATGGCCTGGTTTGGAATTTGATCTCTGTCATAGCTGTCAACAGATCCACTTCTTGCCTCTCCCTTGCTTTTGTTTTTATCTAAGGCAGCTCAGTAAGCCTGAAAGGACTGAGCAAGGGGATACTTGGGCTTCCTGCAAGAATGAAGCATCACTTTTCCTACAGCAAGTAGGGACTGGCTCAGCAGTGCTGAGAACAGAACTGCTGAAGGTAAGTTAAACCCTCTGAAGTTACCATTAAGACCATGTATTATTCTTAAAAACTGAGAGAATGTGAAGCTTAATTAAACCTGACAGTCAAATAGCTACCAAGATCTGTTTCATGAAGCCTAGTGTTTTCTGATTTGGGATGTCTTTAAATTGTTTGCCAATCCATTAACAAACCTTCCAGCAGAGTGCCCCCATGAGCGTAAAAAATCTGATCTTTAAACAAACTGCCTGGAGAGACCAGTTTGATAAGCAGTGAAGAAATAATTATGCCATTCAGAAATCAATTTATTCTCAGGCAGAAATGTATTGCAGCAATTATCTTAAATATGGGGTGAAGTCCATGCAAAATCACTGAGCCAGACTTCAACATAACCTTTTTTCAGTGAAGTATGAGAGAGATGACAGCATTATCATCTCTGCATAAGAGATTAAGAGTGAGACTGACATATCTTTTTCACTGACTTTTGATCAAAACATGTCTAACTGTGTAGAGGGAGGTCTCTGCTCCCTGGTAGCTACAGCTTGGAAAAAACATCTTTAGGAAATCAATGCCCAGCCTTTTGAACACACACACCTAACCTTTGTCCTGTCATTCACTGCCTCGCATCTTAGATAAACACCATTTCTTTCCTCACAGGATACGCCCATCACAGGCCAACTGCTAAAACAAAACCTCCACAGCCTGAAGTTAGGAGGATTACTTCAATTTTTTTTTTTTTCTGCACCAGAAAAGCAGGAACTCCCCCAGTTTTTCCCAAATAATCTTCCACCCAAAATATCTCAGGGTGATGCTAAATATATACACTGCACTAAGCACCACAGCACTTTGTGGTCTAATCCTGCAAAATGCAGAGGGCTTCCTGGAAGGGCTGAGTATCCCCAACTCCTACCCATTCACAAGGGAATATGAGAAGCATAAATTTTGCAATTTAAACTGAGAACCAAGAGCTAAAATTAACCATACAGTAAATAAAATTATTTTATGACAGATCTGCAGGTTGATCATATGCTTAATCAAAATATGCAGCTGCACAAATCAAGCAGGTGTAGAAGAGTAATGGGACTGGGTGGCAATTTTGGGGGGATAGAGCTCTGTTGTTCACAGTACAGAGTAACAGGCTTAAAACAAACCATGAAATCCCCAGGTTCTCAGTCCTTGAAAACATGTGAGAGAAACGCAGCCTTAGCTGTAAATGCTCAGCTCGGTACCAGTAACTCCCTGTTTGATGTTTCTGGTTATTTTTATTTGCCTATTGAGTCAGAATCCTCACAACAGGATAAAATAAGATAGAAAAAGGAGAAAAAAGAAGGCAGCACTGATCCTAGAAATAACATATTCGGGCCTGGTTATGGTCAACTACAGAAATTAATGAGATAAGATTCACCCCTCCGTTCCAAGCTCATCTTAGTCCCAGTGTGAATCTGGAGAGAAGCCCTCCTAATTAAAGGCCAGAGAAATATCAGAACTCCAATTGAGAGAAAAAGCAAAACACAATAAAGCTGCCTAGTGCAGTTCATTCTAGCGAAGACTAAGTAGGAGGTGTGGTTGATGGGGGGGGGGGTTTCTTTTTTTTTGTTTTTAAGTCAGTGAAAAAAGAGATGGCTGTGAATAAGGTTACTGGTAATCTTTCAGTTTGAACCTACTTCCTGAATCTTTTGACTAATAAACCTTTCACCTTGCACATCTCTCACAAGAGTTCACAAACCAGAAAGCCAAGACCCACAAAATGAGAGTCACATGAAAGGACTATAACCCCACTTCCCTTCTCCTGACATCTGTCACCTGCAAGCACAGACTCATCCAAACATATATTCAGCTGGCATCCAGCCTCTTTTTCTTGGCTGTCCACGGAGGAGAACATAATCCCATGCTTTCATAAATATTTTAACTATATTAGAATATTTCAGTTCTCTCTCCTAGTGCTTTTTATTTGCAGTATTTTCACTCCCCTCTTTAATTTCCTCTATGGAAACCCTTTCTGTTTTGTAAAAGAAACAAAGGAAAGAATTGGCAGAAAAATTTCTGACCAATTCATACCTGAGAAAATGTTTAATAGCTTCTCCACCTTTACTTTACTATTTTTTTCCAGTGATGGATTTGTTTTTGTTATTTGATCACTATTTATTAGGTGATTAAGCATGGAGATATTCCTCTCATTTTACAGATGGCAAATCAAAGACATTAAAATGTTATTTTATGTTAATTTTCTAGCCAAGACCTCTTTGGATCTTGTGGATGCTGCCCCTCCCATTTTTTCATTCACCTTGAAGAATGGCAATGCACATGCAGTCTCACTCTTTTCATCTCAATGCATACTGTACAGGGAGGTCTGGAAGCCAAAAAAACCCGAACTTCTTCTACAGGATTTGTCATGGTAAAACTGTGAGCCCCCAGAACAGTCGCCTGTATACATCCATATTCAAAGCAGTCTCTCCCTGCTCCTCATCTCTCAAAGGATATCTGCTACAGTAGCAACAACCCACTAGGAAACAGAGAGTTAAATTTCGTTAAAACAAGGCATTCCCCTCCACAAAGCTGATTCATGTGCTGCAAACCCAAAGCCAAGACACTGAGAATGGGAAGTAGAATTATAGAACGTGCGTCACTGATTCTGGGTTCCCCTTTTCTCCTGTTGCTGAATTGCTGTAGCTTGCACGTTCTCAGGACACAAACTTGAGTAGCAGCAAGGAAGCCGTTCTCTAAATCCACTGAGCTGAAGAACT
This sequence comes from Toxostoma redivivum, assembly GCA_013397375.1. Taxonomy (NCBI): domain Eukaryota; kingdom Metazoa; phylum Chordata; class Aves; order Passeriformes; family Mimidae; genus Toxostoma; species Toxostoma redivivum. Next base: position 149,079 of record VXBI01007755.1, on the reverse strand, counting down.
GCCACCATTTTTGGTGGAATTTCTCTAATCAGTTGGTTCACTGAAGAGAAAAAAGGCTACTGTGGCCAGTGAGGAACAAGACACTCTGCAGCATTTTAATAAGTTAAGCCATTATGACTTGCTCAGCAGAAACGTCAAGAGGTTTTGTTTGCTTAAAAGGAAACAGTTAAAGTAGCTGTTACAGTATTTGCAGTGACTCTTTCCCCAGACTCAGAGCTATTAATGACTGTAATTCTGACTGGAGTGTGATTTAGCAATAGTCACGTTGACCCCGTATCATGGGACCATGCAGCTCCAACACACTCAGCAAATATTAACCTGGTTATTCCCGAGGACACAATTTTTATTTCTGTTTTTCAGGTGAGGAAACCAAGACTGAAAGACCATCAAAAGACAGAAAGAGAGAACTAGCTCTGGGAAATAGCAGTATTCTCACTGATGAAGCTTTTGTTCAGTAATAGAAATGCCATATTTTGACTGCAGGACAGCAATTTGCTTAAATCAGCTGTGGTATTTCAGTGGGACTCTCATTGTGCACGGCTTGTGCAAACCAATACTAAAGGTCAGTGCACTTAACAGCTATATAAAGTTAACATTGTTTATTGAATGCTACTGCCTAATACAGTAAAAAACCCACACAAATAAAGATACAAGGATTTGCTCAGGATGACCACAAGTACAGCAAAAGCCTGTTCAGGATGAAAGAGAATGAATGCCCTCAATTCTTTAAATAATACAGTGCCAATGAATGTCTGCAATTCTGGTCAGAGCCAGTTCCTTATGTGCGGTAAAACTCTCCATGAGGAAAAAAATGCCTTCATTTTCAGAAGGTTCCAGTCCCAGTGGTTTTACTCCTCTGCTGATGTTTGTAAAAACACAGAGAAACAGAACAAAAATCTGGCTCAGTGAAATGGAGAAAACATCACACCTGACATCATATTCATCATCCTGTGAGTTAAAGGAACTTTTCCAACCAGAATTACTCTTTTTTTTTTTCCATTCTTAGCAGAGGTCCTACCTAACCAGGTAATTTCAGGTAAATCTGCAACACTTGCTTTCTTAGCCTCCCTCTGACATTGGGAAAGTGCACTATTAACTTTTCCATACTGTAACTAGGGGGTTTCCAAGTCATTCCCATACAGAAATGGACACCTACCAATACAACTCTTTAGGAAACTGTCAACAACAATGCTAATGAAATGGAAGAGACTTGTCTGGTACCATATGGAAATTAGTAACAACATACTCACCAGATAAGGTAAAAATCTGCTTTCTAAAATTCTCAAAGAATTCAAAGATAGACTACAAACAAGCAGCAACAAGAAAGTAGTAAAACAAAGGATCTGACAAGTGAGGTGTTTTAGCAGCACTGGAGACAGATACTCACTGATGCTGGCCTATTTTCCTGGCCTTTATTATCCATTCATACATGTGACTGGGAAAACAGATTAATAATGACATGTAAGACACAGACAGAGCATCAAAAAACACCTTCACCCATGACTTAAGAAATACCCTTTCATTAGAAATTTCTTGGTGAATGAAGCTGAAAAGAGAAAAGGCTGAATGAAGCACTACAGTTGAACATTAAACCTTATTTTCCAGTAGCACATAGTTAAATGCTTTATTCCATGTTTGTACAAGGATCTGAAGATATAAACCTGTCACCAAGTATTAGAAACATTATTTCTCAAAAAACCTTAATGATGTAGGGGGTGTCCAATTTCTTGAGGACTTCCAGGAGGGAATATGCCTTTAAGAACAGCTCATCAGTTACTTTCTTTTAAAATCTTTGTATGACTTGAACACTATTTGACTTGAAAAACCTTAAATTGCCAAAAGTGCCTGTAATAACAACTGCCTTGCTATTTTAAAAGAAGGTTGTATCAGGGTTAGAAATGTCTGTATTCAAAACAATCTTTTTTTTCCAATATTCATTCAGTTCCTTTGTTTAACTTGAACTTTTGAAGTTGTTCTTCCTCCGACCAGAGACTTTGGATTAGGTTTTGGATAACAGTACATGGCTCCACTTCCCCACCAAAGATACACAGATAATACTGGCCAATTAAAGTGTATCATGAGAAACCACGTCATGATTTATCAGCTTCACTGGGATAACAGTCCACAACAGGTAACTGAAGAAGTGGCAGAACCGTGCCAGACAGTCTTAATGAGTACTAGTAAATGTCACTTTGTATGACCCCATACCAATAAACAATTTGCCATTTGACATATAATATATACAAAACTTCTAAAATACTTCAGAAATACTCTTTCTTGTAAATTACGCTATCCAGCAGAAAAACAAAGCCCTCTCCAATAATAACAACTGTTAGAAGTCATGCTCCTCAGTGTATACATTACTTACACACGAAGTACAAGTCCTGAAGTCTTAAGATTTAATCCAAAGGCCACTGTAGCCAATCCAAACATCCCTCACTTTAATTAGGCTTTGCATCCAGCTCCTGCACTGCAGTTGTGCGTGGCTGGAGCTCAGGACCAACTCATAAGGAACCTGTAAGCATTTACCATCACAGACAGCACTGTCATGATGAAATGAGTGTTTGCCAAATCACTTCCTAGTGCGCATCTACCTGCCCTGATTGCTTTTTGGCTCCCACCCTGCCCATTGCAGAGCGCTCCATTCCCAGCAGGATTTCAGGGTATGCGGTATTTTGCAGTATCAAGATCTACAAGTCCTGGCTGTTGATTCTCCAGGATCTTAAATTAATTTTTAATGTGCTTGACACCTACAGTTTCATTTCCACTTGGGACTGCCAGAAAGGAAAGTCTGAAAAGAGCAACATCCCCAGCAAGCTGATTTTCTAAACACATATCCCAAATAAAAACAAACAAAATGCAAACATTACAATTTAAATAAACTAAAAGAACTATTTTCTCATAATCTAGGAGCCTTTTGTCTGCAGGACAAATTAATTGCCTTCATATTTTCAGTTTATATTTTTATAATTCAAAACATGTTGTTTTTGTTTGGCAAGCTTTACACATCCATTTCAGTAAACCATCAGTCACATCCAGGGGCTTCCTAGCAGGTGGCTGTTCTTACTTGCATTACTTAAATTCCCTTCCATTGACCTGAACATCACACAAAACGATACTAAAGCAATTTTACAAATGTAAAATTGTAAGGAGAACCATCCAAAATTCATGGGGGTATATTTGTATCTACTCCAAGACATTCAAATGGTTGTAGTAGAGCTTTTTAAACACCCAAGCAAATATTTTACAGGAAAACTGGCCATATTAAGAACAGCTAAAATGGACTAATTTGAGAAAACTGCTGCTAGCACACAGTGGAGACTTTCTGTTTGCACATTAGCAGCCACTGCTAAACTCTCAACAGAGCATATTAGATTAACATGCATTAGTTTGACAGTTTAGAACAAACATCTACAGTTTCTCAAAAAACAAATCAGACCAAAAAAAAAAAAAATTTCACTGCCAGTTTTTCTTTTGCACTCCAAACCTCAAGCAGAGTTGTTGCTACGCTGCTGGTGAGCCCCAGCCCATGGCAGTGGCTCTGCAGGCAGGGGAGGCTAACAGGGTATCAGTGTCACAGTTTACTATCACCGAGATGACTACATGTGTAAGAAGCACATTCTTCCCATCACTGCACTTACCCCATAAGGAAACCAGAAAGGGCACCAGGCCAAAGTCTGGTAGTTAAGCAGACACACTATCAGGTTTCCCACATTCAAAAACCTTGCTGCCAGGGAAGCATGAAAACTGCTTCCTCCAGGCTGGGTGGCAGACAGAAAATTAAGTGAAATCTAGGCAAGACCAATACCCTGCTAATCTGCATAGGGCTTTTAAGATTTTTATCTAGCTGAAGTCCAGCTCTCAAAACACAGGAGTTTCCTCTTATCACCCAACAGCTCTTTCATTTTCAGCTTCAGTCCTTTTATCATAGTTCCCTGACAGAGCTTTATCTCAAATCATCCCTTTGTGAAAGCTGTAAGATCTCCTGAGCAGTTTTTATCTATCTGGAAACACACATATGAAGGCTGTGCCCACTGCAGCCTTTCTCCCAGCATCATGGCTACGCTGTTTCCAGTGACAAGCTCTGAGTAGTACTGATAGAAAGAAAACCTCCCACAGCCTAACACATACCTCCTGCTCCGGCAAATTCACTCCCAGTTCCTCTAGGGCAGAGAACAACTTTAGGTCTTTCTTGACATGACAAAGAAGGGAACCTAGTTTGTTATATCCAGGTGATTTCTGATGTGGGCTATATGGTGGAGATCTCAATGTTTAAGGGTGAGGGTATTACAACAATTTAGCTGCAGAAGTTCAGAGTGAGTCAGAAATTGGTTTCCTGATCCCATGTCAGCAAGCTCAGCAGGTCAGCTCTGATGGAAAGGTCATTCTATAAAACAACCAGGTCCAGCCCTTGTGCAAGGAGCCAACAGACAGAGCTGGGAGACTCTGCCATGCAGCTCAGACAAGGTCCACACTTGGGAGAAACATCTCTACCCAGTGCACAAGCAAGGGAAGCTCAGGGTGACTGCTCAGTCCTTGCCTCATGTTCCACTGAGCAAAACAGTCCTGAAATCCACAAGGGGAGCACCAAACACAGCCTCTCACAGGAAGCACCAGTCATCTGTACACCAAAACTCCGTTAAGCAATGAAAGAATTACAAGACAAGAGCTGAAATCTTTATTTAATGGCATTTCTCTGCAAAAGAACTCATTTATTTGATGCCCCTGGTATTCACTGCTGCATAACAACTTTGTAATCACAAGTCTCACTGCCACCAGAGCATATGAATGCGCTGGTAAACAACTAGCTCAAGTGAGAGAACTCAATATGAAAATTGAAGTTATTTTCATGCATATGGCTGTTTTGGCTACTTCTGAAAGGTAAATTTTGTGCTCTCCAGCCCCAAGGCAGGATCCCCATCTCGTGTTTATATAGAATCCAGACAGAAAGACACACACTAGCAATAAGACCAGAGGGAAACAAAACAGATTAATGAAAATAAAGCAATCCTACTGGCCTTGATGACACACAATATGCTACTCCCTAGTTTCAAAAGGAGCTTTTACTCTACAGAAAAGTACTCCCTGAGTGGCCAAATATGTATATACAATTGCAGTGAGGATCCCAAAATCTTGAACTGAGGTCAACACAGAGCAAGCTAGAAACTCTCATTCCCCTCTGTAAGGTAGTACTATCTGAAATGTCTCCAGACTTCTGCATCCTACCTGCTTTGATCACTGTCTGTACCAAGGATGACCAGATCACACACATTTTGAGGGCCCAGTGCAAAGCCTGGTAAGTCAAAGAAAAGCTTCATATCAATTTCAGTGGAAGCTAGGTCTAAAGAAGGGTTGGACAACAGATACAGTTTAATTAAACTTACCTAAACATGGCCAGTCAGAAAAAAATTCAACCAGCAGGCCTCAAACCCACTGATATTCTGCAAAGAATTTGTGTCACATACTGTTGAGTCTCCTTTGGTCCAGCAAAGAAACTGTTGTTTAGAATAACACCACCTTGATAATACTCTTTCCCCACCTAAGCTGTAGTGCCATCAGAATGCTCAATGACAAGTGGCAGGTTGCCCATTCAGTCACAGTCTGTTTACATGGGAGTCCAGCTTCAATGGAGTGCTTCAAGACAAAGGAGACCAGTGCTTGCATAAGGAAAGACAAAAGACAGTCCTTTATCCCAAAACTTAGTTCTGATGCTGTGCTGGGGCCTACCAGGTTTGTCCTATCAATAATTTCTCCAAGACATTTAAGCAGAAATATTTGCAGAAGAGCACCATGGAATATTTCCTCTGGTTGCTACCTAACTGTTGACACAATGTATGCCTCCAAATAAATCCTGCTCCAGCGTGGTTGTGCATCCTGACCCAACAAAAGGAATCCCAGTGAAGAATCCCAGTGCTGGAGAACATCACTGCTGTTTTAACAGGCACCAGGTCCCAAGGAAAGCAGTTGCTTCAGCTGCACGGATGTCACACAAGCCTCTGTTTAAATACTGCAAAGTGGTAATCTCCTGCTTTTGCTACTTTGAAACTGAGGAGGCAAAGGAAAATATTTGAATGTGCAGTCCTGAGGTCAGAGCTGAAGTTTGATTTGGGTTGGTTTGGATTAAGGAGAAACGTCCAAGAACAACTCACTGATTTACTTTATTTCAGGACTTGGCACACAGCTTGGACCAAGTTCAAAATCCAATGACACTGTGCCAGAAAATGCTACGGAAAGAGCAGAGATAGGAGACATCTGGACTGTGTTAGAAACTTAGAGCCATAAAGTCCTTTAAAAATATTCACTGCTCATGTTGGGACTTCTCTTGTTTTTGTTTCAAACAATCCAAATGTTAAAACTGTGTTTCAAATTAAAAGTGGAAAAAAAACACCAACAAAAACCCAAAGCCTCCCCTCCCCCAAGAAGAGCAACCTAAGCCAGTTACAAAAGTAAAAACAAGATTATTTTAATGACCCCAGAAGAAAAATGAACACTCCTACAGTGAAAGCAGTAATTCCCAATAGCAGTGCATCAATACTCCTACAGTGAAAGTGATAATTTTCAATATTATTGCATCATTGCAAACTTCTCACGCAAGCAGGACAGCAAGTGTGCCCTATAAAAACACAGCCTCTCTGATCATTTAATATTTCTGCTTTGACACTGCTTTAGCCTATCCAAGGCACATTGAAAACAGTGGCATTACCCAAAAATCTTCTTGTGGTCTGGGTTCTAGGATGTAACTGGAAAAAATATTTTTAGATGGTCATTTAATTGTTTCCATCTTGATTCCATGCATTTGGCAGCAGTCATGCTGATCACTTCACAGTTCCTTAAAAGCAATGTAATCAGTTGTGCACTCCCTGTCCAGAAAGGCCCTTACAAAAATGAATGGAAGGAGATGAACTTGGGAAAAGAAACAGCTATTGTCAATGTTTGGTAGTAGGAAAAATACAGGACAAATTATTCACAGAGCTCTATCAGAAAGCCAAGTGGTTTTATAAACTAATTTGTCTCAAAAATTCCAATTAATGCTGCCTAATTGATTAAGCCTTGAAATAAATCTTCTGAGAGGGGAGCAGGCAGGGCTCCCCAGCCTTTGCCTGGTGGGCTGCGAGTCAGTGGCAGAGCTGGAGGAGCACAGGAGCTCCTGGCCCTGCTGGGGAAGGACCCTGCAGCCCTGGCCTCAGGTGAATCAACCATTTTGCTTTTATTCAACATTTTCCTCATCTGTAGCTTTCCCAAGTGGAGCTGCCTGACAGTAGATTCCAGTGAAGTGGGGTCCACAGCACAAAACATGCACAAGACTGCACCTCCACTCACCACAAAGTCTCTTTTTTCCCCTCTTCCCTTTCTGAGGATGACTTGACAGAGCAAGGTCTTTATAAGACCTTTTAAGATCCCACAAAACGTGGGTCAGGCTAGCAGAAAAGGAATTTCTCTGCACAGAAACTGCATTTCCCAAAGCTTATAGCATGTGAAGAATCCATTTTAGCTTAAAAAAATAATTTTCCTTAAAAGGCAAGGCAATTCTAGCCTAACCTGTCTTCCAAAACAAGTTCAAGCAGGAGAGTTATGAGCAAATAACAAGCAAAACCAGAGTACTAGGAGAGGAGTACATACAGCTGAATTCAAGACTATGACCAAAGCTGGGGCTCAAATATACCCAAGCAGGTTTGAGTGGCAGGTCCTTAAGTTATTCTCCAACAGTGAAAACTTCAGGTAAGAGTGAATTTCATCTAAAAACGTAGTACCTACCACTTGTCAGGAATACACTTTAAAAAATAACAAAAAAAAGCGCCAGTACTTCATTTATTCCATACCCTTGATTATTTATACTAATTAATAGGACATAGTATCCCATTCTTCCAAGTACATGCCTTGGCACAGCAAGGACTATTCTGCATTCAGCAACATGCATCATTTCCGGCAGCCCAGCTCCAGGAATAGAAAACCAAGGAAAGCAAGACAGGCAGATAAACAAATCATTGGGATACCTGAAAACCCTGGAGATACTGTAGCTATTGTCATTTTACACCTAAGCTCCTCTGAGGCATTCTGACAGTGCCAAATGTAGATGAAAGTAAAGAATTAATGGGCTTCTTGGAAGCAAAAAGAATTCACAGAATTATGCTCGTAAGCAAAGCAAACAATCCAGAGACTAAATCCTGCAAAGGACATTTTTCCTGCACTGAACACTCCCCCATTCAACACAGCTCACTCTGTTGACTACACTACATTTGTTCAGTGCTCAGTGACACACCTCACTGAAGATTATTAGTTGTGTCATCTGCAAATTCTTTGGTATTTCATGGGTCTGATGTTGCTTCTATGGTTCGTAGTCATTTGCACCAACTTCTAAACTTCCACCAAACCTGTATCACAGCATTTCATTTGCAGTGCAGGAGACAGAATTGTCATCTCTCATTCAAAATATTTTATTTCAAAAGACTAAGAGTACAGGAGCACAGAAACAACAAGAAAAAATACCTGCTAAAGACTGTACTTCAGAGTATCATCACTGCTACCAATTAACCTCAGCTGTGATGGTCATGCAACAACACCAAGGCAGAAAAGTCTTTGCAACCCAATGGAGTTGGGCAAAATACAAAATCATCTTCCCCCATCATCCAACAACAAACAAACACTTTTTACTGCAGATAATGTTCTTCTCCTACTTCCTCATAATAACTCATAAAGCCAAATCAAGGAGGACAGATGCAGGCCTGAGCTATAAAATCCAGATTTCATTTCCTATCACTCCCCTCCCCAAGGAGCTCAGGGGTGTTTAGATTCTGGACTGTGGTTTAAGTCCATCTGTGTTCTTCAAGTATAAACATCTTCATTGAAACCAGACTCATCCTGCACAGCCATTCATTTAGTGAGCTCATCTGTGAAAGACACGGGCTGGCACATTTCTATGACAACCAATAAAAGAACCAAAGCAAAGGAAGTACTGTCCTATCAGCTCTCAACTGAACTAGACATACACATACATCCTAAAGACACACTTCAAAGAGGGACCTAAAAACCTGAAAAAGTGTTTCCCCTCCAAAAAATCATGTCTTTAAGTAAAGAGTCCAAGTAGCTTGTTTTGTTTAAGTATCTTGTTGTGGGTTAACTGTTGATAAGAAAAATTAGAAGTACCATTTTCTCTCCTAGAAGAACAAACTTCACCAGTTGAAAATATGCTCTTTTCCCTTGCTGGATCTCAATATGGTTTTCTGCTTTAACACCAAGCCATCCTGGACATAGGCTTCAGCTCAAGCAACTGATACACTTTCTTAAAGCACTACTTATTTAGAAGTACACACACTAAACCAACTCAGTGTCAGAAAAGTAGAGCAGCACTTTCTCTGGCATACACTGCCAGTCAATGCAGAATTCATATCGTCCTTAGGGCTGTTATTCCATCCCCTCAAATCACTCACTGGCAACTTACACAATTCATTAATTGTAAGTAGTTAGGATTGTTTTTACTAGTATGGCACAGATGCCAAATCACTCTTAGTGATTCCCAACAAGAAAGAAAGATGCTATGAGTAAAAACAATGGAACAGACTCCCAGGACCTAGACACGCCAAGCCACAAATATAATGCCAAAAAATATTTTTTTTTCTCTCTTCTCTCCACCCTAATTTTCTGAGATTCAGTCTCAAGCTGGACTTTGTTGAGATAGATAACCTTTTGTGGCTTCCACTAAGATCCCATGTGCTTGCAACACCTCGAGCCATGTGACCACAGAAATAAAAAAAAAAAAATCACAGGAATAAAGAGACTGATTTTTTCTTCTTTAAGTCACAAAAACCTCAAGTGCAACTTTGTCTACTATGGTCAATCCTTTCCCCTGGCATCATTAAAAGTTTCCCAGTCACAGTCAGACTGCACTCATCAACTCAATGATTTTCATCTCTACAGTGTTTTGACTTGATCTTTAACTCACAAGTCATCTTGTTTAATTTGCTTCAGACATTTTTCCACACACAATTCAGAGTACTGATACACTGCCAGGCAAAGCACTGAAATGTTCCCAAACGCATAGATGAAGGAAAATTCAGTTATCAGTGGATATAAAAGGCACTTCCTATTTCTTAACCAGCCTGCCACAGATGAAGAGCCCAGCTATCATTCATGGTAGGTGTGAGCTCAAGCCAGGCAACTGAAACCACTGTGACCTCCTGGTGGAATTAGATGGTACAAAGACAGAAAAGTGTCTAACTCCAGGCCTAAGGCCTCACTGATACTACCAAAACTCTAGATAGCAGCAGCACATAAAACCACAGGAAAGGGCATTTCCTTTCAAGGACCAGCTCTGCTTGGCCAATGATCAAATCAAAAGATGTAAGATACAACCTGTACTCAAAAATTCAATCAAGATGCAGGACTCTTGATTTTGGTTAATTTCTAGTCAAAAGAATAGTGTATCTTTTTTTTTTTAACAAGTAGTTCTGTAAGTGGTAAATTGCATTTTTCTGTGCAATGTTTGCCATGCCATAAAACTAATAAAAACTCAGTCTGAAGCACTGCCTAAGAGATCACGTGGCAAATGCCACGGGACCTACTCTGTACTAGCTCTCACCTAAGCCTGCAGTGGCCAAAAGAGTCAGAAAAACAGGAACTTGGGCAAAACCAAAATCAGAGTACATCTGATTCTGAAAACCATGATATCACACACAGCAAGACTGATTTCCATAAGTGTAGCACATTCTCCTCTCCAGCTTAAATCTGCAAATGGTGGGCTGCAGTGTTTATGTTCTGCTGCCTACACATGGCATCAGATCTACCCACTAGGAACACATTACTGTCTGCAGGAGACAAGCACCCATCCTTTGCAGAACAGACCACACAGTATCATTGTATTTCCAGGTCTCTGCAGAGGTATCCTATGCCACATCCTCCCTCTAGAATATAAAGAGATGCTTCTACTGCTGTGGCCAATGCAATGGTTGCAGGTGGTGATCAGTTCCAAACAGGAACCACCCCTCCTTCTGCTGCACTGCACTGAAGAACCCAGCAGCAAACAGTTCCCTCCTCACCTCCACTGCTCACACTTCTGGGTGCTCAGAAATGCACATCTTTACACAGCTGACTTTGTCCCCACAGCTGGTAGATAATAGGGCAAGTGAAAATTCAAGCTACACAGCAGACAGGTTTAATACAGGACAAATGTGATGGACAACACACATAACCTCTTTCAAAGGTCAAGATTCACTCACAACCAGAGAGATCCTGTTTTTTTCCTACACAGATGAGACTTTCAGTTCCCTGATGAGGAAATGAAGTGATGTGACATTAAGCAGCTCATGAATCTCTTCAATTAATGCATTCTGCACAACGGAGACTTCCAGGGAATTATCTGCAACCACAGCAGTGCCTCATTCCCATTGCTGCGTCTCTGAGAATGAGTCACTCCAATTCCCATATTCTTGCTGCAGGCAGAGAGCTAAGGACTATTCCCTGCCTTTGTCAGGCAAATGGCTGGAATCAAACACTGAAACTACTTCCACAGAACTTTAATTAAGGTTACCTTATTTTCTGAAACTATGGGAGTATATTTACCATCAGCTCCCCACCCTTCATGTTGATTAGGGCTTATGCTGCAGGAGGTAACATTTTCATTCCACCACCTTCAGGGAGCAACTGAATCAAGTGCCAAAGATGCAGAAGAGGGTAAAGGGGGAAAAACAAAGTATTGAGACTGGGGGAGTGCCTTACTGCTCTCCATGATATAATGGATCAGGAGGATTGGCTTCGTCTGCAACAGGGCTCGCCCAAGCCACCAAACTATTTATCCTAATACCATGCCAATTTAAAAGAGATTTTACCAATATTAAACTAGCTTGGAAAATACAGGGACATGACAATGGATGGTTTTACACATTTAGGAATACTGCAATTTTAATTAAAAATAAAAAATTCCCAGAAGAGACACAAAATCTGTGTTACAAGTGGTTTCAAAACTGAGAAAGTCTTTGCTGAATACAGCTAGTGGTCTGTGTTTCATGTGATTTGCAAACTAGAAACACTGGGATTTTAGGTCAGGAGGGTGTCATTGACTAATGGGGGTTCTCCCTTTCCTCTGGAGTGCAGGTTTACAGAAGAGTAAAATCATGGTCTTCAGGCAAGTTTATATGAAATGATTTATCTCTAGCCAGCTGCAGTCAGACATCTGCTTGTTTTTACTTCACTACAGAGAGATTCACACCCCCCCCTTATCTCCAAAGGCAGCCAAGATTATATCCAATTGTAAAGAGAAACCTCCAGCAATTACCAAAACTAAAATTTAAGACGTCAAGTAAATTGCACAGAGGCCACATATGCACCTAAGCCCGAAGAAGTCCTATTTAGTGACTTTAAGGCAGAGGCATCACCTCTGTATCCCGTGGTTCACATACAAATCTGCCCAAATACATGAAGGTATTTCTTTGTTTTGAAAATCCCTCACATTCCACATGGGATCACACAGACAGTCCTCATGTGGTCAAATAAAGTTTGTGAACCCATGCCTTTATAGCTTTTCCATATTAATCTGCACTCTGGGCATATATCCAATTAAAGCCTCATGTATAGATCACTAGGTTAGTGACTGGCTTGCATACTGGGGGGAAGGGAAATAAGCTCATGACTGCACAATTTAACACTGCCTCTGCTTTCACTTTTGCATGCACCAGTCTTTTTTAATCTAGTCTTACCATAAATAAAGAGTAATGACGCTTGCTGCAGAGCAGCTCGGGTCCCTGCATGCTGGAACACACAGTAGCTGATGCAGAATGCATTTACATTAAACTTAACTCCAGTGCAAAGCAGACAAGGTCTTTTCACAAACACGCTACAAAAACAGGAAGCAAAGGGGGAAACTTCACAGTGTTTGGAAACAGCAGAGCATTGTTTGTACACGTTTCTCTTACAATTCCAAAATAAAAAAATGGGTAACATGAAATCTGAGCACAGCAAGAGCCTTAGATCAGACACAAAGGTCTCAAGGCAGCACCACTCAGAAGATCTCCAGGTACAGACTGTACAGGCAAGAAGATGCACAGGGTAAGTTTGTTCTCTTATTTCTGCTAAGAAAATCTGACAAGTAGAGACACAACCTCCCCAACCCTTGACGTTAAACCTAGATAATGTTACACAGCACTACATCTATCTCAATTAAAGTGGGTATGATAAATGAGGCATTAGGAAACAACCCACCAAATGTAAACATTCCCTTCATTTTTAAACTGTGCTCAGAAGGGAAGGTACAATGGCACAGGCCACACTGTGGGCTATCACTGCCCCATGAAAAGAAGCTGCACTGTGGACTCATCCCTAAGAGATGAGTCAAAACGTTCCAGTCACAAGCAACCACAGACTCAGACTTCCCTTTTCAGCTGGAGCACACAGATCCATCCAAACTCCAGCCTGAAGCTGCTTTAATTCTTTCCTCCCATCACCTCCTTTCTTTCCCTTCCTCCTTCAAGCCCACTCAGGCTACGCTGTAGCACCATGAACTCACAACACATAGATAATGTATAGTTAGTGCTGCCTCAGTCCTGACCCATCCCAGGTTTAAAACTGACCAACCTACGCTCCAACCCACAGGCACAGAGGACCTGCTCCTGTATTTGGGTAAGCACCACCAAAGCCCACAACAGATTATAGGATTTCACCATATTTAAAATACATTAGTCAACTCAAGTCACCAGGGATATTTGAAATAATTTACAATAAATCAGGAGATTAATTTCAAAGGAAGCAGTGACATAGCACCAAAAGAAGCATACGCTAGTGTTAAGTAAGAAGCCACTAGGAATGTGTTAGGGTCAACAAATTTTTCACTATGAACACCATAGAAAGAAGATGTTACAGTCTTCAGGGGAAATGCTGGGCTGCAAAGGCAAAGTGGTTACCTGGAAGGGGCATGTCAATATTTAATACTAAAGTGCATGTCTGGTCCTGCACATTTCATTTAATTTCAAGCTTTTCCAGCCTTATTTCCTGTTTCGTTCAAAGCAAATCACAAAAGATTAATTACCCAACCTTAGGAAACATGTTTTCAGTCATACAAGACATGTTGACCATGTCTCTGCTTTCACCTTCAGTAACAAAGCCCTGTGCCAATACAAGTTTTATGTTTGCTTCAATGTCCATATTATTTGATTGCAAAGTAGATAGGATTTTCAGTGCCAAGACTCCATTCAAACCATTTGCTCCTCTGGGAAAGGAAGAGTATGTTCCATGGCTCTGGATGTCAGGCTAATTTTTAGTTTAAAATTAATAAAAAAATCTTTCTTCAAAAGTCACCATAACAGCATTGACCAAAACAAAACAAAAAAAACAAACAAACAAAAAACCCCACCTGGGGGATCTGAAAGAACCATCCATGAAGAGTAGAAGGAAAAACTAAAGTAATGCTGAATAATTTGCACTTGCATAATATCTTTCATCACCATTCTTCCATTTAGGGGCTGCATTTCATACCAAACATGATAGGGAATATTACTTCAAGCCCTTATTGCACAGCTGGAGTGGCTATTCCTTTAGTAAGGAATATCTGAAGAATTACCAGTGTTCCTGCACTGAAAGAATAAGCTGAAGCTCCTTTTCCAATTCAATAATTGTGCTACTATAACTATCTACTAAAGGCAGAAGTTTACAGCAGTCACATAGATTTTCCTCTGGTTTAAATAATGACTGAACGGTGACGTTGTTTTCTCTTCCTCCAGACACCCAAATAAACCTCTCTGTTCTACGTTCCTGTGCATAAGGAACACAACTGCTTCATTGAACATGACTAATCTTCCACAAGGAATCAACAGGTACTCAAACCATGGGCGTTTCACTGCTGAGCAGCAAGACAAGGACACGGATGGATCTCATTCAACACCATGGAAGGAGATGGAAATCTCTGCTGCGAGAGTAAATGATGTTCTTCAAGAATCATTGAGCCTTTCACAGTTTCGTTCCCCTCCTCCCATCCTCCTTCTCAGAGCCAGGGTAGTGAGCAAGCTGCTCAGATGACACCACCACAATCATCAGAGCATTGTGGAGCCAGAGCATTCGAGGCAGGCAAACGCACACAACTCTCTATCACTGACACCCAGTGCCCTGCCTGGCGACAACAGCCCAGGCAAAGAAATCTCTCCTGGCGCAACCACCCCTTCAAGCTGCCAGGAACAATGCAACATCAGATCTCCAGTGACAATAACTGCATGGCCACCAGAAGAAAGATGTGCAGAACTGCATCATCTTACACAGATCCTCTGTTTGAGAGTCCACATAAAGTTCCACTTTCAGTTTCCTACCTTTTTACAGCTTACTTTGTACCAAAGAGAAATACAGTATTTTAAGAAGCCTCTGCAATCATATTCTTCTCAAGGGATTCCTAAATTTATGAGCTCAACATCAAGAAGTTTGTATAGTAAATGCAAGGTTTGAGAAGGGAGAGAGAACTGCCAATCTTTTCACAAAAAAGAATGCAACACCCTGCTTCTTCAACAATTTTGCAAGCTCATTCTCACCCTGAAAATTTCAGTGCAGTCAAGGTTTCCCTGACTTACTCTTTATTTCTGAATTCAGTCTTAACAGCCTCCGAAGCAAGAGCAAAGTGGTAGGTTGTCAGAAGTGACTATTAGGAGAATACACAAAGCACACACGCTGCAGAAAGCAGAGACTTGAACTGATTGGCACCTGGCTCCCCGGCAGATATTTTCTTTGCAGGAAGATTGAAGGGTAGTGAGAAGAGCACGACACTCTGGGCCATGTTGTGCTGTCAGTCACTCTCCCACGCTTCCACTGATTTTTAATGACATTTACAACCATTAAGAAAATGAATAGCCATCAAAATCAGGAGGGAAGACGCAGCCTAGCAGACAATGCAAAGGAAAATAATTTCTGCTCCAGCTCCCACCAGTGATTTATCAGGAGCAGTAGGGGAAGGCACTACTGATCCTTGGTGTCCAACCTTAGATCCTCCAGAGTGAACCACAGATGCACACACCAACTAAGAAGGAACTGCAAACTAAGCATGAACCAATAGTGGCAAACATGTCTGATCTACATTTATCTGACTCTTCATTTTCCCCACATACAAAAAACACTGACCATAAAGCAGCACTTGAAGATGGTTGAAGCACAGTGAAGTTGAAACCCAAGGATTACTAGAAAGAAGATAATATACTTTCATCCAAAAATCTTTTTTCCCTGTTTTAAAAGCCAAAAATAATCCCTCCTCTTTTTTGTTCACAAGTAAAACAGAGAATCATATTTATGGAAAAAACCTACACGCCCTTAGTATTTTGATTTTAAAAGCTGGAGTCCACTTGGCAAGTTTTAGTCTAGACAACAAAAACAGCCTGCTCACAATACTCACTAATTTTATTACAGTAGCAAACAAGAAACTCTTGTGTATAACAGAATCCCACTACAGCAGGAACTAGCCATGGTAAGAGGCACCTGCCAATCCCAAACACTTATATTCAAATAGCCAAAACAGGTAACGACTGAGAAGAAAGGAAAAAAAAAAAAGGAAAAAAAAAAAACAAAACAATATCTCAGCTTAACCACTGAGTAATACCTGCTCAGTATTGCCTTAAACATACTGCAGGGAACGCACCATGGGGTATTTTTAGGAGATTTAGGGGGGGAAAAAAGGTGTTCTTTTAAAAATTGTTGTAACTGTCTCACTGCAAATGCAATTACCTAATGTTGCTCAGTTGATGTTAATTGTCCATACATACACAAAAAATGAGGCCACTTTTTTGTTTACAAAATTCTTGCCTTACCTTTGGGTTTGCATCACCGGAAATCTCATCCATAAATATGCATGGACATTCATACACTTCAAAATATGTACAACTTATTTCTAAGAAAAAAAATGCTATTTCTGATTCTCATCTGCTAATATTGTTTCTCTTTAGGTCTAAGAAAAACATTAAGCAAATTATAAATGTAAAAGAATTGCATTTGGGAACACAATTATCTATTCTCAACAAAGCCCTTTGAAATAGCTTAATCTCAGTTTTCTTCAGGCAACACTTACTGTACCACATGTGGCATCTTTGAAAACAAAATCTTACAAAACTTAAATCCATTTCTGTGTGCTAATAAGGTCTGAGTTTAAAATTTTTCAAAAGGAGAAAAATATTTCATTTTATTTAGCCTTTTTTCAAGCACTAGTAATCCAAGAAGGAAAAGGTCTTTAGTGTCAGTGCCAAGCATTCAACATTCCCATTCTTAATATCAAGAAATTAGTGATCTGGAGTTTAAGAAGCATTAGATAACCATTTTTAGTCATCTTTTTTGAAGTCCTGGCAATTACTCTTTTAATCAATGAAAGCAATTATTCCTTCTAAATTTTTCATCCAGTGAGAAAATCATGCAATCCCCCAGTCACAGGAACAAGAACTTTAGGGAAGCTGCAGCATACTTTGAAAAGTGCAAGAGTTCTTACCCCTGAAACAAGTTGATATTCTGAGCAGACATGGCAGAGAGGTGCTCCAGAACCTTACCTTTTAAACCTCTGACTTTGCCATGGCCTCAGAAGTGGAAATGGCTACAGGTGCAAATATCAAGCAAGGTAACAGCAGAAGCAGCAGCACCATCTTCCTATGCCTTCAAGGAATTGGGAGCAGCTGCCCCTGTAGAGGATCCACCCTCCTGCAAACTTCAGCCACAACCACATACCACAGCAGCATTTCAGCAAATTTCGAGACCAAATGGGGGAAAAAAGAGCTACTTGCAGCAAGCAGCATTTATTTCTTAATAAAATTCTATTGTCTGAGGAAGGGAGACGGGACAGAGCGGGCACATGTCCCACAGAGCAGCAGTGATGGCTGGAGGATTCTGAGTGAGGTTTTCCTCATAGATGAGTGTCACAAACTCACTTTCCACCAGGACAGCATTGTTTAAATGTTGGCATAAAATGAGTGACAGAGCAACAGCTTCTACACCAGTTCTGCCTAACGAGGAATTTTCCAGCAACCCTCTCGCTCATGGAAGAGCCATTCCAGCCACTGCAGGTCACTCAGCACCTTGAGATCTGCCAAGCAGAGGGAGAAAATGGGGCTCTGAGAGCTGTACAAGGCTAAGAGTGGAGTCAGCCATGTCCCCCAGCCAGC
This sequence comes from Toxostoma redivivum, assembly GCA_013397375.1. Lineage (NCBI taxonomy): Eukaryota > Metazoa > Chordata > Aves > Passeriformes > Mimidae > Toxostoma > Toxostoma redivivum. The sequence goes on along the minus strand of VXBI01007755.1, from coordinate 130,981 downwards.
AGCCGAGTGTGAGCTGCACGGTGATCCCTCGCTGAACCTTCCTGGCTCTCTGAACAGCACATCCTGCCATTCACGTTACAGGCAATGAATGGTAATCCCTCTCCTCAAATTACCCTCCTGATTTCAACAGAGCGAGACCAAGAATGTACGTGACTGAGTGTACTTCCAGTTCAGATTTAAGTAATTGCAACTTGACGAGTTTCTTAAGCTCAGTTAGTAATGGCACACATCTAGCAGAAACACTCAAATCCAGAAAAAACATACGCCTTGTTATTAAGTTTCTCAAAAAAGGAAAAATACTTAATATTATTTAAAAGCTTACTAAAACTCAGATTAAAGTAGAAGAACACAGCCTCCACCATACCCTCCTGCCCTGGACACCAGAGTGTGTGATCTGGCAGGTTACCTGCTTGTATTTCCCACTCTACTGCCCCTGTCCCATCAGTCATGGGACAGCCCAAAGGGCAAAGTCAACAAATCACTTTAAGTACTGGAAATGGCAGCACTGGTAACAACAAACGCCCACAAATCCTGGAATATGGGTCCCCTCTTCCAAAACCTAGAGAGTATTGTTAAATTCTCCTGATTTTTAAGTCTATGAAGCAAAGGCCTTTTAATTTAGCATCTGGTTCTGACTTCTTCGTGTTTTCCTCCATAACCACAAGAGCTAAAACTTCACTCACCACTGACGTGATCAGTTATAATGTATGCTTTTCAATTGTCTTTTCCCTTTCCTGGTGTTGTCCCTGCATTCTTAAATATTGTGCAAAACAGGAAAATTTTACGCAATGATTTAATAATACATTTTTTTTGGCACCAATTCTAGCCTACCATGTTTCCCGCTCTCTTCTTCCTCAACAGTCTGGCGGGCTATGCAGAAACACATCACCTCCCTGATCCACTGAAAAGACAGACAACAAATCTGCAAAAGGTTCAAACAGAGAGAGTGTTCCCCAGCCAGCTCACAGAGATTTTTCTCAACCTGACCCTGCAAACTGTTAAGTGCTTACAAAAGATGGATTGACAGGGTATGGCACAGATGCAGAAATGAATGGCACAGGCCAGGGCTGACTCAGCCAGCACTGCTGCCAATGACACTGCATCGGCAGATGGTGCAAAAAAAAGTTATTTTATTGAGTGCACATACATGCACGAGCTCTCTGAATGGATTATAGTGCTGAAGTATCAATCATCTTCAAACACCTGGCTGTTTGTGGAATCAAGCACTATGTTATCTATGAATATACAGAACAAAATTGATGCAACTAGCACTGCTCAAAACACCAATAAACAAGCCACAATCCACCTATGCAACCCACAATCTAATTACTTCTAAAGACTCCAAAAGACTTGAACTATTTGAAGTAGGTCTCTTTTCTCATAAATCCTATATGAGGAGATGAGTAAAACCCTATTAGGTTAGCCATGCTTATTAACATAGAAGGAAATTGTATCGTGTTAAACTCATCTGTTACCTAGGAACTTCAAAAGTACCAACAAATGATACGCAATAAATTGAACAGTTCCCAAAAAATCACTCTTTTCTGTGTACTAAACCTGCCATCTTTTTCCTCCAAAAAGGTCCCTCAGGGCACACAGTTCTGTGAATGATCTTGGTGGGACCAAGGCTTCAGCCTCCGTTCTCCTACAGCTGCTAACAAAGCAAACCCAACCTTTTACACTGGAACATCAATGCAGATGGGACACTGAGCAAAGCCTCTCACCTCCAAAAAATCAAACATTACAGAATCATAAAATGGTTTGGGTTGGAAGGGACCTTTATGGATCACCTTGTTCCACCCCCTGCAATGGGCAGGGACACCTTCTACTACCCCAGGCTGCTTCAAGTCCTGTCCAACCTGGCCTTGGACAATTCCAGGGCAGCCACAGCTTCTCTGGGCAGCACATCCTTTCCCAGCAGGACTATACCCCACCTTGGATAATCTATCAGACTCCTCCTATCACTATTATAATCACAGTTATAATGTTCCACTACAAAGAAAAAAAAAAAGTATTACCTCAGACTCCACAAGGGCCCATCCCTGTGAGGGATGCTGAGCTCTTCCAAGCCCTGCTCTGATGCAGGATCAGGTCCCATGGAGGACCAGAGGCAATTAACAGTCTCTCCCATGGGGACTATTACCACCACGTCGTTACTAGCACCACATCTTTACTCTCCAGCCAAAATGAAAAATGAGGCACAAGTATTTCTGAGTATCCTTTTTATTTATGTTCCTGAACATGTAAAATTTATTGGCTGGGTGCTAACACTAATAGCCTTGAGAGCTCTCACTCTGTCAATGAATATAGCTTCTGTTTTCATATTTTATATAAGCTCTGTGACATATAAACACATACCTTAACACTACTGACTTATAAATATGCTTTTTAACCTCTGCAGGAACTATATATGCAAAGGTATGTTTGATAGGCATTAAACAACTTTAAAGAAATATCGTTTTAGGTTTTCTTATGTCAAACTACTAACTAATATAGCAATAAAATAAGTTTGTCACAGCAGAGCAATATTCCATTAAATCACCAGGTCTTCAGAGAACTTTGGAGGTTGTTAATGCAGGCACATGCCTACCTTCACTTGAGAAAGAGAATCTCAATTTCATCAGTACAGATAACATGGAGCAATTTGTTCTCAATTTGCAGAGAATTCCAAATTGTCATGGCTTTTATGCAAATTATGACATTCAGTGTTCTTTCTGATGCATCAGAACCAAGAACCTGGGAGACAGCAACAACCCAAAACAGGCAAATACACATACACCCAAAACCTATAGGTACCACTTCTCATCAAATGAAAGCCATCATCTGCAACAGTAAACCACAAGAATTAAATATAAATAGTAATTTATCTTTCCATTATTGTAACAAATTAAAAAATTATCATAAAATTGCTTTGTTATTTATGTGTTCATACTTATTATACGTGTAATGATGGCAGACACACCAATCTAAAGTCACATTCGTAGAGCCTCATCAACAGTGCAGGAATTAAAGACAGCACTTGGTTTTCTGAACAGACTGTTCATTATTATTATTATTATTATTATTATTATTATTA
>VXBI01007755.1:80085-121129 GCA_013397375.1 Toxostoma redivivum | reverse complement strand
AAAAAAAAAAAAAGCAATGCAAAAAACAACTCCCTTCTAAGCCCTCTAAACCGCTTAAAGCTGAGGGATGCTGTGTGCAATACGGATGCCATGCCCAGAGGAATGATACCATCGATACTTGCTTTTTTTCTCAGTGGTAGAATTCAGATCTTGTTTCCAATTTCCTCATTTGCACAACCAGGTTAGGACCAATTAAAGAAAATATATTTTATCTAACACATGCTATTGAACTGTAGGTATTATTACCAAGATCCAGAATTTAGAAAGAATTTACAGGGCTGTTTTAGATCGTGCTTGCAACATCATCAGACAGTATAAACCTCTATACTTGAAATACCTTAAAGTGTAAGCTCACCTCTGATTGAGGGAGGTTGGGAGAGGGTCTGCTCTGTGGTGAGCCGATTATTCCAGAGTGTGTGCCCTGACTTGGTTTCTGGTGGCATCTCCCCATGCACTAGCTCTCAGATAGGTCACCATGCAAAGAAAGGTGCCAGCAGTTGTGGGCAGCGTCGCCAGCCTGCCTCAGAGAAAGCTCTTTCATCTGATCTATTCACATCACGAGTCACACACAGATTATCTGCTGGAGAGGCAAGATGCTACTGGAAGGGCTTGGGAGCCTTTGCTATAAAATCTTTTGTAGTGGCTGCTGTCAAAGACAATACATGACCGGCTGGACCACAATTACAGTGAGCATGTCCATCACGTGTGTTGTTACAGGGCTGTTCTGTTGAAATAGGCTTGCATCTGACAGGAGAATTGCTGTCTAAGCACTTTCAGAAAGGAAGGTTTTTTTAACCTATCAATTACTAGCAAATTTGAGAATACTTTTGTTGCATGTCAGCATCAAAACTATTTATAAAAAGCAAGGAAGTCTCCAGACTACTCCCGAGTACCAGTTGATAAAACGATGAAGAATTATGCAACTTGACAAAGGTTAGAAGAAAGCCACTCATTTAATAATATAATACAAGCATCAGGAAGACAAAAATCTCTTTTATAGAGGTTCAAATTGTCAGTATCTCATAGTCCTGGTAATCACTTACCTCCTAAACTTAAGCAAAGTGACTGGTCATTGTGCAGTAAACATTACAGGCAGTTCCCACAGAGCTTTGTACACCAGATACAGGGGTGAGTGACGCAGGCATTTACCCTGAAACAAGCCCAGACCTACCCATACCTATAAATATGGATGGAACTGCAATAAAAATAATAATAAAAATACTTGCAAACCAAAGTAGAAAAGGACAGCTTTGTTTAGATGCAAGTTTTCGCTGCAGGAACTGTCTGTTTCCAGGAGTTCATAGAGTGCCTGGTACAAGGGAGACCTGTTCTTGTTTGACCCGAGGCACTGTTCTGGTACAAATGATAATCGTGTCGATAGCAGGACTATTCACATACACTCGCCTGCACCAACACTTCACTGGAAATAAAACCAGTGGGACTATTCCAGTGAAAGTTGTGCAAATCACAGAATAACTAGGTTGGAAGAGACCTCCAAGATCACAAAGTCCAACCCATGAATGAGCCACCTGCCCAAACCCCTGCTTTAAATCTTCCACAGTTGTCCTCTCTGAGAGCTGCTCAACAAAGGGAGGCCGTTATGTAAGAATCTAGTGTCCTTAAGTGAATTTCCTGGCAAATTAGAGCAGTTGTTTTCCACTTGTGTTCCATGGAAGGCAGCAAAAAATCAAGGCTGTTCTATAGTGATTGACCCATGTGTTACCTGAAAGGATCCAAGTCTGGACATCCACCATTCCAAAGTGTTGAAATCCACTGAGACACTGCAAAAGCCACTCCTAGCAATGCCTGTCAAAGACAGAGGTCCAAATCCTCAGATGTCCTGTGCATTTGCAGCTCCCCCTGAATCTCTAATCTCAGGCTGCAGGTGTTCTTCTCTCTGAAGTAAACTCAGCATAGCATGATAAGATCAAGGCATGAAATCTCACATTGCCTGCCAGAACAGGGCAACCCAAAACCCTGTCTAGACAAGTGAAATTGAAACAGGCTGCTGGCTGCCCAGCTCACCAAAAATGCACATTAGCCATCCAACCCACAATAAATAGCCAGTGTGTGACCCAGGGCTGAACACATTAAAATTAACACCCTTCCTCATATCTCCTATCAATTATAGCAAAGAGAAGTTGGATCAGTTGCAATCCTGGCTTTTTGTTCTTCCAGACTTCCTCTTCTGGCTCCATGCAGCACAACAGACATCTCAGGTATACATGCTTGGCAGTGTTTCAAGATGGTGTTTGGGGAATTGCTGCATGTTTTCTTTTTTCCTCCCAAATGAACAAATCCAACCAGAAATTTATCATGAATATGAGACAATCATTCATTTAAATAATAAGCACTGAGCAAATAATTCACAATAAAAAGCACAGCAGTAAAAACATACCTCTAGCTACTCACAAGGTGCTTCTGGGCATGATACCAGTTTTGAATAATTCAAGAATTTGTGAGGTTTTCTATGAAATACTTCATTTCTGTGCTAAGAGAAACACAACCTCTGAAAGTGAAAATTTAATAGTTTACTCATTATTGTTGATACTACTACCAAGTAGAAGCTACTTTAAGTCAGGGTCTCTAGGTACAGGTCAAATTTGAAGAGGGAAGGAGATAGATTTGTTCTATTCTGCAGCAGTATCAGGGCAATTGGACCAAAACTAAAAAGTGCAGCTGGCAGGGAAATGAGCAGGGATAAAGATGTTTTCTCCAGAAGAGAGGACATTGACAGAAAGGCAATTCAGACCCACCTGCCAGTTCTGTACCCTACTCCTGGACTCTGCCCTTTCATTTGCACTTCTTTGTATCTTGCCCTCTTTTTATTATTCACTGCCATTTCATAATAGGCTTTGTAAACAGAAGCATCGCTTCCTGAAAGACACTGTAGCCTGGAAACCTGGGATATACCCACCATGGATACACCTACTGGAGGTAAACCTACCAGTTTAAAGCAGATTAGACTTCTGGGTCAGCAACAGACTTTTTCCCCCTTTTCCAAAACCAATTCAGTTGTGACATACATAATTCAGAATATTCAACTCCTCAGTTGTATGTCTGTAAAACCAGGAAAGAGCATTAACACTTGCAAATACCTGGGATTCCAGTCTTAAGAAAAAAATGCTACTTTTTATGCATTTCGAGCATTTGGTCTCTTGGAGAGCTACATTCACTTCCATCAGGTGTTCTGCAGAGGTCGTTTCTGGGTTCTAAAACAGAAGCAGTCTCCTGACATATCTTCTTAAGCTTAGTAACACCCACCTACAACTATGTCTTAAAACAAAAGACGTGAGATATTCTGAAGGAAAAGAAAGCAGCAATTTGTGTGAAGTGCACAGTACCACTAGGACAGGTTTCATAGTGGTGAGGGGCTTGGAACACCCATGAGAATACACTTGAGATGCCAAAACCTAAGCAGGAAAAAAAATATCGACTAAAATCACCTTGTCTGAGTGTAAACCCATACAGTGGATACCTGTCAAGCTTTGATGGAACTAAGAGAGCAGCTGTGGCAAGGGCCAGACACAATTAGATGCCTCAACAGGAGATGTGGTGACCACTGTCTCCACAGAGGCATTGCAGGATTTCTTGTATGCTTTAAAAGAGAAAACAAGAAAAAGGAAAATAATCACTTACTACACTATTAATTAGTCGTGGTTCATTTTACAGTGTTACAACATTAACACATGACTTGGCAAACTCTTTTCCCAGTCAATCAAAGAGGGAAGAAAAGATAAATCTCCTTTTACTGTCTCTCACTGAAATTTTCTCTCAGAGGCTATAAGGGCCTACCAGAGTCATGCCTTCTGTAACAAAAACAGAAAACACTTCTCTTGTCTGCTTAGCACATCCCCGGGAGTTGTCAGTTCAGAGATGTGAGATACATACAGTTTTTTCAAGCAGAGCAACAAGGACCAGGAATTCCCAAATTGTATTCAATATCCGTTTAGACTCTTACACAGCAGCTGCTCCTCTCATGTTTGGATCCTTGATGCATATTAGAGATAATGGAGCTTTCTTCCCTTATTCACAGAGGTGCTGCCTGGATTATGGAATTCATTAGTCAATGCTTGCAAATTGCCACTGTTGACTCAGAGCAAATTCCTGCTATCAGACTCACTAGTCAGCTCATTTTCATAACAATGATGTATTGTTAAAAAATACTTTTAAACCACTCTTTAGAGAAACTGGAGGATACAACACATTCAAGCAAACACCTAAAACATCAAAGAGACGAAGTCTCAGTAATGCTAAAAGTCCTGCATTTGAAGTGTGTTTAAATTAATCAGTGTGATGGTGTTAAGAGGATTCAGTAAGTCATAAAACCTTGGGCAACTGAATTGCTTCCCAAAAGGGTGACAGGACATTCAAACCTAAATAGATAAAGATTAAAGGAACCCACCCTGCAAGAAGTAGCTGCCCCTGAGAAAAGGAAGGCCTTGATTAGGGCACCATTGATCACAGGCACATAAAATAAAGATTGGATTTGCAAGGAGCTCTTTCTTTTCCTCAAATTTCTCATTACCCACTCCTGAGACTAACAGTAATTCTAAAAGACACCTCACAGAGGAGTAGTAAGTGGGAAATCAGACTCTGCTGTGAGCTAGCAATTCTCTGACATCTCTGGCATTCAGATTTCTACTCTTCTCTAAATTACTCTGTTTCTGGGTTCTTGCTTTCCCAGCTGATGCACACTACAGCACAGGGCTGACTTTGAGCTGTGCAGACCCTGGGGACAAATATATCTGATTCCTCACTGACATAATGCACACTCTTGAGTGCATGATGCAGAAATACTTTTTTTCTGCCTGTCATCATCAGATGCTCTAATGTAGGGGGTTGTAGGATGAAGCTGGTGGTACCAATTGCTAGAAGGAGCCTGCCATCTGCTGATCTGAACAGCACTCCAGTCTGACTTTTCCCAGATCTGATTTAGTGGGATGAACCACTATACAAAGTAGGTTAAATGTATCTGAAATTAAGCAAAATTTACTGAGTTTCAGTGGTGAAGGTATTAATTTAAGTGGAAACAGGAAATCCCAGCTTTACAATTTCAAGTCTAAATCTGAATTGGACAAATAGAAATAAAGAGGCAACTAAAAAAAACCAATTAGTCAGTAGGAAAGAGATAAGCAGAAGATACAGAGAGGGAAGAGCCTGAAATTTCTTTTTTTGCTTTGCTTCTCCCAACCAGATAGTACAGCCAAGGTATCCCTCTCCTTCACTCTTCCAACTTAATGCAGTTCTAAACTTCTTCTTTATGGCCTTCTTCCAAGGCCACCCACATGCCCAGGGCATGAAAAAAGCTCTGGAAAAGGTGAGCTCTCCTCAGGCTGCCATCTCTATTTATTTTCATGTTTACTGCCATCAGGATGTATGTAAAAAATTATCATTTGGCAGAACACAGTGAAAAGTCACCATTTCCATTACACTGTCTGCATTGTTGTTCCCACCTCCAGCTAATATTTCCTATTTCATCAATAGATGACATCCTACCAGTCATTCCAAGCTGCAAGTGCTAATCAATTTGAAATACTCTATTAACTCTTGACACATATAAAACATCACTGTAACACAACCAAGCATAAAAAGTCAAAGGGAAGTATGAGGTAGGATGCAGAGCTCTGAGCTTGTCACAATAAGGTGAAGTTTCCCCAAAACAGAGGAAGAACAGCTAAGAAAGAAAAAAGTAGTCCCCAGATTAGGGAAGTGTATCTTTTCTCACTGAACCAATAAATGGGGAAGTGAAATTAGAAGTGTATGAACTTCTGAAAGACTTGGATTATTTTTTTAAAGACCAAGGGGAGGAAATAAAGCAGAATATGGAAAAAGCATCAAGTATTAGCAGGATTAGTATCACAGGTTCTCTGGTGAAGAGGTGTCATAGAAAGAGAAGATAAAACATCCTTAATTACTATTTTTATAATGAAATTTCCTGTGTTACAATTCCTTCAAAACAATGTTACCCAAAAGGCAGCTGAAACTCTCCCACTTTTCCACAGTTCTTTCCTTACCATAATATGAGCTGGGCTGTAAAGTAAAGTATAAACTCCCATCTGATGATAATGCACATCATCCAGTGCTGGAGGCTTTGTTGTGCAAAGAACATTGTAAATACATCTAACAGAGACCCTGGCCTAAGAAGTCTAAGCAAACAAATACAGAGAGGTGCATCAATTTAATGTGGTTATCTTCCATGGTTATAGATTCACAGATTCAACTAAAGAAACACTTTGGTCATTACATACCTTGTCATTTTTACCTGCCCATCAGCAGAGCATACATTATTTCTTGAAAGTATAATATACTTGAAGGCTTTACAATCCAAAAGACAACAGAAAATAGAAAAATAACAGTCATTTGCTTAGGGCAGTCCCCAGGTGAAATGCAACAGAGCAAGAAAATGACAAACCCAGAGAATTCTCTGAAAAGAACAGATGATCAGTAATAGACAGACTGTACCATATACCCAGAAGAATGCATCACACATCATGAGAAAAAAAAAATCATTAAGAAAAAGAAACAGTTTATGCCTGTAATTTTAGTAGTGCCTAAGGCTGCAGCTGACCATCAAAATCAGAGTTTCTGAGCTACTACAACATTGCAAAATGAAGGTGTTTCATATGATATATAAATTTCTTCTAGTATATAAAGCTATTTTTTCAGAACATGAAAAAGATAAGCTGAAAAGAGGACATTTGGATTAAGCTCTTCACTAATGCTATAGACAGCTTTAAGATAAAAATGCAGAATGAGACATCGGAGGAAAACACCAGCTATCCAGCACCAACTCTTGAGCCTCTAGTAAGACCTTGAGAGCATTAGGGATAGTACAGCTGTTGCTGCAAAGCATCTTGTGGATTGGTTAACTCCACCAGCAAATTGCACCAAGGCAGATATCAATTTACATCTGTTTACCACAGCCACACAGGTGATGGGAGCAAAGGGAGTGGATGGAACGTGGGCAGCTTGGAGCAGGGTTGGGTTATCATTATCAACAGTAGGAGAATAAAGACATTCTGTGTGTTCCAGGCCTTGTTTGTGAGTGCAGGCAGCTGGGGTATGGCCTCTTGTTTGTCCTGCAGTCAAGAGCAAAGATCGTTACAGTCCTAAACACTGTCTGAATTAACCAGTGAAACAAGAACCAAAGAAAATGTTGGGTGAATGTAGGAGGACTGGGGCAGTGAGTAGGAAGGTGAAAGCAGGGATGATGGGGGTGAGTTGTCAAGTTTAGAGGCCTCATAGTAAATAACTTACACCTCACTGTAACCATAATGAAGATACAGGTGAGTTCCATGGTTCAAAGTCATCTAAGGAAATTACAGTTAGATCAGCAGTAGTTTTTGATGAGAAATCCTGCATGGGAGCCTGAAAAGGCAGATATTTATCCATTTTAATTCATGCAGTTGTTTCAGTTAATTTACATCTATGGCTAAAATGCCTCCTTAATTGGGTGTGGGAGCTAATGCTCCATACTTTGAGGATGACTGGCATTCAAGGAAAAGTGTATTTAATACATTAAGAGTTGTCAAGCTGGGTTCTGGGAATAATTCTTCCTGTGACTGTACACAGGGATTCAGTTTGCTCTCATATCTTTGAGCAAGAGAAAAGGAAGACATGACTGTCCAGAGCAATCAAAGGTGGGAGTTTAGGGATGCAAGTTCCAGGAACCATTCCTTGCCTGGGAACAGGGGATGATTTTGGGATTGACTGCTATGCTGCTTTCACACTGATTTTTGATTATGAATGTGTATGGGTTCGCACTTGCTATGCAGCAGTAGTTGACCTTTTCTAGGACAAGCCAATTAGTCTGCAAGAGTGAATAAAGAGATATTATCACCTTTAATATCTGCTGCTGCTGCCACTGCTTTTCCAAAATACTCTCCTGTGGGCATTAAAGTGATGTTTTCATTTATCCACCAATAAAAACGCAGCCTTAACCCATCTGCCTGTCCCTCTGTGTATATATCTGGGTAATTTAATAAATGCTTCTGGGTGTTGATTTACGTCATTGTATCTGTATATAAGCCTGCCTCTGTGAGCATGCTGCTGGTTGTCTCTGAGCATTCATTGTCTGCCTTGTGTGTATATGTCTGTGTGTCTGAATGTGGTTTTGTTTAAAATTTTTCCCTAGAAAAAACAAGAAGTCAGATGTTTCATGAGGTTGTTCGTTAAAACCAAGGGAAGGAAGAAGAGACAGAAAGGGATAATTTAGAGAGAAATAGGGGTAGATTTGGCTACAGTTAATCATCTGCCTCAGTCTTCTCCGGAGGAGATGGGGGAGTTCATTCCAGACATTAAAATGTCTCAGGGGAGGATCATATAGATCATGCTGGAAGAGAAATGGAAAGAGTAAATTATCCAAAGGCTCAGAAAGCAATGGAGCCAGACGTCATCTGATCCCAAAGCAAGGATAAAAACAGGGAGAGAGAACCTTCACAAGATATGCCCAGGATTCCCTGAGAAACTGGAGACAGAGATAGGGAAAATGATTTCTAACTGCTGTCAGTGAGGTGGATTTCTGAGATACCAGATTAAGATACCCGGTATCCTGGTACCCTGGTTCCAGCTGTAATTCTGGCTCACAGGGAAAGGTATTATTCTGAGTCAGAATGCAGAACAGAAGAACATTAAAATGGAAGTAAATGCAAAGTTTCCCACCATGCCAGCATCCCCTGAAAAATAAGTCTGAATAATGGCCCAGGAACACTTTCATAACACAAGTCTCCTCAAACCAGCAGCACAAGGGGTTGGATGGATTTTCCAGCTCTGGTGCCCGGATCACTTTGCACACACAGCTTGTTTTCCTGCACTTAATCACGGGCCTGACTCACCACCCCTTCTCTGCACTATTCACTATTCTCCCAGTTCAGCTGCAGCGTAAACAACTGAACCAGCAGCACCTCACCAGGGGAAACACGGAGAAGCAGCAGTGGCCCTGTCCACACACTGTGACATTCTCTGTTCCAAACAAGAGGAAGGTAATTCCCATTTTGGAAGCTGTCACACACCTCAAGACCACAGATACCATCATGATATACCAGAATTAGAAGTTTTCAGCATTGGTAGCCGGGTTGTCTGAGGATAGCAACGTGCCCATGCCACTTTGGAGTGGCCTTTGTTAGGCAGACACTGCAAACACAACATGGAAATACTGGGTTTGTTACCTACATCCTCCATGACATCTGGCTGCAATCCAGTACAGTTCCTGAGAAATACCTGGGAAGTTTTCTATATATCCTTTGTTTGCAGAGGGACTCCCACGCAGCATAATTCTTCCCTATAGTGCTGTTTAACATCAGTAACATCAGCTATGATTATTGCATACATTTCCTAGAAGAGGTAGAACAAACTGAGGAAATTAAAATTTATATACCCATGTACGATTCTTCAAATGAAAACTACCAAATGAACATATTTTCTGCAACAAAATAATATCTTTCTTACAGAGAAAAGCATGACTCAGACCTTGAGACACCTGGACACTTACAAACTAGCTTCCCTTTAGGAATTCCTATTAAATTCATACTCCTTTGATGATCTTGTTCACACTGTTTCTTTTCAGGAAGTTTTCTCCATATTTCCAGACAACTTCCCTCTAATTAACATCTTCCATAGAGTAATTTCTTCCCACAGCACACTACCAGCAGCCCTTACATTTTTCTCCATCCCCTAAGTTTTTCTCCATCCTGTCTGGAGTGCAGATGGTGACCCTTCTGCTGGGCCCACCAGTGCCCACAGCCCCAGCCCATCAAACCCAGGGCCCTTCCAGCACTTTGCTCCGTGTATTACGAGGGGATGTGTCAGCCAGGGCTATTGTTTGGAACAGGAAGCAAGGTTGGCGGCCTCTGTAATTTAGATTGTAGGCAATAAGCAGGGGTGTGGTGTGCAAAGCAAACAAGGCAGGACTAAGGAATTGGTGCAGGGTGGCCCACAGGATCCTGTCCCGTATTGGCTACGGCTTCTCCTCGTGACCACAGCCAGGAGTGAAAAACCAGAGTGTCCTCCAGGCTTTCAACTGGAAAGAGAAGATAAAAGTCCAGGCCTCATGTTCTAACAGAACTTTATGAGCTAAACATCTTGAAATGAGATCATGAGAGAAAATTAAGAACAGTCTTCTCCTTTCAATAGGTCTTTAAAAACAATAACCAGACTTTACTGTAAATTCATTTATTTTCCCTCAGTGAGCCAATTCCCAAGCTGATATCTCCTCTGTGTACCAGAGATATATATAGATCTAAATGTGGCAAGAAAGATTTTATTTATTTTGCATAAGGACAGCAATGTGGAGAGTTCTTTTTTCCAGGAAAAACTCACATCAGAGAGTGAGTTACACATCTTGTTAAAGAAATACTATGAGGTAAATAAAATCCAAATTATATTTAGCTCATAGGAGGTGACAAATACTAGTCAGGTTGACTATTGCCTTTCTGGAAGTTAGTCAAAAACCACTGTCAAATAAAGCATGAAATAAAGAAAATAGAAGAGTCTATTCTTGCATTTGCTAAAGTGAGCAACATTTTGCTGTTTATTGCCAGCATTTTTTTAAACTAGCTGGGAATACACGGAAAGTACTTGAAGTTAAATCTTGGCCTGCATTCTGCTGAAATCACCTAAACTGCCTGGTCTGGGTCTCCAGGACAGTCTGAAAACTCCTCACTCCATGCAGAGGATCATCAGTGGCAAACTCTAAACCTGTGTCCATTGTCCTGCCAGGTCACCACTGCTGTGGCTTCACACACATCCTTCTGTGCCTTACCAGGGACAAGTGTCCACATCATTCCCCACTGCAGCAGCTGTGGACAGGGCAGGTTGCATGAAGCAGGGGCAATCAGAGGAAACTCAGGGGTTTCCTTGCAAAAACCCAAGCCTGTGAGAAAACAGGCCTAGACATCACTGTGACGGTGTGTATTAGCTCAGAGTCAACTCAAAGCGAGCAAGAGGCAGCCATAAGCATTCAGATCCCTGGATCCAGACATTCATTTAATTCATAAAATTTCTCAGGCAGAAGTGAGCTTTGTGGGGATGTCCTAGATCCATCCAGTGATCAAACATGCTTTAATTTGCTCCCAAGGCAGAAGTGCCTCCTCTCACTGAGCACTCCCTGCCCTCTCACAGCTCCCTTCTGGGTCAGCCCTCCCCACAGGCGAGTGGGTGCAGGAGGATCATCATTCTTTCCTGGCACAGCAGCTAATCCACCCAGCCTGACTGCAGAGAGATAGCTGGCTGTTTGGGAAGCAGTACCATGTGGGGGAAGATTTTTTAACCTATTCTTGCCTTGTTCTGTGTAAGGAAGCCACAAACTCTCTCACATAGAGGCAGCTACTAAAGTTGCCTCCTCTATCTAGAAAGCACACCTAACCAGAGCAACTGGAATGTAACAACTTCAAGAGTTAATAAAATTTTCAAGCAGTCATTTATGTGCACTCTATCAAATGAATATATAATTATCAAAATATTCCCCCACCTTTTCTTGGTTGTTGGGGTTATTAAGTGAAAGCAAGGGTTTGAACTGCTCACCTGAGACAAAAGGGCCTGCAGAAAGCTGCTGCCTGTCCTCAGACTTTGCTATGCTAACAGTCACTGTCTGCAGCCAGAGTTCCTTCCTTAAGCACTTGAGCACTGTGTGAAGCCTTGAGGGCACATCGCCTTTGCCTAGAGATAGATTTTGGGGAGATTTTGGAAGAATGGTTTGCATACAAGTAGCAATGTGATCACCACTGGAATGCTGGTTTCCTGCTAGACACACACAGAGATTTTGTGACCCTGTGTTCTTTTACAAAAGACAAGTGACCTGCAAAACCCCAGCATTTCATATCTCAAAGCGGTGGGGCAATACAACCCACATACCAATGATGACTCACTGGGAAACAGAAAGATCAAGCTCCAGGGATCTCCTCCTCAGCACAGACCTGCAAATACACTGGAATAATTTGCATTGCACAGCTTGCCTTGCAGAATCCACAGATAAAAATCAGGCTTGGCACGGCTAGGATATCTGAGCAATATTTAGCAGCAGAACAATGAACCAGCTGGGAAAGCATGTACTTATCCAAATTCAAGTGGGCAAGTAATTTTGGGCAACGTGGTTACTTAGGGATTGCCTGCACAGGGAAGTTGGGACAAAGCAAACTAAAGTTTGAATGCATGGCATGTAAACCCACTGCAGAAAACAGTGGTATAAACAGTCCAGTTGTTCTCAGGGTAGTGCATGAGAAATGCCTGTAATTCTTTTGGTGGCACCAGAGCAGAGGTCCCCAAATACCTGAGGAGCTGACATAGATGCTTCTTTCTTCTTCCTGTGGCCTGACACCCTGGCTTTGCACAGTGACTGGAGAGTTGCCTGTTCCCTCACTCATTGCAGAAGTTACTGCCTCTGTAACAGGAACTAGAAAAGCCAGCCTTCCTCAGCTCTTCAAACCCTCCAGCCCCTCTTTGCTGGAATAATTACATGCAGTGATGTAAAAGCGGCACCAAATTGGGATGAAAATGCAAGACAAAAGTAGCCTGCACAGATCTCTCAGTGTAAGCCACCAGGTGCAAATGAAGCATGGATTCAGCTCCTATTATTTAGGGCTCAGGCTATAAATCACAACCAACCACACAAATCACAACAATAAAGAGTCTTACTTTCCAAAGGTCTTGCGTCTGGGTGACACCCCAATCTCCTCCTCCAGCATGGCAACACAAACAGTGGTGATCTTGGGGAAAACAAAGACAGAGGCAGTGTCAGGAGTGCTTACTGTTTGTAGGTACAACTTCCTTTTAAGAAGAAAAAGAAAGAAAAAAAGAACAGGGCCTAGGAGGAGCCACAGAAAAGAAGCAGATCCCACCAGATGTACACAGAACTAAAGGCCCTTATCAGACTTCCCTGTCCCTGACCCATTAGATGCATGACCTGAATTGCTAATACTGAAAGAGCACCAGAGGAAGTGGGATTTGGTACCATGTGCAAGCAGTGAGGAGCAGGATATGCTCAGTCCATAGTGCATGACCAAGTCCATGTGTGTTTCCAACACCTTGGCACCCCTGGGAAGCTGTGGCCCTGGCTGTGTTAGCTCTGGGTGCAGGCTGGGCTTGGCCAGCACCACCTGCCAGCACCAGAGGGAAGTGACATATGGGATTCTCCTGCACTGCCCACCCAGGCAGCTCACCATCCTATTTTGGGAGCCAGGCCATTTCTGCCTGTTACAGCAGCCACACACAGAGCTTTTTGCACTGAGTGGCTACTGTGGGTTTGTTTCCCTGTGGGTGCAGGCAGCTCCTTTCTGGACAGAGTCACGATGATGCTGATGTGGCAGAACAACTCCACTGCCACTGGGGAGGGCTGGATGCTGCAGCAGGAGGACTTGGAGAGTGTAAGCTGGAACCCAGGAAGTTTCATGAGTCACTATGGCTCCTAAATTCCCTACTCTTTGTGCTCCAGGCTTGGTGCATGCCTTAGGGGACCCTTACTAGGACACTAGGCACTGGCGAGCCCCAGCACAGCCATAAACAAAATGGCATTCAAGCATGACCTATCTCATGGTTATCACTCATGGTGAGAGTAAGTTTACATACAATTTGCATAAAACTTTGGGTGCAGGGCCCTAGAGAAGGTTATGGTACCACTTATCACTAAGTAGCCTCATGAAAGCAAATTGAAAAGCGAATCTACCAAAGAGGTTGTTGTTAGAAAGGGAAGGAACTCATTCCTCTTGCCATCAGAAGCTCAGGGGCATTTACAGGAGGTTCATTTCCCTGGAGAATCCAGGGAAATGAGCAGAAGAGGATTAAGATGACCGGAAAAGCAATGAGACTGAGCCGGGAGGCCTAAAGGTGCCAGAGCAGTTTCATCTTGTGCATACTTCCTCCTTGCAGCTGCACTGCTGTGCACTGAGGCATTAAAGGTGAGATCTCTTTGCATCTTACTGGGCCCTGTGGCAAAGGAGACACCCGTCTGTCCCTGCAGCTACGAGGGAGTTTCAGACCAGGAGTGGTGCAAAAAATTACACTTATCTCACCGTCAGCTGACAGCAGAAGCTCCAAGCAAAGTCCTTCCAATCATGATGGCATCAGCCACCTCCTTGAGCAGCCTTTTCTCCCTCCCCCATGTCTACAGACCACCGAGATGGCTCTGCTCCACAAATAACCTCTGGAGCTTCTGCAGGAGCTCTAACAGCCTCGTTCAGGAGGGGTGAGAGCCTCAGTCATCAAGGGTCAGCACTGAGGGCTTGTCAGTTCTGTGCTCCCCTGACAAGAGCAATTGCTCCAAGGTATGACCTGGCTTTGAAGCCAAGAGCTCAGAGGATCATCCTGAACAACTTTCTGGCATATTCAAAGATCTGTCTCTCTCACCTGCTAGTCACACAGATGTACAAAGGGCAAGGACCAGAACTGAGGCCACCAGTGACTAATTCTCCATCCTCTTGCTGGACCATTTGCCTTCACCTCTGCTGAGTTTCTCACAATAGCTCTCCAGCATTCTACCTGCAGCTCACTCACTGACACACAGCAGGTATGTTACCCCAGCTGCCCAAAGCAAGGACAATTAATTGAGGAAAACAGACAAAGTTTTAGGTGCTTTTCTGATACCAAACAATGCTTTTTCAGCATGAAGAAAATTTAAACTACCATAATTTCAAGTTACCAAGACCTCTTTTTTTAAAAAAAGAAACATATGGTTAAGGTTTGAGGCCTCCAATATAAACACAAACAGATCACATTTATGAGATTAAAATTTAGCATTTTTAGGTAATATTGTGAATTTGCAGAAAACGAAATCTGCTTTGTGCTTTGGACAAATCACTTCATCACTCTGACTCATGGCATCCAGCACTAATGAGAAGAGTCTCTTACACTAAACTTATCACACATGCAAGCTTTGTTTTGCCAGTCAGGACTCTGCCAGGAAAGTGGAAATACCCAAAGATTATAGGCAATGGTAACGAGTGTAGCAATAAGGATGATCTTGATAATTATGTACCTTCAAAAGAGAGGAGAAACTTGTTCTGACTTGCAAATGGAATAAACCTGTCATAGCTCTGATAGGAGTCACCCAGGCTGGCAAGAACTAGGGATTTTCTTTTTTTCAGGTCTCTTTAATAAACTGGTACCGTGGGGGAGTGGTGGAAGATTCTGTGAGAAGCTCTGCTGAGAACACACTCCCTTGGGTCCTCTGAATGTTCAGATTTCCCAATCTGTTCTGCTTTCAACCACGCGCCATTCTAGGTCCAAGCAACACCTCCCTGTCTAGCAGTCTGCTACATTCACAGGTGCCTCACAATGTCAGAGCAAAGACTTTGCAAATAAAAGCCATGGGAGAGCTCTAAATATTTGTTGGATTGGGGGCTTACTTTGAGATGTTAGAGCTACTCATAAACCAGGGTCTGCCCCAAGAGCAACACTGGCATCACATGTTGGAAACTTGGTGTTGATTCAGCCCAAGAAATTTTGTGGAATATTCCTTCCTTCCCAATTTCTAAGAAACCTACAAAGGGATGGAGATGCCTGTGGCTGTTATGATGGCTGTTTCCTCTAGTAAACAACATCATTGTAGTGTTCTCCAACTCAATAACTGTCTTTTCCCAATGGTTAAATCAGTCATAAAGAAAGAGAGGACATCTCTCCATTTAACCACAAATTCAAAGCACATCCAGGGAACTGAATGTACCAGGGAAATCCTGTAGGAAGATGTTCTCTCACCACACCACCAATGAGACTGAAAAAATGGAAACAGACAAGACTTCTCATTCCAATTCACTTCTACAAATTTGAAAAAAATTTGGAATAATATTATACCTTCCTTTTCAAACTCAAGGATAAAGTAGACAACAGCTATTCTACCCCGAAGTTATTCCCAGCATCTATTTAGGCAAGAAAAAATTAATCTTTAGGACCTTTATAACAACGTATGTGTACAAGGAAAAGAATCCAAGGAGCATCTGTCATCTCAGAGCAGGGTCTGATGGTGATGCCATTTTAATTACATCAGCTCCAAGAAACAGGTTGGATTAAGGTGAAAAAAAAAGGGAACCTGGTAAATTGGTAGATTTTGGGTTATGCCAACCACCAGACTAATATCTCAAGGATATAAAACACCATTCAGCATGAAGAAAAAAAGTTGGGAAAAGATGTAAACATTGAACCAAGTTGTGGTGCTACATCTCTAAATGGAGACAAATGGAACATGTCTGTGTTTAAAGCCACTTTTTCAAAACAGGAGAATGCTTCAATGGCACAGTGTTACACCTGTAGCAAGGACTGAGTCCAGCACACGTCTCTGAGCTGGGACTGCTTAACCTTCACCACTGCCTCACACCTGAAAGGTTTGTCTCTGAATGTTCTTCCTCAGCCCTTTCCTCTCCCATTTCTTCACATGGGTGTTACACAACCATCCAAATGCAAACCAGTTCTGTTTTCATTTTAGCTTTCACAACCTTCCTGTTGTCTTTAAACAAGTACAAGGTAGTGAGGGGGTTTCTTTGTTACCTTTCATTGAAATATTCCTACTAAGATGGAAAATTCCAGGGAGCGGTTGGAGAAGGCAGGATTACCATACATCAAAGGGAAGCGACATTTGCTAACTCCTTCATTTTACATGTATGTGATTCACAAACTGCTTCATGAAAATGGAAAAATGATCGAGGAATTGCTCAGGTCCGGACAAAAAAAATAAACGAATAGCACCAACCTAATTTCCATGAAAATGGGCTGGTCTCCAAAGCATCTGCCAAGACCAGACACTGTGGTGCTTGCAGCTTTCCTTTGTTTGCTCTTTAAAGCAGGTAGAGCCAGGAACATTCCCGTGCCTCATGCCAAGCTGTAAGATGTGGTACATGACTTACAGATGAGGAAATTTCACATTTCTCCCTGAATATTTCACACTACAACAGCAAGGAGAAAAGCACAGACGCAGCTGAAATGAGGAGGAGATGAATTGAAACGCTAAAAATGGATTCTTCAGCATTACTCTGTAGTATGGGGAACTGAGAAGGCAATTAAAACCAACATGAAAGGAGATTTAATTGCAAATCAGCGAAACCTGCTGAAGCACAGACAGCAAGAGGCAAAGAATCACCGCAGGTTTAGTCCAAGCGCTTTGCAGAGAGCACTGCCCTCAGCTCCATGGCGTGGGCAGGACAGGCCCTGCCCGAGGCGCGGAGGGGCAGTCCCCGGGGAGTGTCCCTCTGCCCGGGCTGCCCTCATTCCCCCTCACACAGCAAGGGAAGAAAAGCGGGACACAGCCAGGCAGCCCCTCCGCGGGGAGCAGCAGCACAGCCCAGCGTCCCTCGCCATCCCTGCCGGGTCACCGCGTCCCGCTCCGGACAAAGCCCAGTGCAAGGAGGCCCCGATGGGCCTTGCTGAGCACTGCCCGCCCGCCCCGCTCTGCGTCATTGTTCCTGAGCGTGGGCTTCTAAATCTGAGCTCTGCAGCCTCCAACACCTTCCCCGAGGACGGCCGGGGGGACAGGGACAAGGGGGAGAGGGAGGCCCGGCAGCTGGTGAGGACACAGCGGGAGGACAGGCGAGACTGGTTCGGAGGGGGTGGAAGGGAACGAGGCGGGCTGGGAACACCCTCAGCCCGTCTCTTCGGTCAGGCAGATTTTAGCATTTCAAAGCGCTTCTTCCCTTTGTGACTGCAAGCGCTGACTAAAACAGGCAAGCAGGTATTTACAGGATCAGCCAAGCCCCTCCTGCTTCGGTGGCCTGAAAGGTGTCGTTGCTGCGTCCTGCAAGCAAATCGCGGTGTCTATTCAAAGGCTTTCCTGGGGCAAGATCATGGAAAGGGAGAGCAGCGCCGCCTGCGGAAAATGGAAAATGTCAGGGCCCTGCTGCTGCTAAGGTGAACCCTGGACTCGCTTCGGGTGTCCCTGGGTGCTCTCCTGGGGTGGCAGAGTCCAAACAGGCTCGGTGACAAACAAGGGGACAGGCGTCCCTGGGTGCTCTGCTGGGTGGCAGAGTCCAAACAGGCACGGTGACAAACAAGGGGACACGTCCAGCTCTCTCTGAGCAAAGCACCTCAATTCAAAAAGCAGCCCACGATCACAGGCACCTGATGTGCTGCTTATTCCAGAGGCACAGGGTGGGGTACAAGGAGGGGAATCTGCTTTCCTCTTCAACACAGAAAACATCAAAGCTGTCCTAAAAAAATTAAAAGCTTCTGGACGGGCTCTTGGTGTATTTTAAAACGCAAAACAGACTCATTTCAAAGCACTCTTTCCAAAGGTCTTTCCTGAACGTACATCACATGCAATGGAAAAACACTGCATGCCTGGCATTTAATATTTTTCACCTGTGACCCAGGATTGATGTCTGTGTAACTCCCTGATTTAATCCAACGACATGTCTCAGCAAGAAAAAAACCCTTTCAGAGTTTGAAAAGGAGTTGGAAAAAAATAAAGTCACGCTCAACACTTCCCCTTCCCTGGAGAGATAGGAGTGCTGCTTGCCCTTTCCTGACGATAAGCATATCCTGGTGGTTAAAAATACATTTTGCTCTTACGGTAAATTCTCCATTAGCCAACTCCTTCAGCCCAGCCCACAGTGTTGGGGTTCATGATTCCTTAGAGGCCACACGTGACAGAGCTTGGCCTGTGCGCACCCAAATGCGCTGGGGAAAAAGCAAAACTAACAGCTCTGATCCTGCTGCCACTGGCTTCACCTAGGGCAGAGAAATCTGTGAGTGGCAAAAATATTCAGCTCAAATGACTTGTACCAAGACCCCATGGCCTCCACATTAATTTTCTGCCTTTACAGCTGCTTCCAGACAAAAAGTCGCGGGTTGAGTTGAATTCTGAACAGCGATTAATTCTTCTGTTAATTTAGCTGTTTCCAGTGATCATTGTGAAAAAGGACAACTCAGTAAAATGGATCTTAGTGAACAGCAGGATCTCACTGCTTGATTTGAGATTCTGAAGGACAGAAGCCTGTTCTTTACCTGGAAAACTGAGCCTGTTGAAAGATGGCCCCAAAACTTGGGCTGTGGAAAGGACACAGATGCTACCTCTTACCAAGGAGGCACCAAGCTTGGGAAGAGCCTGGCTCAGCAAACCTAGGGCTGCTCACACACCCAGATGCCTCCACAGCAGCTCCAACCTGCAGGGATCCTTTGCCAACTGCATGCCTCTCCTAGCATATTCCTGCCAGGGGAAAGCTGATAGGACACTCTTCTCTCAGGCTGAGGTAGAAGCTGAAGAAGTGACACAGAAATCACCACAGTCACAAGTCAAGTTGCATAAACTCAATACTTTGCCTTCTTGGCAAGTACCTTGCAGTTAAGGAGGCACAGAGAGGCCTTGCTCCCAGGCATCAAGAGCTTCAGCTGAAAATCCTGTTTGAGGAACTAGTTCTGGATTTCTCCTGTGAGACTTAAGCAAAAAAATTTGAGGGGCTTAAAAGAGGCAGAAATGGGAACTTCAAAAGTTGTATCTCCTCTGTGCATAAGAGGTAAAGGAAACCAGGCAACAGCCCTCTTCCTTTTCTGTTAGGATTCCAGGCTGTGGAATAAAGATAAATCCACGTTCACCCTCCTGTCTTTGTTTCCAAGACTCAGTAAGACAGGGGAGATATGGCAGAGCCCATCTAAGCAGCCATAACCATGGGAACACCAGCAACAAGGGTAAATCAACACAAGATTCCCTATCATCAGTCTGTGTTTACATTGGAGGCCTCAGGCTCCCTGCACCAACCTGGCTGGCAGTCCTGAACCTTGGTATGGTTGTGGAACTAAGAAAAGGGATTTATGGAACAAATACTCATTTTCCTGTCGTACTTCCTCCCATCTCTTTTAGAACACGTATTTAGAGCGCCTAGTTTCTGCACTCTGCTTTGCAGCCATGCTGCTGCCTTACCCCTGCCCTAGCTACCCCAAACCTCAGCTTTTCCTTGACTCCTACCTCACATTTGGCCTTTCCTCAATTCTTTTAGTTTAGGACAAGGCAGCAAGAGCTCTGGGTATTTTCCTGAAAAATCAAACCCAGGGGAGGCAGCCCCAGCAGAGGCAAGGGCCAGTACCCCAGTGGAGGGAGCAGCACAGCACAGAGGTAGAATATTGCTCAACTGGAGTTGCAGCTGCTTGGCATCTTAAAAATGTGCAGGTCTCTGAACTTGTAGGGGTTGCATCTGCATGCTGTGACACAGCCAAGGGTCGGAATATCAGGCAGCCCTGGAGGGAGCTGTTTGTACCTGCCCTTGGGAGCAGTTATGCTTCACATATTTTTCTGTGCTGCTTTGAAAGGTCACATGGAAGAGCAGTGTTTTTGAAGGGGACTGCTAGGGAGAATGGACACCTTGAAACAACCATGAGAGCTTTTCCAGGTGAGCAGCAGCTTCTTCCCACTGCCATTTTTCCTGGGGTGGCCATTGACTACATCCACGGCCCAGCAACCACAAGCATTTACTGCCTGGGCAGAGCCAGGGAGGGACTGAGCCCGCCTCCCCTCATTTCCTCCATTGCCTTTCCTCCTCCATTTATTTCCTTTGGGTTTTCCCCTTTGATTAAACTTCTGGCATGTTGGAAAGTTTAATAATAAAACAGATAACTCATGGGAGATGATATTTATAAAACCTACTTCTTTTTTTTTTTTTTTTCATTTTTTGTAAGACCTTGAGAGAAAATCTTTAACTACGTTCTTCCTTTTAAAAGAAAAAAAAGCGCGGAAGGTGCAGTTAACAAGTTTTCAAACAATCAATGTTTTATTTGGTTAATTTATTAAACACCTTTAAGACAATTAATTTTGGTCTGTACCCTTCTATAAAATGATTCAAGTTCTGAACAAACCTCCGATACATAAAGCAAAGTTACTTTTACCATACGCAAATTTCAGATCAAAATACAACACTCTGTTTTCTTACATTTATAAAACCCGGTCAAATACAAACGACATTAAAAAAGATAAAACACTTTCACTGATCCTTGGTACAATATTACAGCACAATTTGCACAGTGGCAACTAAGTCCTCAAAGCACAAGTCAAATACTTTTAAAAGGGAGCCTCCCTTTAGTTACCCAACGTTCTACTGAACACGTAAACAAAGCGAGTGCTACTGAATCCAGGAAAATTCCTGTGTCCCTTTTCATACCATGTGTGAGCCACAAAGCTATTCTGCAAGGGAAGCTACTGGTGAGTAACCAAAGAGCTTTCCTACTTTGCTGTTACCAGTTTTTGTGCAGCTACTCTATGAAAATAAACAAATGGAAGTGGACCAGACTCTGCACTGGGCAATTTATGGCAACTAAAGTAAACCAAGGAATGAGTGTTTTTCTGAAAACAGATCATAAAACTATTTAAAAAAAAATCAATACCAAATTATCCATGGGTACAAATGGAGTAACTGCCTTTTACTTCACCTTCAAGTCATCTAATGAAGACACAGAGTGTTTTCAATTGTTGAGTTTGTTCAATTGCAAAAACCAGTGTTTCAGCAATGGGTCAAAGTGCCATTAGAATTGCACATTTTTCTTCAATTACAGAATGCATGGTTGCATGAAACGCTCATCTGGTGCTACACCTGAAAGCCTGCACTTAAACTAACCTGTGAACATGTGGGATCTCCTACGAAACAGAAACAAGAACAAAAACTATAACTACAAACATAAAATGATAAAACTCAAGTCTCAGTTGATAGACATTCCTGGGAAGGTCCTACATAGCAAACCTTGCACAACACCTAGAGAAGAAAAAGTAAAACCAGAGCAATGAGAGCAGGGTCTGATGTCTCCCCTCGGGCTATGCTTTGCACAGGCAGTCAGGGCAGCTGTACCACAGTGCAACTAAAGGGTTTTTGCCTGAAGTTCTGCAACTTCTTCATTTCCCCCACCTCCAAACCACTGATTTTACTCACAGTTCAATTGTAAGTTCAGTTACAATTCTCAGCTAATGTGAAAACGTGTACATACTTAAATGGAAAAATATACTAATGGATCTAACTTTCCTCTCTCCTCCCTCCCCAAACTCATGTCAAACCCATGAGGACACCCCATACTCCAAAACTTTTCCTATCTGTTAACATTCACATAATCCCTACAGAACAGAGAACTGCAAACTGCAGAAATGATACATCGTTAAATAATGCTCAAGTGTAAACAATACAGGATGGACATGGTTTAATAAAACCCTAGTGAGGTACAGCAAAAATTTAATTTCCTAATTTAGTGCTTTAAGTGCAATAGAAACGCTGCTGTACTGCCCTTCTGCAAACACATCTCTCCAGAATTAAGCTGCACTACTAGGCTTATTCCCTTAAAGCTACATACCCATGCTATAACTCATTATATTGACTTAATGCAAATATTTGTGGGGGAAAATTAATTTACAGGGTTAATTAAAATCTTTTTAGTATTCAAAAGGAATGATAGTAAAGGGATCAACCATGGAAAATGTGGTAATACATGTTTTTAAAAAGATTTCCAATAAATCTAACACAAAACAGCAAGTACATTTTGAAAAATGCATAGAAACCCTGTCAATACAAAAATCCCCACTGAAATTACACAACTAAACAATTTAAATCTAAATATTTTATGTGCTTTTCCTATAAAGGCCACTTTGACATACAAATACAAAAAAATTTACATTTTTCCCCAAAATAAATTATTTGTTCCTCAATTAAAAATACTGAATATGGAAGCATAACAACCCTCTCTCATGCCAGCTGCTCATCTGCAGTGGCTATTTCCGAAGAAGAAAATCTCCTAATATTTTCAGTTACCAAAAGAAATAGGAAATGGCTTCAGCCTGTGGTCTGCTTAGCACTAGGAAAAACCTGGGGGGAAGGAATGGAACGGGCTGAGCCCCTTACACTGCATGTGCTGGGGAGGGCATGGTTGTACACAGATACCTGCAGAGAGAGCTTTCCTGCGTGTCTCCCAGGTTATGCACCAAAATCCCTTTTTGGAATCAGAGAAAGAAATTGAGGTCAATCTGAATTAAAGAGAGACAAAACAGTAAAGGGAGTTAGGAGGCAGAAACTGTATGAGGTCCAGGGTGGGTTAAGTAAATGAAAAATTCATGATCACCTGGGAGAGGAGAGCTCCTCATGGGAGGCAGAACCAGGAAAAACGGTACCCGTTTTTTAACAGGGGGAAGAAGAGGAACACAAGGAAAAAATTTCACTGGAAAAATGAAGCGATGGGAGAACAAACAACCCTTACCAGCAGTCCTGACCACATGGGCTTTTATCCCTGAATTGCCACAGAAGAAGAAAAATCAAACTCACACAGAAGCAGCAGAAATGAAAACATACTTGGACTGGATTTGAGACATCACAGGGATTCTTTACTGTAAGCACCAGATCCACAACTGACTGACACAGGGGAAGCAAGACAACACCAACCCAGGGGGCACAGCAAACCCCAAACACCTGGCATGCTCTAGGGCAGGGAGGTGCAAACATGGTGAGGTGGCCCCAGTGGGTAAAGCCACACTGGTGGGGTCACAGGACAAGCTCCAGGTTACAACACCACAGGAAGACAGGAGGGATGCACTTGGAGATCACATCATTCTGAGCCAAAACACCCAAGAACCTGACCCAGATAAACTGCCGGACCGGCAAGGGGGCAGGAGGAAAAGCAGTGCACTAGAGTTGATCTGGATACAAGATTCTTGGGCAGCCATTGAGTACAAGCTCTCCTAACCTTGGACCAAGGACTGGGTTTGGAAGGACACAGGAGCTGCACTTCTGTATCACAAGGAATTCAGCTCTCTGGTGTGCTGTATTGCATAGTTTGATTGAGGTCAAAGAGCATTTATGTCTTATTTTTCCCTGTCTTAAACAGAAGTAACTCAACATACTCCGATCAGAGCATTCCAAACCCTGGCCCCAAGTGATTCATCAATTCATTTCTAAAGATTTTGGGGTGGACACATAAAGCTAAAACTCCATTCTCACACAAAGCACAGAAGGACCCACAGAACACACAGACACATAAAAAGCCTGTAACAGTAACCACATCTGTAATACAGGAGTCAGAGCAGGACAGCTGGATGTTGGGGATAACCCTTGCTGTCCAGCTGCATGCCACAGATGGTAAACAAGAGGTGAGTGCTTTTACCTCACCATACCAATGTGCCTTTTGTATATTCTGACAATATCCTGGTAAATATCAAGATCTTAGATTTGACAGAACATTGAACCTTTAGGAGAGTGGCAGCAATGTGACATCACATTCCAACACCCTCCTATTACTTGGTTCATGGAATACAGATATCATAATTGGATTATTCAATAGTTGTTTCATTATTTTAAGATCAAATAGAGTATTTGTACCATACAAAGTCAGGTTAAGTACACTAGTTATCACTCTTATAATACATATTAATATTCTTGAACTCAATCCCACAAGATTCATGGAACTCAATAAACATGGTTTACAGAGGGAAAACTCTGAAGATAGAGCATCTAATGTGAAAAAATTTTAGTTTTTCCTTCTGAAGGTAAAACAATTCCAGCATATCAGGCTCCCACTCTGGATTATGAACCAGTGGGCATACAAACTGGGATGCAGTTTCACATCTCTGGTTTCTCAAAAAAAGAAAAAAGTGCAGTGGAAAAACAGGTGGCCAGAAGCTCCCCAGCCATTTAGGCCAGTACCTGTGGTTCCACACAGCAGACATAGTTCCAGAACCCACAGTTCCAGAAGTTCCATAGCTCCAGAAGTTTCAGATTTAAATACAAATGCAAAATAGTGGATCTGCTATAACAGCCCATAAATATTTATATCTTACCCTTATGTAAGGGACAGTACAGACTCATCCTTACCTGTGCAGCAGGGAGCAGCTGCAAGGCAAGGAAAGATGCTGCTCCTCAACCTTCCCTAGAATGAGAGGATCAGGAATTTGCAAGCTCAGTAGAGTTTGTCCATGGCCCCTCATTTATCAGCTGTTTTTCAGAAGTGCTGCAGGTAACACAGATACTCCTGTGAGGCCACCAACCGGTGGCTCCTCTACAGTGACAGCCTGGATGAGTTCAGATGGTCCAGAGGGCAGCACCCAATGTGTGAAGGAGGAGAAGGACAAGGAAGCCTCTGGACTCTTTTCAAAAGGCTGAAGGGCTCTTAGATTAACACAACTGAGAAATGCCTCAGCACTGGGACTGCAGAGCCTATGAGAAGGCAATAAATAACCTGATGTCTGGAGATGGGACACATTCAAACATCAACCCTTGATCCTTCCTGCTGTTTCAGACAGGGCAGGAGTAGGACTTTTATGTGCTTCAGAGAAGGAAAAACCTTCCTGTAGCAGTGTTACCAAATGCCTAAACCAAACTGATGATACAGATCAAACAAAAATAAAGACAGCACAAAAAGGACAACAAAGTTCCTATGCAGCACTAAAATTCAGCCTTCTCCTCCATGGCTTGTGTCTACAAGAGCCTCTCTTTAGAGTGCCCAAGCCAATGTCACTGCAATGGCAGCACTCAGGAGCTTCCCTCCTCCTTCCTCCTGAGCACCTGTGGCACCCAAACCTTGAGGGGCTGAGCAGGAGGGGACTGAGACAAACCCTACACCAGGCCCAACATCCCAGTGATCTGCCAGCCACATCAGCCAGCATGTCCCAGACACACAGCCAGGTCCTGGGACCAAGCCTGGGAAGGTTAATATTTATGGAATAGCCACCATGATGCTAATGGAGGGCTCTGGAATTAGCAGCTAATTGGTACTGTCTGCAGAGTTATGAATAGCTCCTTGTTTCACCCCTGCTATTTGTGCATGGCCACTAAAATGTTTGCTACATTGAATTCAAAGTTAGTATGAGCTGCTCCTCAAAATTTTAGAGGAAGATGTTCTCTGTGAAGCATTCCTTCGTTTTGCCTTTACAAAGAAAGGAAAAAGGTAGCATTTTCCCATTACATTTTGTATTATTAAGGCCTTTGACAGTTTGGAAGCCGTCTTTATGAAAAGGGATGCTTTTCAAAATAGAGATTGAATACTCAAAGAAAAACTCCACAGAATGAACACAAGCTGATTACCAGCTTATATTGGTACTTTTAGGAGTCAAGCACAGTGTAAGGAATTCAAAACTATGTCAAAATAGCACCTTTAGAAGCAGAAGAAAACAACACTTTTAAAAAAATTTCTTCAATCTAAGCAAAACCCCACGCACCTGGAGAAATGGGCAATGACATAAGTTCAGGTATGGAAGGTGGGTATTGATTTGAACAGTTTTTCCTCTGCAGGTGATTAAATGGGGAACTCTACATAAAAATATCTAATTAGACATTACAGAAAAATCAGTGAATCTCTCTATTGAGATAATAGATTCACAGGCAAAACAGTGAGAGCAGAGGCAGAGAGAAAACTATCTGATCTGTCCTTAAAAGAACAGAGACTTCTATTTTTTAAACAGATCTTTTCCTATTTAAAAATCATCAGGAACAGCCTTTCAATTGCTACTCTCATTTCCAAGTATAATAGTTACTTTCAAGTAATAGAAATTTTTATTTACTTTTTACAGCAGCTGCAGGTCAACCTTGGTCTTTTTGTACAGAAACAATAATTTTAAATGAAATTAAACTGTCCTTGGGCAATGGTACCATTCTGTCCTGCTTCTTGTCTGCTTTTAGGGTTTTTTTAATTGAAGGACAAAATGTAATTTAAAACAAAACAAAAAATATCTGACAAAGTGCAAAGAAAGAAAAAATGAGGTAGCTGGGAATAGGGGCTTTTCCCCCCAGGAGAAGGCGCCAGACTTCCAGCCACATGAGGGACTGGGCTACACCTGCTCTAGCTGCAGGTTTGCTTACAGGTGTTCAGGTGATCTCTGACCTGCTGGCATCAGTTTTACAAGCTCAATGAAAAGTCCTTTCACTGTGTATCAAGCACTGTCCCCACACACACACTGATGTGCAAGGATGTGCAAAAGGAGACAAGTTGGTGTGGCCACCCTCTGACCCACGGGAGCTGTACTCCCAGGGACCATGGGCACAGGCTGGGTGTTCAGAGGGAGAGTGAAAGCAAACTCCTGTTAATAACAGCAAAAGAGAAAACACCTGAGGCCAGAGGAAACGTGCATGGAACACCCAGGACCTGCCTCCGATACGGGCTTTGGGGGTCCAAACACTGAGGGCAGCCAGCAGTGGCAATTCCATGAGTTCTGTACCAAACCCAGCCTCTTGCCCCATCTGACACTCACAGCAAGGCTTGTGCAGTATAAGGAGAATCCTGTACTGAACCTTCTCCACCCCTTAGCACTGTAAAGGAGCTTCCAGGAGCCTCCCAGAACACAGCCTGCTGTTTACATCATGTAACCAAGGTAGGACAGAACACTCACCATGCATTGCAAAATGCAGTCTCAGATCCTTAAATACAAACATGTTTCAATTGCAAAAAGCAAACCACTCAGGTTTTGGAAGTCAAGGATTTAAAAAAAAACAAAAAAGGCTTAAAATTGACTTAGCAGGTGTTTCCCCAGGCAAACAAAAGCTAGAACAGACCTCATGTTCTCTATGCAATCCAAAGGAGTCCTTTGGACTAGTTTAAGACCAGCTCTGAAAGGCAGATACCCCTGTGTACTTCTTTATTCACTCAAATATACTTAAGACATAAAAACAGTGAAACAAGTGACAGGGATGATAATGCTTTCCTGCTATCATGTGTAAATTAATAATGCAGAGTACTAAAACTCAAAGCTTTTGCATGTGAGATCATTCAGGACAGAACCTCAAGCCCAGCCAAGGATCAGGTTTTTGTAGCACACTGCCAATTGCAGATGAAACTTTCCAAAATGGCTCTTGCTTTCATCAGGTACAAAATTGTTCCACAGGGTTTTTTCTTCTGTTCTGAAATTGGCAGAGGTGGCAGCCCAATAACAGAATGCACAGAAATGACACTTGTGAAACAAAGCCTGTGGCAGGGGGTCTGTCAAGCTCTGACAGGGTTTACAACTACAGATTAAAGAAACTTGCCCTCGACAAAAACTGAAAATGTCTCAGCATTAGCTCAAAAGAAATGGAGGAAAGTCAAATAAATAATTTAAAAAATCAAATAAATCAAGTGCCTAAGGTGGTAATTCAAAAGCCCCTAGTATTAAAAAATTAAAAATTCATGTTTTATCAATAAAATAACACTAATTACACAGGGGATGTTTCTTTCTATTCTTTTAATCAGACCCATCAGCTTTTACCAGGGCTCAGAACAGCCTCATTTTATTATGCAAATTCAAGGGCACAGGTAGGCAGTGGCATTGAAAAGCTTCACGTACTGAAGTGCTCTGGAAGAACATGTCCTCTGCTTGCAGAAACTCTGCAAAACTGCTGGGCACCAAGATTTAGCCTTTTTCCATTGAAAAGCTCCAATCTTCCAGCTCACTTTTCAAGACATTTCAATAGCTTCCAAATATTCTATACAAGTCCTCTGTGTATTGCAAATACTTTCATAACTAAGAAGCAGCTACCTAGAATAAGTAATCTTAAAAAAATCCTATATTTTGTATCACAAATAAGTTTTTAACATAATCACCTGTTTGTAGTAGCTGATAGTTTAAGTCTCTTATTACCCTTAATACTTTTAAGCAGGTGTTTATCTAGTTGGGCACTTTGCATGGCTCTAGTCTATGTTTTTAGGTAACCTGTTAATCAATATTTTGAGAGAATTGCTGGAGCAGCAGAGAGCAAAATCATGCTAGGCATGGCTGCTCAGAGGTGTCACCCTAAACCCTGCCTGCAATCCTTCCTACAGCAAGGAATTTCCAAGGGAAAAAAAGAAAAAAAAAATACAACACATCAAAACCCATGGGGATGATGGAGAAAAGGTGCCAAACTCCTTAATAAACTTCAAAGCACACAGAGGTGACCCCCACAGAAAATTAAGAGTTTCCCCCAAACTCCACTGCCTTCACCTTTTACTGGCTCACCTTCCCAAGCCCTGTGCTTTTCTCTCACAGGTGACGTGCCCTGGAAACACAGATCCTATGGACACAGCTTCCAGCTCCAAAAAAAAAAAAAAGAAGAGCAACAGAAAATGGCAAATGTCAAAAGGCTGCAGCAGTGACGACTGAAACACGGGCCTGCACTCAGTCCTAAACGGGAAAAGGAAATAGTCCTTTGGGAAGATGGAAATAGCAGCTTCTACAAACACGGATGCAATTAACACCCCTCCCACCCACCTGAAGCAGTCGTTTAAGTACTCCAAAGAGCTAAAGGGAACACAACCCCAAATCCTCAGTGCTAAATTAGAGGCAGAAAGGAGCCATTTAACACTAAATTAAATATAATTCCTTGGAAAGCAGCCCTGTGAGTGGCACCAAACCACATCTTAGTTACAATGTTCAGTCTGCCTGTGTCCCTGGGCACAGCCACATTTCCCGAGGCACAGTTTCCTTTCTGCAGGTCGATTAATGCAAACAAATTGCACTTAATCTAAACAGTTATAATTTTAAATACTTTAAAGCCCGTTGTCAGCTGCCTTTTATTATATACTTGCATGGCACCAGTGCTCTAATAAAGAGCAAAGTGTCCATATGCATCACATGAAGTGATACTCAAGGCAGCTGTGAAGAGTAACACAAACCTGCAGAACAGTATTTTAAAAAAAGTAGATTTACATTGCTTTCAAAGCATTCATTAAAAAAAAAAAAAAAAGAACCACTGCTCTTTTTTGGAACACAGTGAATTTTAAGCATCTCTGTATTTTAGAACAGTTGAATTATTGTTATACACAGGAGAACCCAAAAATTTGGCACTTGTAACAACTTGCATTTGTTATTGCATCCTCCACTCCGCATGGCACATGCATGGTAGCAGAGCCCATGCAGGCTGCATGGCCACAGCATTTATGGAACAAACAGAGAAACTGCACTTAAAACAGGGGAAAACCTCCCCAGACCCCTCACTCCTGTACTTGTGCATTTACTGAGTCATGCAGGCACCAGAAATATTGCAAAGCAACCAAGCTGCCTGGTGTCTTCTGGAGGGGGATTTCATAAGCCAGGCGGTTCAGTAGCTTTGATAAAAACCTCTAAATTTCATCAAGATCTCTGCTCCTGAAGACAGGCTGTGTGCCAGGCACGTGCTGTGCAAACACCAGGGACACAGCCTGCCCACAGCTATCAGCAAGCTGATTTTGGGATTCAGAATTCACCTCTGTCCTTTTGTATAATTTCATATTACTTTGCCTTCAATTTAAAGATGAAGTACCCTCAAAGCTACAGAAATTCACTTGACCAGAAACAGCTGGGTTGACACAGCACTTTCACAATAACTGAAGTTTAAGGACTAGCTGACAAAATATTTAAGGACAACCAGACCTTGCTATGGTACAGCAAAACAGAAGACTTAAGGATGCCTCTTCTTCAGGTTATAAAACCAGAAAGGGAGAGGATCCAAAATCCAGCCCTGACTCTTTAGGAATATGAGCATCTGTCAAGGCCAGGTAAGGAACAGTCAGGCCAGGCATGTGCCTTCCTCAGAAACTCAAGGGATTTATTTTATGAGAGCAACAGCACTTTACACCTTTGCTTCCCTCTCTGCTGTGCAGAGCAGATACAAGACTACAAGTGTAAAACAAGCACAGAGACACTACTGTGTGCTTACAGTAGCATATATTTTTCCCCCACTCTTCCCCTAAAATTACCAATTCCAAAAATTTTCCAAAATTATCTATGGTACATGAAAAAAAAGAAGGAGAAACTTTTCTTGGGGGAATTGTGGGAAGAGATGGAGTGAGGGGTGAAAAAAGACACCACTTGTCCCATCTTCCACAATTCCTACCCTGTATTTGGTGATTTTCTGATTTCAGTAGCTGAGGTTGGTCCAATTCCTCAGCAGGGAAAGGAAAAAGGATGCAGAGGCCCAGTCCAAGTGCCTCAAGCTCAAGGTGGCCCAGCCAGTCCTCATCCTGCAGGAACAGCTGGCCAGGACACACATTCAAACAGTCCCCTGTGGAGGACCTGGCTGAATGTCAGTGCCAACTCATGAGCTGGGAAGAATTAAGGCCACTGTGCCAAGCAAGGACAACTTAAGCAAGTTTCTAAAATGCCAAACCACTTAAAACCCCTGGACTGCAACTCAGAAAAACTCCTGAGTTGTTTTCCTTTGTGGTTCAGCGATCATGTGCAGGGGTACACAGTGCCAGGAGAGCAGAGACAGCTGAGTGATGGCATTTACCAGTGAACCTAGTTGAATCTACAGCTGTTTGCACATTCAACACACTCAGCAAACTGGTGATCTCCCTCCTCTCAGCACCTCTGGTATCATCACAGTCTCCCTCCTTCTGAAGTTAACCATCCCTCTGAAAAGAGAAAGTCAGAGGTCAGCTCTGCTTTTTCACTCCTATACCATCACCTGTACAATCCCTGGAGAAAGGGAGCCTTGGCTTCAAAGCATTGCTCTAAATTCAGAGGGAAATCAAGCCTGGTTATTGCACAATCCAAGGGATGCATTCACAGATCAGAGCTGGACAGACAGACAGACAGGGGTCAGACCCCAGAAGATACATCCCTTCCCTCCTGCACACACAGGGGCTAGAACAGCTCCTGGATCAGTCCCACAGACAATGCAGATGGGGAATGGTCCCATCCCCTTAGGCAAGGCCAAGGAAGCCAGTTTTGAGATCTCAGGAGTGCCTAAATCTTGAGCTTGGTCCCCAGCCACATGGAACATGACACGAGTACACCGTGCTCAGAAATTCAGTTTGTGACTGGTACAGGTACAGAGGCTTAAACTTCTTGGTCAAATCTCACTGAGTGCATTCACAACATGCTCCAATCACCAGCAGATTTGTTTGTTTTATTTATGTTTCCTTTTTAAAAAAAAAAAACTAAGAACACCTAGTGTTAATCCTACTCTAAGTGTAAACATTTGGTTCAGTAACTTGAACTGCAAAACACTGCTAGAGTATTTACTTGGATTTATCATGTGCATTTATCACTTACATTTTCTGGATGCTGAATGCCCTCAAGTGTTCTGGGGAGCTACAGGGACTCAGGAGATAGCAGCTGGCAATATTCTGAATAACATTTTCGGAAGTTTTCCAAGCCACTTAGAAAACTGAGCTCAAAAGTGAAACAGATACTTAAGGACATTCATCACTTTTGAATATGGGATCTTGGCACTTTGTCTGAGGAAAAAAAAATTGATCCATATAAGATTTTTCAAAAAAGGGAAGTTTTACAAATAAACTAACAGCACTTGATTTATTTCACAAGACAGCCAAGGATGGAAATAGTGGTTCACATTTCTGTAGTAAAGCATTATATATAAATTTAAAATCTAAAGACATATATACACACCAAGTTTACTGCAATGCATAAATATATAAACTTTTTAATATGCCAACATAGGTCAGAAAATCGATGTATATAGTTCAAGTTTTGCAGACTTCAGCCTTATTAAAAAAAAAAAAAAAAAGAAAGGTCAATAGATTGGCTGCTGTCCTTTCCTCCACACTCCTCTGCTCAGGAATCAGAGTAATTCCTACCCCACATCAGTGCTATGGAAGGACTGAGCAGAAGTAAGTTTCAGAATGGCTTTTCAAGGACTATTTAGTAAAATACCAATATTTTGAACTAGTTTGGGATCTTATTTCAACATATGTAAGATGATTTCAATAAAGATGACAAAGGTTTACACTAACAGAACTGAGGGCAGAGTTTGGCTTGTCTGAGGTCCACAAAGTTGCAGAGTGGAAATTCTTGTATGTAATTATAATACTGGTTGTACAAAGTCTCTTTTTCTGAAGGGCAGGCTTATTTCTATTTTCCATCTCTCCCATTTTATTCCTCCTAAATAAATATAGGTTATGTCCCACCCATCACAACAACAATGAAATCAAAAATTGAGGTAAAACTGTTCTACCAGCTGGTCTTGACTACAAACAAAAGTCAATTAAATACCACTACTGATGTGAACAAGGCTTAGTAAGAAATAAAATGCAAGATACTAAGTTCTTCACTATAACCACACCATAAAACCCAGCTTTCAAAGTCAGACAGCAGTAAACAAGACTGTACTGTAGCACAGAAATCATTAGTAAACCAACTTTTGATCCCAATTTAGAGTCACTGTACAAATTTTCCTTAACTCTTAGTCTAAAACCCATGTTTTCTGCAAAATAAATATATCCTTGTCATATTTCACCTTTGTTCTAAGAGACATAAAATGCACCTTTCTACAATCCTCAGTCTTAAAAACCATTCTTAGTTTGCAAGCAATCTGAAGTAAAAAGGAACACAATCTATTTAATTTGTCCTTTTGCTCTTACCAAAAGCAGCAATCATCACTAAGTGTTCCAAACATGTCTTCCCTTTTCACTTCAAGGAAAACAGCCACCAAAGCCCACCCAGAAGTGCACATCATCCACCTCCAGACCAGTTCATCAGGCTACTTGAATGACAGCGTAGAAAAAAGTTTACTTCTTTGTGGTGTACTGTATCCATTTTCTGGGGTGCATCCATTTCAGATTAGTCCATTTTATATATATATTAAAAATATTTGTTGGAATGAAACCGTTGCAAATGAATGAAAAACCCTATGTACACACCTCCACCATTTTTTAGGCACAGACCTTATCTTTTGAGAAAGGACTAGAAATAAAAGGTGCAGTGACCAACACCCCCTGTGGCCTCATGCTCCAGCAGCAGCACACCAGGGAGGCTGGTTCTCGTGTAGCTTCTGTGTATTACAGCTATCCAGTTCCAGATAGCACAAGGATTCGTATCAGTTCCCCGCAGGGGAAACGCACCTGAAATCTTTTTTTTTTTTTTTGCTTTTCAATAAGCTTTGCCAAAGGAAACTGATTCCCACCAGTTTCAGACACAAAAATCCTCCTTCAATAACACGGTTTAAACTCCAAATGGTTACGACTGAAGGTGTTTCCTCGATCTCCCCTTTTATTTTCCCCCTTCTCTTCTTTTTAATGTGTACTTAAGTTATTTGTTCCCGAAACAAGTACTGAGACTCAAGCTTTGTAAGCATTTAAAACAAAAACAGTTACCATACCAAAGCACAGCATACAGTGTAAGTTTTCAGCTGTAATTTCTCAGCTTTTCCTTTAAATAGAGCTAGATTATGGTGCACTGCGCAGAACTCTTCCAGTCTCCTCCCCAGGCGGCGCGGGGCTCACGGGGAAGGAACGCGGATGCGGAACAATCCCTGCTGCAGCTGCAGTCGGAAGAGTTTGCAGTTGGCGATGCGCAGTGCCGCGCAGCCCGTCCGCCGCAGGTCTGACGGGAACAGCGGCTTCGTGCGCTGCCACGTGCCCGTGCTTCTCTTGAACTCCCTAACATAGTCATAGTTTGTACCTGCAGCAACGAGGAAAGAGGTGAAATGCACAGAACTCACTGCAGCTGCCGCCACGTTTAACATCTAGTAAGGTAAATACGTGAGCGAGAGCATGTACAGGAACACGGTGTCCGGACAGGTAGTCAAAGTTATCACCAAAAGGGAGCTACGACAACATTTCTGACCTACTTAAACCACCAAATTTGGGATTTCGTTTGCTTTTATTTTGGAGAAGGCCCTGCTGCACACTCATACATGTACACATGGCTACAAAAGTCTTCCAAATCTCTTTTACAGAGCGTAGCCAGATGCTGGCAGCTAAGAACTGAGTATGTTTGATAGCACACATCTATTTGGTTGGGATTGAGGGCCAAGAGTCACTATCACATCCATATGAACCACTGGACGATGCCCCTAGAATGCAGAATTGCCTGTTTCCCACTGCAAAGACAGGAGCTACAACCTCAGGCACTAACAGGTCTTCTTACATTTAGATAAAAGCAGCAACACACTCTTAGTCTTGACCTCTTGTGGTCTTCAAACTAATCAACCAAATCAACCCAATGCTCATAGCACTGAACTTGTTACTGAAGAGGTCCAAAAACAACCTGTGTGTTTCTCTACATCCAGCATAATCCCCCACAGTGACACAACAGTGTCCCGGCCTCTTATTCTTAAAATGTTCAGTCTCATCAGTGCCAAGTATTCAAAATGCTGGAAGGAAAGGAGCATAAAGAGGTTTTTAGTCCTGGTCCTGACCTGTATCGAGATCTCCAATCACGTATATGCTGGCTCCGATGGGCACAGCTCCATACACAAAAGAAGAGCTAGTTGGGATACATAGGTTCTGGTCATTTAGATAAATCCACCTGTAAAAATAACAATTAAAAAAACAGGATTTGATTTTTAGTGAGCATATTTTAAAAAACAATCAAGTCTTTTTGCAGCTGTAATCTTTGACTCAAAAGCAGAGTGTACATATTAATTTGCTATGTAAAGGGAACATTGTATAGTTTGGGACAGTCCTGGTTTCTCCCAGCCAGGAAAAGCAGCTAGTACTGCTGTATCCTGAAGTTGTTTAATTTCAGAATTGCTTCACTCATCTGTGTAATCTACCTATAATAAATTCTTCTTGCAGCCACCCAGTGTGACCTTCTGGAAGACAGCAGGCATGTTAGAGAGCCAACAACAGCTATGCCAGTCAATCTTCCCTACAGAGAAAATTTTAGGCAGCTTTGTCTTTAAATTAGTCTTTAAATAAACACATACAAGTATTAATGGTCCATAGTAAGGGAAATAACAAATTGCTATAGCAGAACCTTGTTATTAAGCAGTCTCCCCCATATAATTCTTCAACTTCTTTAATAGTGCTTTATCAGACACAATAAATCCTTGCCTGCTATGAAGAATGCAGCATTTGGCAATGCTTAACTTCAAACAAGGGATAGAAGACTGGAAATCAAAGTGGTAGTGGAATTTGGAAAGAAATGTCCTTTATCTCGGATTGCCACAGACCTTCCCAATCACATATCAGGCTCTTTTCAATCCCTTTCCAGCTCCTACAGTAATCTTACAATTCCCTGTGTTCACTGTAAGCACAGCCTGATCTTTCTACCGAGTGAAAAGCAGTTTTCTGTGCTGAAGCCTTTGGAAAGCAGGTAAGGATGTACTCCTCATCCACATGGGATGCTGGTTTATAAAGAGGTCCGAGAGTTATCAGCATCCTCTCTGTAGTTCTGATGCAAATTCCTACAAAATGCTGCTGCACCTTTGCAGATGCTGCCACAGTTACCATGTACAGACCCTGAGATGTAGAAATCATATCCATTTTAGGGGACTGCTCCTACACTTTTTATTAAATAATTTACAGAGAACATAAAGGTCTGAGAAACCTTTGAAAATCATCCCATATATTTTCATGGCCATACCAAGTTAATTTGAAGGAAAAAGTTAGAAAATGCCCTCCCAGTTACTGCTGATCTTTGAAAATTCTGCATCATCTGAACTCCTGATTCAGAAGTAAACCACTCTCCTGGTACTGAAGGAGATGCTGCTCCATATCAATTATCTTGGAGACAGAAATCAATTTTTAAAGGGCAAATGAAAGGATTAGCTGTCCATTATTTTGTCTGTGCTGTACACTGAAGGATTAACGTTCTGTGCAAAGCAAGGAAATGGTTTGTAGCTGTCAAAGAAGAGGACAGATGAACTAAGGAGAGAAAAGCAGAAGTTCTCTACAATGGTTCAGAAATTCTCACAGATCGAAACAACTTGCACCATATTTCATTAGCTTCCTTCCCTTACTGTAGGAGGAGGGCACAGTATTTTCACTGCTTTTTAGCAGCAAGTGACCTAGAATTCTGAAAACTGAGTAAGTGGCAGAGAAATGCAGAAGGAAGACTGGATGGGGTTTTTTTTTAAATTCTAACTATAGGACCAGGTTAAGGAAGGGGAAAAAACTCAAATCAGGAGTTCATCTGCACTAGATACTCTGGGTTTTAGAGTTTAAATTAAAACAAAACTAAACCCACAGGGTGAGACCAAGCATTTTCCTACTGTGCATCACCAAAGGAAAATATTAAAGTATCTGTAGCTGCTTGTGAAAATTCACCCTCAGGCTTTCTCAACGTGTATACTTTAAAAAATAGGCACCACTTTTCAGGAACACTCACAGCAGTTTTAGCAGTTAAAACTAGGAAGGAACAAAGACAGGAAGGGCAAGGGGTCAGGTTTCATCAGAATTTGACTAAGCTCCAGCTTAATATGGGTTGTGCCTGCTGTTTGAACAGTATGGAAAAAACACCATGACCAAAAATTCACAATCTTCAGGAATCTGAAAACAGTCCTTGGAACAGAACTCTTGCGTACTTCCCTGGCTCCACTCAAACCGAGTCCAAGAGGAGCAGGGGGAAGGCAAGTCCTGCTGCAACCACGGGCAGAAGCGATGGCTCTGAAACTGGAACAGGCTTCCACCCAATTTAAAAAAAGAAGGGAAGGAATCCTGATTTTTTTCAGTCTTAAAGTGAGACAAACAAAATGATCTATCCACACTGCTGTAATCAATGAGTGGGATGGGGGTGACTGCTTTATTTGCAACTGGCAAGTAAATAAAAGTGTGATACAGAACCAACATATTCCAGACACATCACCTCAAGATCACTCCAGCTGAGAAAGGAAGCCTGGAAATGAATGAAAATCCATGTTCCTCTCATCTGACAGTGCTATCAGTCAGTCAGTGTTCTCATTATATTTGCATAAGCACTTGCTTTTAATGAAATTCCTGCATACTGACTGGAAGAATGTTGCTAATTACACATACTATGTCACAAGACTATTTAGTTCACTAGTTACATACTGCTGAAAGCTCTTCCTTATTTTTATGACATTCCAGTAGCAAAAAGAACATTGTAAAGGATATTTTACCAAAGTACTGCTTCTGAAAATTATCTATCACTTTTATCCCCCTTAATACCTCCCAATTTTTGTAATTCTTTTTTAAATCATGAAAAGAAGAAAGACATCCTACATCACTTACAGACCACCAGGGAAAGGCAGCAGTGGCCATACACCAACAGATCTTGCAAAGAATCCTAAAGTCAGTTTGGGCTTTATTAAATATTTCCAACCATGCCATTGAAAAGAAAAAACCCAAGTGTGTACAGACATCATCCAATTCTCCACTCACCTACATGGTGCAAAAGGAGTACTCTAAATTATGAACTCTGATGGAAGGAAAGTCTGACCCATCAAGTATGTACCCATCTTGAGTATGTATTTAAGACTTCCTGCTTTTTATGGAGTAGACCAACACTGGATCACTGAGTGAAGGATACCTTCACATTTCCATCTTCCATTTTCACATTCATTAAATCTGTTTTTAGCTTGATCAATATTTAAAAAAACAGAATACAATGCACACAAAGCTCAATCTNTTTTGTTTTGGGGTTTTTTTAATGGTGAAGTCCTAAACACCAACATAAGATTATTAATTAATTTAATCAACTAAACAAAACAAAGGGTATCAAAAGAAAAAACAAAAAAGCAGAAAAAAAAAAAAAAGCAGAGCAGCAGAAGCCAAAGAGACCACACAGAAATCTAAGAACAGAGTTGGCCATATTTCAGTTCCCACAGTGGTGGTCTCTACAATGAAGCTGTTGCTTTCAGGTCCCTATAGCAGCAAAGCCTGGACCCATTCTCTCTGCAAAGGCAGCTCTTCTATTTTGTATGTATGAGCCCAGCTACCTCTCAGTCTCACAGCAAACATATCACAAGCAGGAAACTTAATGGATTATAAAATTGTAGCCAAATCTACATGCCTTTCTCAACCAGATTGCAAAGAGGAAAATCCTGTGGTAAACTTCTTAATAAACACCCTGTGCTGATTTACAAAGATAAAAACACAGGTGTATTAAGGATATATGTTTACAAATAACAAACTGTTACTTTCTGATGGAATGTAATTATGAAGAAGGAAGCATTAACTCAAACCAAACCTAAATATGTCTGTGCAAGCCAAGTTCTGTATGTTGGCCAGTCCTCTGTCCATCTTTTCTGCACAGTCCGATCCCTTTGTCCATCTCAGAGGTCTCTTGTTTTAGAAGGCCAGTATACGCAGAACATTAAGTATACTAGAGGACTGATTCATTATGAAACTCCTGAAATTTTGTAGTTCATCTTACAGTTAGCTCTTCACCAATTGTTTAGTTTTTCCAGATCCAGCAGTCAGCATCAGACCACAAGAACAACAGGATATAAACAGAAGTCAGTCTGGAGCATGATTTTGAATGTGTAAAATGCAAGCGACTGGAGATTCAGAATAAAATTTTGCAGAAGAAAAGGAACATTTTGCCAAAGTAAAAACTTAAATCCCAACAGTTAGATAGAGATCTTGCCTCATGCATTGGTGGTAAGGAACTCCATGAATTGGTGTCTGGATCATATTTCTCTCCAGAGCTTAGCGTTCCCTTGTTTTCATCCTGACCACCAAGCACAAATAAAAATCCTTCTGTAAAACAAAATGTAACATGATGTTAAGAACAGGACTCTCAAGAAG
Source organism: Toxostoma redivivum (assembly GCA_013397375.1). Lineage (NCBI taxonomy): Eukaryota > Metazoa > Chordata > Aves > Passeriformes > Mimidae > Toxostoma > Toxostoma redivivum. The sequence goes on along the minus strand of VXBI01007755.1, from coordinate 81,877 downwards.
AGGACTCACACCTGCACACTGAGCAAAACATGACTGGTGAGCTGTATTCTGGAATTCACCAAGAGATGCAGACCAGTCACAGGTCAGACTCTGGACTGGAGAAGGTAAAGCACAGAGTTACATCTGACTCAAGTCCACCCCTGCAGATACCCTTCAACATATTCAGTGATGCAGCAACTAGAATTTACTTAAAACATGAAATACTCCAGGAGAGACAGATGTAGCAGATTCCCACAAAATGTTGCAGGAATAGTGATTTTAAGACACTCAGATGGTAGGGATTTTCACAGAATCAAGTACAGTTTTGGGCAGACAAAGGGGAAGCATGAAATAACCCCAGTGCAGTCAGTATTGAAGAAAAAATATTATTATAAGTTGTATCTCAGATTTTGAGGCACTGGTAAGGTTCCATAACATTGACTTTACAAAGATAAAGTTCCCCTTTACCTGCTGACAATACTCCATGATTGATCCTTGGAATACTCATAGGAGCAAGTTCAATCCAGAGCTGTCTATTGGGATCATAAAGAGGACACATACACCGCATCACTGAGGTTGGTTTCCGTGATCTGAACACAGGGTGGGGAGGGAACAAACAGAAACAGAAAGACAGACAGAGTTTTACGAGTTCACTGTTAACATCTCGTGTCCAAAGCTTGCTTGTTCTTGTTTTCCTGTATATTCATGATGTGGCATTTTCCTGGTAAGGAGAAGACCCCCAAACCAAACATGTAAATTGAGTCTGTACAGACTGTATCTGCCTTTAAGCTTTTTAATGAACTTTGAATGAACTAATAACTGATAAAGAGTATTAGTAATGTCTGAGTAAAGTGATTCACAAACACTGATATGCAAAATGTTATCTGAGTGGTTTACTACCTTCTATAAAGAGCTAACATCCAAATGCTAAATTTATTTAAACAGAACCCTCCCTTCTGCTGCAGGGAGTACTCAAGAAAAGAAAGGGATTGTTGTGCGGAACAGGAATTTTCACCTTATCTCAGATGCACCAATAATGACTTTTTTTTTTTTAACCACATCTATTATAAACAAAACAGTTTAAAGCACATGTTCATTACTTCTAAGTTTTGTTATAGATGCTTTTCAGATCATCAAAAATGATTCTATGTTTAAGTCTATTCAGTTTAAAAGAAACCAGTGAACACTTACTGAAGAAACAACCCTACTCTAAGTTTACTACACTTTGAACGTCAGAAACAAAATAACTATTTATTGCTGAATCATCCCCAAAGGTATTTTAGGTGTGTCTGACCAACCTAAAACAAACTCAAATGATAAGAGTAATAAGCAATAGGTGCACATGCTCTCTGCACTCTGTGTTTCCAGAGCGCAGTGAGTGCTGGCACTGGCACCAGCTGCAATGCCACTGCACACTTACACTCTCTCTTCCCCCCCAACAGTCACGATGCACTCGGAGTAGCCCCGGGGCTTGAAGGAGGCCAGCATGGCCTCTCCCTGCTGCGGGGGGGTCAGGGGGATGTTGTTGCACTCCTTGACGATCTCGCGCACCAGCGGCTCGCTCATCATCTGCTCGCGCAGGTAGGCTGCGTCCAGACCCGACACCCACACTGCTGACATGACATCCTTCATGTGGACCTGGGGAGGCAGCAGGGACACACAGTCACCCCCAGCACGCAGGCACCCGGACGTGCAGATGCTTCTGTGTTTAGCAAATACTTGAGAGTTTCTGATACTGGCAAGTAATAAACTATATAACACAGTGTTAGTAAGAAAATGCATCAGGTCCTCAAAGTTTCTCTATAAAAGTGCT
>VXBI01007755.1:60809-78736 GCA_013397375.1 Toxostoma redivivum | reverse complement strand
AACTTCTTAATAAACACCCTGTGCTGATTTACAAAGATAAAAACACAGGTGTATTAAGGATATATGTTTACAAATAACAAACTGTTACTTTCTGATGGAATGTAATTATGAAGAAGGAAGCATTAACTCAAACCAAACCTAAATATGTCTGTGCAAGCCAAGTTCTGTATGTTGGCCAGTCCTCTGTCCATCTTTTCTGCACAGTCCGATCCCTTTGTCCATCTCAGAGGTCTCNAACTTCTTAATAAACACCCTGTGCTGATTTACAAAGATAAAAACACAGGTGTATTAAGGATATATGTTTACAAATAACAAACTGTTACTTTCTGATGGAATGTAATTATGAAGAAGGAAGCATTAACTCAAACCAAACCTAAATATGTCTGTGCAAGCCAAGTTCTGTATGTTGGCCAGTCCTCTGTCCATCTTTTCTGCACAGTCCGATCCCTTTGTCCATCTCAGAGGTCTCTTGTTTTAGAAGGCCAGTATACGCAGAACATTAAGTATACTAGAGGACTGATTCATTATGAAACTCCTGAAATTTTGTAGTTCATCTTACAGTTAGCTCTTCACCAATTGTTTAGTTTTTCCAGATCCAGCAGTCAGCATCAGACCACAAGAACAACAGGATATAAACAGAAGTCAGTCTGGAGCATGATTTTGAATGTGTAAAATGCAAGCGACTGGAGATTCAGAATAAAATTTTGCAGAAGAAAAGGAACATTTTGCCAAAGTAAAAACTTAAATCCCAACAGTTAGATAGAGATCTTGCCTCATGCATTGGTGGTAAGGAACTCCATGAATTGGTGTCTGGATCATATTTCTCTCCAGAGCTTAGCGTTCCCTTGTTTTCATCCTGACCACCAAGCACAAATAAAAATCCTTCTGTAAAACAAAATGTAACATGATGTTAAGAACAGGACTCTCAAGAAGAGGACTCACACCTGCACACTGAGCAAAACATGACTGGTGAGCTGTATTCTGGAATTCACCAAGAGATGCAGACCAGTCACAGGTCAGACTCTGGACTGGAGAAGGTAAAGCACAGAGTTACATCTGACTCAAGTCCACCCCTGCAGATACCCTTCAACATATTCAGTGATGCAGCAACTAGAATTTACTTAAAACATGAAATACTCCAGGAGAGACAGATGTAGCAGATTCCCACAAAATGTTGCAGGAATAGTGATTTTAAGACACTCAGATGGTAGGGATTTTCACAGAATCAAGTACAGTTTTGGGCAGACAAAGGGGAAGCATGAAATAACCCCAGTGCAGTCAGTATTGAAGAAAAAATATTATTATAAGTTGTATCTCAGATTTTGAGGCACTGGTAAGGTTCCATAACATTGACTTTACAAAGATAAAGTTCCCCTTTACCTGCTGACAATACTCCATGATTGATCCTTGGAATACTCATAGGAGCAAGTTCAATCCAGAGCTGTCTATTGGGATCATAAAGAGGACACATACACCGCATCACTGAGGTTGGTTTCCGTGATCTGAACACAGGGTGGGGAGGGAACAAACAGAAACAGAAAGACAGACAGAGTTTTACGAGTTCACTGTTAACATCTCGTGTCCAAAGCTTGCTTGTTCTTGTTTTCCTGTATATTCATGATGTGGCATTTTCCTGGTAAGGAGAAGACCCCCAAACCAAACATGTAAATTGAGTCTGTACAGACTGTATCTGCCTTTAAGCTTTTTAATGAACTTTGAATGAACTAATAACTGATAAAGAGTATTAGTAATGTCTGAGTAAAGTGATTCACAAACACTGATATGCAAAATGTTATCTGAGTGGTTTACTACCTTCTATAAAGAGCTAACATCCAAATGCTAAATTTATTTAAACAGAACCCTCCCTTCTGCTGCAGGGAGTACTCAAGAAAAGAAAGGGATTGTTGTGCGGAACAGGAATTTTCACCTTATCTCAGATGCACCAATAATGACTTTTTTTTTTTTAACCACATCTATTATAAACAAAACAGTTTAAAGCACATGTTCATTACTTCTAAGTTTTGTTATAGATGCTTTTCAGATCATCAAAAATGATTCTATGTTTAAGTCTATTCAGTTTAAAAGAAACCAGTGAACACTTACTGAAGAAACAACCCTACTCTAAGTTTACTACACTTTGAACGTCAGAAACAAAATAACTATTTATTGCTGAATCATCCCCAAAGGTATTTTAGGTGTGTCTGACCAACCTAAAACAAACTCAAATGATAAGAGTAATAAGCAATAGGTGCACATGCTCTCTGCACTCTGTGTTTCCAGAGCGCAGTGAGTGCTGGCACTGGCACCAGCTGCAATGCCACTGCACACTTACACTCTCTCTTCCCCCCCAACAGTCACGATGCACTCGGAGTAGCCCCGGGGCTTGAAGGAGGCCAGCATGGCCTCTCCCTGCTGCGGGGGGGTCAGGGGGATGTTGTTGCACTCCTTGACGATCTCGCGCACCAGCGGCTCGCTCATCATCTGCTCGCGCAGGTAGGCTGCGTCCAGACCCGACACCCACACTGCTGACATGACATCCTTCATGTGGACCTGGGGAGGCAGCAGGGACACACAGTCACCCCCAGCACGCAGGCACCCGGACGTGCAGATGCTTCTGTGTTTAGCAAATACTTGAGAGTTTCTGATACTGGCAAGTAATAAACTATATAACACAGTGTTAGTAAGAAAATGCATCAGGTCCTCAAAGTTTCTCTATAAAAGTGCTACTTGCTTTCTCACCATGTAAACAAGATTATATCAGCAAATGTCAAAATGCTGCTTTTTATCTTAATGCTTATTAAATAAAGGCAGTAGATGATATATCATCAACACAGCTTTTACCCTTTTACTGCAATGCCATGGTCTGCATTTCAGGCAAAATTCAATAAATTCTATAAGATTAGTCCTGAAAGAAACAGATCTGTTTCAAGTTCCCACTGATTAGAATGAACACTCCGATTTGCGCCACGTTCAAAATACAAACATTTGGATGTCCTGACCTTTCTGGATTCTGAATCATGAGAAATCCACCTAATCACTGCTTCAAAGACGTATCTTTCGTTTCCAACATTGAGCTTTTCCATCGACAGCACTTCTTTCAGTTTTTGAGGAGTCAGTTCCAAGAATTCCTCTGTGCTGCTGACATCTCGAAAGTGAGTTTCCAGATACTCTGAGGCAAGGTAGTGAACATGATGCAAACAATAGTGCAGTGCAAAGTCCCGAATACCAATACAGTTCTCAGCAGCTATGCAACCTTCTAAAAACTCACAGCAGAGAGTTTTTAAGTCTGTAAGCAGCAGGAGATCAGCTGCCTGTACCACATCTTGGATAGTTTCTTCATTTAGCCTGATCTGCAAGAATTAATTTAGAAGTTATAGCTACTATCACTCATTTGTTCCATGACATGCCTGCATTCATTACACTCATTCTCAGTAGCTGAAAAATGGAGTATTAATGCCAGTGCAAAAATTAGGAGAAACTGATATGCTAACCATTTATTAATTAACACAGGGCTGGAAAGGCATTTGCTTGACAGAAGGTGTGGAGCAGAAATTTTGATAAGTTCATGAAGTAACCAACCATAAAATTGCTCATCTCATCCAGGAACCTAAAATGAGTTTTGCTATAATAAATAAATAATTTTTTAAACACATATGCAGGAATTATTTTCAAGCCAAATCTGCCTTTTCTTTTTCTGCTGAAAGCTAAACTCGTTCAGCAGTCTCAGTCTGGTTTAAAATACACTGGACACACCAACTTTAATTCCTGCTAAGGCTCCTGGCAGGCAGATCTGACAAGAGGCCAGAGAGGTGGACACGAGGGGCAGGGAGGGAGGATGCCTGGTGTACTGCAATGCTCAGTGATGGGGTCTCCATCTCTGTGGCTACCAAAGCAGTCCTCTGTCACAGCTGACAAACACTGCCTGTTTTAAAGCAGGTTACTGAAGGTAGCCACCAATTTTAATACAAGCATGTGATATTAACTCTAAATTTTAAAGTCCTCCCCTGCTGCACAAGAAGACCAGAGAAAACTCCTGCAGAGCCTACTGCCTCTATTTCATATGCACAGTCCCACTCTGCAGAAGTTTTATCACAAAGCTTTAATCATCTTTCAGGATAGCAGTGTTAAAATTCAAGTTATTTTGCCCAACAGTCCAAGTGAGGTTTAGGGTTTTTTTAATACCATACCTGCCCACTGAAGATGTAATCTAGTATCTCTTTCATGATATCAACAGATATCCCTTCGAGTTCAATCTTGTATGTTGAGCCATCATCCTTTGGAGGATTGTAATTCAATTTTGTTCTAAGATAAGAGAAAAGAAAAAAGAGGAAAGTTCAAAATCTGGACATTGCTGGCTCTCAGTTTCCTAAGAATCTGAAATCTCAGAACATGGATCTCTTGAGCCACAGCAGAGATGTTAAAACTTTCAATGTGATGGAAAAACTGTCCCTTGAATTAGCATGTAGATATGGCCTCTGATACTGCTTATCACGTTTCCAAACCAAACAAATCTGTTAGCCTTGCAAACTACCCAGGCCATCAAAGAGCCAAAGTATTTTTTACCCCAGCTCATTCATCACAAGCATTCAAAAACTTCACTCAGACCTTCCAACAGAACAGCAGCTCTGCTGACAGATGAAACACAAGAATTTGCTTTGATAAAGGTGGAAAAAAACCCAAAGCAAAAGAAAACCAAAACCTTTTCTACCAAGGAAGAAATAATTAGAGTTAGCAGATGTGATCAGAATATTCACTGGCAGCACAAACATTTGGATTGCATTACCATTTTGTGTAGTCTATGATGTTATCAGCCTAATGCTGTGCCTGACTGTAACCAAGCCATGCACTCACAGTTGCAGGGAACAGCCCATGTGCTGCTCAGCAGAGCTTTAAATATTCATTTACATCAGTGGACACTTCACTTACAAGCCATTTCTTTAAACATACCAGGAGCACTGTGATGTGCCTGTGAATAGAATGGTGGGGGCTAGGGGAAAAGGTGAGGAAGTAATAATAGCACAGCAGACACTTTGCTTTCCACCAGCTGTCAGTGCAAGCACTTCTTCCACGAGAGACAACTTGAAGTGTTCAAAAGGGAGCAGCATCCACCCGTCTGGTGCAAACAACCACAAGAGCTAATAAAAGATAATTTTAAACATATTTTTCCACATTTTGGTCAACGAAGAATACATTATATAAAGACAAGAATGTTTGTTTCACTACCTCTGTGTATATATAGTGACCTACATCTATACCACAGCACTCTAAAATAAAAGCTTTTAAAACTTTTTAACATTCATTTGAATATATCCTTAGATAGAATCAGTTTCTTAATGTGAAAAGCTGTGGCTTTGCTAAGCTGAAAGTGTCCAGCCTCCTGCTATCCACACTCATGCTAAGCAAATACATAAATAGGTTTTAGCTAAGGGCAGATTCTGCCTCACTTACTCATATTGGAATAAATTAAGTTTCTCACAAAATAAGCTGTAACTCACACCAAATAAAACCTCAGTCTGTAAGGAGCTATTTTTAAGTGTGAATAAGGGCAGTAATTTTAGCCCTTTAGTTCATCACACTTGTGGTCCTGTCTTCACATCCCTTTTCTACACTGCAGAGCACCCAGAGACAGCGATGCTCAGGTGTCCATGCACTGCACCAGGGCTGGAGCTGCTTCCCCCTGTCTGCACAGCACCTGGCACAAATTACAACACAAATAACAACAACAACAACGTGGCGTGGGTTAGGAAATTGTTTATTTCCTAACACTTGGAAGGAGATTAGGAAAACTATGTGACTCCCATTAAAGTGCATGCTGCAATAGCAGGCACTGATTTACAGCTTGTCAGCTGAAAACTCCTGTCCCAAATGTACATTTCCAGCAGAACATACAGCATGTACCTCAACCTGAGCCATCCTTGCCCATGTGCAATGTGCATTTTCCTTGTCCACAGCTCAAAATGAGCCACAGAGCATACACACACAGGGCAAGGTCCTTTTTCACTTCTAACAGAGCAAAGGCTCTTTTACACAGATTTTCACATCTATCCAAACTTCCTCCATTTACACTTGAGTTCTGGAATTCTTGATTTGTGACAAAAGGCACTCCTTGATTCCTAGGATGAAATGGTGTTTTCTTTTAATTTAACATAAAATGTATCAAAGCTGACAGTGTCTGGCTTCCTTCAGCAGAAAAGATAGTCAGATGGATGATTCCTGGATCTCGCCTGAGTCAGGTACCTGTTAGTATCTGTTATGATCAAATACACAGCAGTATCTACACAGAACCTGGGGTGTCCAACACATTGTGGGGCTTAGAACAGGTCCAAGGCATATAATAAATTGATGCCAGCAATAATGGGAAGATTAGGGAAAGGACTCATGCAATTTATCACTAACTTTCATCTTAGCATCACCTGCACACACCCAAGCTAAATCACCTTACTGCGTGGACTTTACACTGACTCCTCCTGGTAACAAGAGAGTGTTGTTCAGAGTTTTTGGGTCTTATCAGGGTAGATGTTCTAATTACTGTGTACTTTTTCAGGCATCAACAGTTCGTAAGCTGAAAAGATATTACCTAGGCCCTAATGCAAGGCCAAAACACAAAGCCAAAGCAGAAAAATAACTATGAGAACAAATCAAATTACTTCAAAATAACAGACACTCGCATCTAGGCAAACATTCACCTTATGCAAATACTTCCCAGTTCAGATTAAGTTTTGTTCCTATCATCTGCCATGGGAAGCAATGATCCATCTGTCATATGATTTTAATTTGTTGGTTAATAAAATACAAGGTTATTTATTTCAGTACAAGCACACTTCTGAGCTATGCCAAGAAAGGCATTCCCAAAGGCAGATGGAGGTACTCCTTGTCACTCACATCAAAACTTCAGGACAGCTACTGGTTGTTGGGAAGAGAGGAGGAAAAATATGATGCATTATAACCAGGTTTGGGGCTGGAAAAGTTTAAGAAAAAAAAAAACATGAGTCCAAATGGAAAGAAAGCTGAAGGAAGAGAGAAAAGTAGGAGGTGTGCAAGCAGAGGGCAAGGAGCCACATCTCCTCTTGCATCACCCAGCACCAGCTGTGACCTGCACCCACACCTCACCAGCAAACTGAGGCCTGGGCATCCCTGTCACAACACACAGAGACAGAACGAGAAAGTTTCCAAACACGTTTGTTCCCAGTTCAGAAAGACAATGGGCAGCACATGGAGAAATGCTTAACCCTTGCCCTCTATCAAACTTCACTTTAGAAAACAAGTTACCAGTTATGCTTAAGCAGAAGCTTTCCAATCTGTCAGCATCCCAGAAGGAAGATCCCTTCCTTCTGCCACACTCCTCCTCAGGGTGATTTATTCAGCCTCTGATTTGTGTGGCTGAGAGCTGGAAGTGGCAACCAGCAACCCAAGGTGCAGAGATGTGCCAGCTGCAGCACAGCTGCTGCTAACACAGGCATGTGACAGCTTCCTACTGAGGACAGCATTTTAATTACTTTAAAAGCACTCCAAGCTGTCAAACCACAGCAGAAAAGTCAGCCTCAGTCTTCCTTAATTCAAATGGAAGACCAGAACATCAAGATCTAGAAGGAAATAATCCTCTCAGCCAACCAAAACCCCCATGAATTGGGAGCAGAGCACAGCCAAGACAGAGCTGGAGGAAATGAAACAAGGCAACTTCTTCCTCCTCTTTTCTCAAGTAATTTAATTTTGAGCAACTTGACTCCATACACGTTTTACAACAATAATTTCCATTTTTTAATTAAGATAATGATTATAAGTTGCAATTGCTTCCAGTAACATAAAACTGTTCTATAAATGCTCAACATCCACCCCAACATCTTGTGCCTCGTCAGGAAATCTGCTGGCACACACAACACCTTGAGCCAGTGGCATAAGAACAAATGGGTTGATGTTGTGTTTTGATGTTGTCTGTGTGACAAATTTAGAATCTGCTGTTCCACACCACTTAAGGAATACAATCCTAATGAGTCATCTGAAATGCTCTACATGAGGCAGAATGAGGATAAAAATTCCAGTACCTCTTCTGCATAAGCAATATGAGCAAGGTGAATCCTCAAAATGAAAACACGGGCTCAAGAACTGATATTGATACTGCTATGAACAATTTACATCTAATGGCATAAAACAGATTCAAATAATAAAAAAAACCCACAAGCAAAAAGCAAACCAACAGGTAAATTAAGACTGTCCACAGTTCTTGTTAAAATTAAGATGGAACTTCCAACTTACTGTTATTTTAAAAGAACAAAACAAATCAAAACACAACCTATACTTCTGACCTTATAGTCAATCCCTGTGGAAAAAGTGTGAAAGCACTGCTGTGGGATGGTTAAGACTGATAAGAAGCAGATTGAAAAAAAATCCGTGTGTCTGAAAACTTGGTTTTCTTACATTTTAAAGTTGAAAGTTTACAAGAGGGAAATAATCCCTTTTAAAAACCTGACTAGACAAAACAACAAACAAAATGAAAACTCAAATTAAGAACTTGGCCACCATCAACACCACTTGCTTTCCTGAGTCAGACATAATTTTGTGGGAATATCTTTGAAATCTCTGCCTTATCTATAAACTATTAAGAAAAGACAACTGATGTGTTTTTACAATGGTCACACAAGTTATAAAGAGAACAAGAGCACAACTCTTGGAAAGCTTTAATCCTGAGAGTGTTGGTATATTGGGACCTAAACAAGTAAAGAAAACACCTGTCTGCACAGACTGTGCCCACGAGAATGCTCCAGACCACATTCACCACAAGCAGGTTGTTGATATTTACAATGAACAGCCATCAAAAAATCTGGGGAACAAGAGACAGATGCTTTGGGTTTGATGCTTTGCAACGCAAAACTTCTACCTGCTCTCACGTCATCGGGTGCAAATGCAGTTCTCTGACCTACTTACACTGCAGGGTGTCAGGAACCAGACTGCAGGAGACACCAGGGAGACACTTGTCTTTTGGAAAGGAGCTGTCTTCCCAAATTAATGATTTTGCTCCAGATTAGCCATTAAGGGCTGGTCTACACATGCTTCGCCAGTATTGCCACACTGGCAAACTTTAATACTCAAGTAGCAAAGCAGCCCTTCAAAACCAAAGAGCAATAAAATTGGGGTTTGATGATTTATCCTTTACCTGCACCAGTGCTCTGCCTTTTCCAGAGAGCATCAGCATTTTAAAATGAAGTTGGACCTCCAACAAATGGTTCCAGCAAAGACATGTACCAAACCTAAAACATGCTCACAAGGATGACTCAGTCCCAAAAATGACAAGTAAGTACTTGGAGATTTTGCATCATTAAGGAGAAAACAAAAAATCTGCTTCTGATGCAAACATAAGGTCAGTTTAGTCTCCTGGTCTGGGCTTCCTTATGTAGGTTTGAGTCTTTCAACTACAAGCTTTCCATGGCAAATCTAATTAAGTCCTACTTAGAACTGACCATTGTTAATGGTGAAGATTTTAATTTGTCTGTCTTTATCCCTGCAACGTTTTCTCCCATAAAGGCTGGTCTTTCTACGTGCAAAAAACCCCATAATAATCATATTATTAAACAGGTCAGACATATAAATATGATGCAGCAGTTCACTCCACCCACTGCCATCCTCCAAAAAGATATTTTACAACCAAATCAGAAGGTTTCCTTTGAGGTCGCACCCTGGCCTTTAGCACCACACATAAAAGCCAGTCTTCACCACACCCTGCAAAGGGTGCCAGCTCTCAGAGGATTTTGGCTATGCCTCTCCTATGTCTCTCCTATGTCTCTCTCCTTAAGATTATCTCTAGCTTCAACTTCAGATCTCAAGGCAAAGGAGTCCATGTAACAGCTCAGCACAAAATCTTGCAGAAGTTGCTTTGTTTGCTTTAAAAGAAACAAAAACTGTAATATGTAACTTAATTTTTTCAACTGTTGAAAAGTTTAAGTCAGACAAAAATGTGGCTTCCCCCCTTTCCATAAGAAAGGGAACAAGGCAATTCCTTCAACAGCAGCACAGGGGACATGTACAGGACTCATGGACTTTGCTCAATGAAGAGCTTGTTTACCATGAAAATCTGAAATTACCCTGATTACACTGAGCTCATCCAGAGCTAGACTGTAATCTAAGTTGGAAATCTACCCTCAACCAGAGTGCCTTGCCTAAACATGTGAGTTAGCCCTAAGTAGACAGAACACACACTCAAAAAACTGTGCCCAAGGATGGACCCTGGGAGCTCCCAGCAGCACCAAGGACCTGATGTTGCACTTCACTTTGGGTTTCTTTAGTCAGCATGGAAAACACCAAGCAGCTGCACCAGCTGAGCTTGCAAACAAGTCCAAGACAAGCAATGCAGATGAGCTGCTGGGCACCTGTGGCTCATGCACCCCGTGCATGGCACAAAGCACAGCTCAGGCTCAGCTGACCTGGGGAAGACCTGGTTCAGCAGCCACTGCTCATCTGTGATGGACCTTCCTGTGACAGAAACACCTCCCACTGGGCTTAGAAAGGTGGTTTGGGTTTGGTTTTTTTTCTGTTCCACTTGACACTCCAGTCCACTCACTGAACTGACAATTCCCAGCAGTGTCACACCTTTTTGGTAGCAGTTTGGAACCAGGACTTCCTCAGAAAAACAAAGGAAGATATTTTTTAAATAGAGTTTTAAGCCAAGAAATGAAATATTGTCCTCTTTCAAATTAACTCTACATTTAAACTTAAAATGTTAAAAATGTTTTTCTAGAAGAAAAAAGTGCATACCCATGCTGCTAAATTTGCTGTTAAATATATTTTAGAAATGCAATGCTGTGTAGCATGTGTTTAATAAGCCAAATGTTCCTGTAACTTACTAATATTATTATTTAACAATAATAGATCTGCTGGGAAAACTTGGATTAACCAGGTTTTTATACCTCACTTATCCTTACAGCAGATGGGAGGAATAAGCAACAGAGACAGAGAAAGATTTTCATAATTGATAATAAGTATGAAGTCAAATGGACAAAATTTTAACTGCATGAATAGTGTTGTGGAACAGATGTTTGGAATCCAGCTGAGGGAAGCACCAGAATTCTGGATATGCCAGAGCTGGAAAACAAGATTTTCACAGAAAGCAATGCCACAGCCAAGAGGAAAAAGGAACCAGGAACACGATTTCATCAGCACAGGAGATTCCAATGCAGAGCACTCCCTGTGTCCATAAACAAGAGCTGCACCAGGCAGCCCACATCGTCCAGGGGATGTAAACCAACATGCCTGAGGACATAAACCAGCCACTAACCACATGGTATTAAGGACATACTTCCCTGATAGGGGCAAGGACTTCCAGAGCTGTGCATAAGCAGTGATTTGTTTTGGTTTTTTGGACCTTTAAGCCATGGCAAAGATAAAATATGAGAGACAAAGACAGGAGTGGAGACTCCCCTGTGCATGGGTAACATCACATTGGTACTCAGTATATTTATAATAAGAGTCTGAACAGAGTGAGGAAACAAATCCTTTCAAACCATTCATTACCACTCATATTTGTCAGTCCACACCAGGACAAAGTTCCTTTAGTAACTGCAGCCGAGACCAACACAAACAAAACAGGTTCAAAGAATTAAAAAAAACACCACCAAAAAAACCAAAACACAAGTCAAGCATTTCAGACTCATCAGCTCCAGACACATCAGCAACTTCAGAGCAGCCGTGTTCCAGCCACAAAATACATTCTAAATCAAAAAGAAAAAAAGAAAGAAAAAAAAAATAAAAAAGGTTCTTTTAATAATAAAAGTTTTGCCAAACAAGGCAATTAACACAAGTGTAAAGGCAACCTACAGAGTATAAATTACCCAGACATCCCAAGCAGCCCCATCCTGCCACACCTTCCATCCCAGCTCACCTCTTACGTCAGCCACGCCGATGAGCTGCGCGTCCCCAGATACAAAGAAAGGACAAGAAATTTCATCTCTAGCTCTCCAAGGTAAACAAGATGCTCTGATTCCCAGTTCTCCCTTTGCCTGGCATGTAGCAGCAACCCAACTGTATTTTTTTACTATTTTGGGCTGGGTAAGAGCCTTATGGCTTCTTCCCTTCAGGCAATCTCTAGGGGCTTGTTGGAGCAGGAATATAATTAACAACTCCCCATTCAAGCCTGGTGTAGTGACTTCTAAATCCCTTTTCAAACCATAGACTTTTAACATACCTTTATCATTGTTGCCCCTCAACTGCTTATTCAAACGTAACATGCATGTAGGGACTTCTGAGTTGTGCCAGGCAGAGAGTTTCTGGCTTAGGCAACTATTTTGATTTATTGCTTCTCAGTCACAGAGACTTTACAACTCAGTTACCACTAAAACATAATAGGTAGCATTTCAATTTTTTTTTTTTTTAATCAAAACCAAAACAAAACTACCCAATTTAAAAATCAAAGTCTGGAAGCAAATTCTGGCCTGATCTGTTCCTACCTTCCTACTGCCAGGGCAACCTCCAAAGCTCCCAGGAGACTGCCAGAAACAAACTTCTCAAAAGAAACCTTGAAGACAACAATGGCTTTAGAGCTCTCCTTGACAGTGCAGTTACCACAACACTGCCCTGCACACCCAGTGAAGAGGGAACAAGCCCTGGCAGAAGTACAGCATGATCTGGCTAAAGCAGAACTTGGGAGAACAAGGTCCTGACAACCAAACAGCTCCCAGCTCCAGCTGCCATTTGTGTTCCTGACTTCAATATTCATCCCAAATTGAAGAGAAGTTTTATAACACTATAAAAGATCTCTATAAATGTCAGTAAAACCAGACAGGTACCAGGAAATAAGCACCAGAACCTCCTGGCATGTGTTGGCTCCTACTTGACCTTGCTCTACAATAATATTCATTGTCCAACAGGTGTAACAAGAAGTGCCCAGTCGCACCTCCAGGGTGCAGAGGGACAACCCATCCCATCCCACCTCCCACACCAGTACTCACAGATGCTCCCAGGCACACTCACACAGGGATGGAGTCTAAGCAGGCTCCCCCATGACAACTACAAATGCTCCAAGAGCCAGCACACAGAGGAAAGGGCAGGAGGTCAGTGATGGGGGCACAACCCCCCACATCTCCATGGAAATCTATTTCAGCATTGGCCGTGGCTGTGCAGGGCCTTACAAGGTCTGCAGTGTTTTAGGGATGCCAGAAGGTTGAACAGGACAAGTGAGAAGATGCAAATGCTGTCAGGTTATTTCTCACCAAAACCCATTTACAATCAGTACAGCTATTTATAAGTACGTAAAAATAATGTGAACTTAACCTTACATTTACATTCTTGTTTAGTTATATTATGCTCCTCTGAAAAAAAGATTTAAATATGATTACTGGTCCATTACTGAGTTTGAAAAGCCTTGGGGAACGGTATAGAACACATACAGCCATCTGCAATCTGCTCACGCAGATGCGTGAAAATCAAAGACAAAACTTGCTGAGGTAACAACAATGTCTTAATTCAATTTGTAATGCAGCAGCACAATCCCTGCACAACAACATTACATTTGTCTAAGAATATGGGCTTAAATATCCTCTTTGTTCAGGTAGTTCCCACATGCTCCCTGTGATCCAGGCAAGCAGACAGTAAGTGAGCAAAATATAAAGAGTTGCAAGTTTGAGCTGGCCAGGAACAACTCATGCCAGACAGTGACAGATCTGTTCAGATGGGAACATCTGCTGCTACTGCTGAGGATACCAGGAATGCTTGGACCAAATCTATCCTATAAAAGGTTGGCAGATCTATGCCACAACTCAGGCCAAACTTACCAGTGCAAGCATGGTTTGTTCAGGGAAAAGCCCTCTTACGCCACCGTAATTTACACCAGGCTCTCAAAGTAAATAAATTAAACCAGGGCAATGATCTACTCTAAGGCAATTGCCAGGACAGAGAGTGCTACCAAAAAAAGTGCAGGTTTCTGGCTGATTTGTTACAGAAGAGAAAATCAAGAGCTAACCTGGCTCGGGTATAACTGCTCTGGGATGCACAGCAACAGCACCTTGAGCCAAACCACACTTTGTCCTGTGGCAGTTTCTTCCTGAGGAACCCTCCTTTTCTCAGGCTCAGGAACATACCACAAGATGTTAGAGATATGCAGAGAGACTTCTGTGCTTTGTAAATGGCAGGATTTGTTCCAGGGGCACACAGAGGGGATTAGATAAACCTGTACATAAAAAAAGAACTCTGTAGGAATTCACACAACCACCTCACTGCCCTGAGAGAGCTACAAACCACTTGGCATTAAGAAGCCGAGGCAAGACCTTAAGAGTCAAACTACCACAAAAAATAAAATGCTTACTGGTCCCACAGACTGAAAATAAAACAGGCCTTTTTTATTTTTCTGTACCTGCAGAAGCTACCCTATGGATCAGACAGGCAGGTGGGACCCATGACACCAATAATGTGTTTCTGTGCCCCTTCATGATTTTCTTTCTCTCCCCACTGAAGCTGCTATCTTTGAGCTGCATGGATAATCCAGTTGCCAAATAACTAGTGGGAAAACACATCACTATAATTTACAAGTGTCCTACTCATAACCAGTCAGCCAAACAGCTTCCATGCAAAACTAAAAAACAAGTAACGCTCCTCTCTCCGTGCTGCACAAATCCTTCAGCACGCACACTCTGCTCACACCCAACCACCCCCTCACAAAGTTCATGCCTACTTATTTTCCTACTCACACCCTAAACTAGGCATTCATGCAAACCCTACAGTTTCTGAACTCGCCCACCAACTTGCCCACAGCCACAGCACATAATGACACAGCCAGACACTGAAAACACATCAACCCATACTTCCACTGCTTCACTTTGAGTTTCACATAAACGCTTATTTTTACTCCAAGTTTTACTTCTGAAATTACTTAATGGATTTTTCTGAGCTTTATATTGGAATTTCTCAAATGAGAGCAATCTGAATCAATTGGCATTTGGAGACTGTAACAGCCTGTGGTACCAGAGCTTTGGAATCAGTTACCCTTAAAATACAGGGGCAGGAAATTCTTGTGTCTCCTGCAGTAACTGTTTATATAGAGGCCTAAACTGATTTTCTTTGAAAAACCAACACTCAAAATAAATGGGACTTGCACAGACTAGGTACAAGGTGGAGATCAATTTTGTCTCCAAAAAGAGACACAGAAATATTACCCTTGGATGGAAACACAATGCTCCAACATTGGCAACCTATCTGACCAATTTTACCCAATATGAAGACCTGCTGGACTAAGAGAGATCCTGGAGTCATAAAAAGAAGAGAGATAGGCAGCAAGTAAAAATTAGACTCTGCAAAGATAGAAATGTGCTTCCTAATGTGCTCTACAAGAACTAGGTACATGTATTTTTGGTTCTTTACATCTTGAAAGACTGAGGAGAAGACATGAGTAAGCTTAAAAAAAACAACTACCCCACACTTAATAATATTTATATATTAATGCATGTAACCTACTTTCACACATAGTTAATGAGTTCCTTCATGAGATTTGAACCTGAACAATTCTGAGTTTAAAAAAACCACAACTCTAATGACTACAAGTTCTGTTGCTAATGTAGTTGTGTCTGGAGCTCTTATTCCTCACATACAATTAACCCATGTTACCTCAGTACATTTTTCAGAGATTGACAAAACGCAAAATTTAAAGATGAAATTCTGTGAAAAGGCACTTCTCCATAGGATAATCTACAGTATCTTTTAGTTATGCATTTCTTTTTCACAGTAAAAAAAGTTGACATTTTCTGTAAACTCATTCTGCTGTAACAGTAGAACAGCAGTTTTTCCAAGGACATGACCTCTTACCACTTACATCAACTCTTCTGAAACTTAATGTCAGGCGTATGGTCACCTAAAATATGATGGCCAATGACCTAAAAAGCATTCAGGCATTTTGAAGAGTACGAATCAATGGTTCATTTCTATTTCACATCTTTGATTTCTTTCACCACAGTCTTCCAAACCTGCTTCTCAAGACAAGCAGTGACAAAAAACTATTTGTAGGCTCCACTCTGTCCTTTTTGCAAATTCTTGATGCTCTTCATTCTTTGTGCATTTTATTTTATATCTCAGCTCTACTAGTTTATTCAGTGCGGAGAACTCCTTACTTAAGCCTGCGCATGATCACTGCTATTTAAAAGTTATTCACCAGCCTCATATTCTATTTATTTTTAGTTAATTTCTGTACTCGAGAATATTGATGTTGTACTACAATGGTCACCCAAAATACCTAATTGCCTAAAAGCAGATGATATGACACAGCAGAAGGTTGCACTTTTTCGGACTGTAGCATAAAGAATCCCCATCCTCACCTAGCAAAAAAATGCAAATTTTATGACAACTTCACAGCAAGCAGCAGCTGGAAGAAATGTCCAAACAGTACAAAAAGTCTGCTACATATTTATGATAATCCTGTGTTTAAATGGCATTGAAGGTCTGCTCCTACTTTACACATGAAGACAAAACAAATGCCTTTATTACCTGCAAATGAATGGACTTAAAAACCCTTTGAAATTAACCACTTGTACATTTTGTTTATGCACTCTGACATGCAGATATGTACCACAACATCTTGTGGAGGGTATGTCACTGGACTTGCCAGCACTGAGTGTGGTGGGGTTCAAACTGGTGTCAACAGGACTTTCCATGACCTGGGTTTCCCCGCACACACAGCCCAGGAGCAGCTGTGTGCCAGCACCTTGGAAACCATGACTGTGCTAATGCAGCTCATCCTCCCCAGCACTCGCTGTCAAGTGGCACAGTTCTGACTGCACATGCTGGTGACACCCCTGCCAAGAGCTGCCAGCGATCCTGGCACCGCCAGGCTTTGTCCCTCTGGCAATTTCCGAGTGATGTTCTTAGATGTTGTGGGGGCACAAGCGATGAGGAGACAAACCTGAATTTTTATTTTTTAATTTAGAGGCCGATGTACTTCAGAACCCATGACCACCAGCTGGAGCCCTGTCTTGCTAAAAGACATTAAGGAGGAAAAAAATGATGCTGAAGTGCTGACTCGGTGCGGCCGAGGGACACACAGAGCCCAGCACCTCACAATGCCCCTGGGATGCTGCCCCTCGGCCCGACACGTCCCTCACCATCCTCACAGATCATTCTTTAGGGGCTACTTGTTCGCACCAGGCACTTGGCAGCAATTGAGTTGCTGGGGGGGGATTTTCCCTGGTGGGTGACACAGCCTCACAGAGCGGGGAAAAGCAGCGGCGTGTGGCTACAACAGGACGGCTCCTGCGGAGGGACAGCGGCCGGAGACAGGGACGGAGGGAAGGAATGAGAGAAGCAGGGAAGGAGGAAAGGAAGGACGGAAGGAGGGAAGGAATGAGGGAAGGAGGTGGCCCAGCAGTTGTTCCCACAGAATCACAGAATTGCCGCTGTTGGAAGGGACCTCTGGAGATCACCCAGTCCAGGTCCTCTGGCAAGGCAGGGTCACCTGGAGCAGGTGACACAGGACCGCGTCCCGCTGGGGTTTGAATGTTTCCACAGCCGCCCTGAGCGCTCGGGCCAGCTCCGGGCCGAGGCGCACCCGGGGTCCGCAGACCCCCCCGGCCGCCCTTCCCCGGCTCCTCCGTCCTCTCACACCGCGGATCCCGCTCCTTACATAACCCCGGCCCCGCTCCCGGAGCGCGGCCCCTCCGAGCGGCCGCCGGGGGCTGCGGGCCCGGCCGTACCTGATGTAGGGGCTGGCGGCCGCCAGGATGTTCTTCTGCACCGGGATCTCCTCGCCCTCCAGCACCAGGTGCGCGTCGCAGAACCGCGTCTCCTCCCGGAACGAGCTGAGCGCCCGCAGCAGCCGCGCCGGGTGCTGCGGGTCCGACACGGCGCTCGGGCCCGACATGGTGCTGCTGCCGCCGCCGAGCCGGGCCGGGCCGGGCCGGCTCAGTCCCTGCCCTCACACCATGGCTGAGCGCCCGCCCGCCGCTGACATCAGCTCCCCGCAT
>VXBI01007755.1:0-60744 GCA_013397375.1 Toxostoma redivivum | reverse complement strand
CGGCCGGGGGCAGGGCGGGGGGGCGGGCGGGGCGGGGACGGCCCGCGGAAATCTCGGCTTTGTCTCCTCACGGCTTTGGAATGTCACTGAAGGAGGTCTAGAGAAGGGAACGGGGCAGGGGAAGGGGCTGCAGCACCAGGAAGGAGCTGGGGGGGCTCAGCCTGGGGAAAAGGAGGCTCAGGGGGAGCTTCTCGCTGTCCGCAACTCCTTGGCAGGAGGATGGAGCTGCGGGGGGATCAGACTCTTGTCCAGGCAACGAGAGACAGGACGAGAGGAAATAGCCCTAAGCTGCGCCAGGGGAGGTTTAGGTTGGACATTAGGAGAAATTTCTTTCCAAAAAGGGTGATCTGACATCGGAATGGGCTGCCCAGGGAGGTGGTGGAATCACCATTCGTGGAGATGTTTAAGGAAAAGCCTGGAAGTGGCACTCGGTACCATGGTCTGGGTGACACGCTGGTGATTGATCATAGGTTGGACTCGATGATCACAGAGGTCTTTTCCAATCTAATTGATTCTGTGATCCTGTAAAACTGGCATTTTATTTATTTATTTGTTCCCTTGCGTGAGCTGGAGGTGAATGTTACGGGTGTAGGCACAAGGAGAAGAAAATGAGAATTAAATTCAGAGAGACTCATTGTGGCAGTGCCCCTTTCCACTGCTGCCCACTGGAAATGTGGCCTTTCCAGCAAAAAAGATCTTTAGGACAGTTCACATGGTAAATTTTAGGCCGTTTATTATCGTGCTTAATTGCACATTAAGAGATCAGGTGATTCCATCTGCTTTCTTAACAGCATCTGACATTAAAGCAGTGAAACTATTTGCACTGAGTGAAAGTGTTTCACAAACTGTGATGTGCTCTAAAACAGACACTGAGCTGGTGCTGCTGAGAGGGACCAGCACAGCAGCTCACTGTGTTCTGTGTGCTGACAGGCACAGCAGCACGGGGATCTCCCAGCCTCTGGAACACCCAAAGGGATGTCATGCTGCTCATCCCTTCACTGGGAAAAAAACATTTTCAGAGGGTCTGATCTAGTAAAGCTGTGGTGGGCCACATGCCTTTATTACTTTTATTACTTGCATTTCAGTGGAATATAACAAAATTCTATCATTCATTCAATTTGCTGGTATCTCCAAATCATTTTACCTCTTGGAAAATGAATCAGGGTATCTGGAAGCAACCTCATAGGAAAGAGAAATTAATGCCTTCACAAAGGCAGCCTTGTTCTTTCCAAGCTGGACACAGTGCTGGTTTGTTCTGCAGATGGAGACTGCAGCTGGGACATCCTCACACATCACCCAGCAGTCCAAACCCTACACCCTGGGAGTGCACACCCAGAGTGTGCTCAGCCAGCCCTGGTGGAGCCAGGCTTTACAGAACCCTTGCTGAAGTGCTCCCTGACTGGAGAGGGGTCACAGGGAGGAGCACTGTGCTGCAGGTTTGTTTTGCAGCTCTGAGCAGGAGTTTTAGAAGCAGAGGATGTAGGACAGAAGACCTAAGCCCACAGCAATGTGCATGAAACACCAGCGGCTCTGCAACACTTGTCGTACATACTCATTTACAAATATTAGAAGGCCACTTTTTTCTTGCTTGGATATAATTATCCAGGATGTCAGATGTTGCTTGTGGTTCCAGAGGACACATTCTCAGCTCTCTTTGAGGGTTATGAAGGCAGAGAGCACACTGCTCCTTGGCTGCAGGGGAAAGATGTATTTTGCTTGTCATTAATACCCAGGTAATTGCAGACCCAAGGGAGCAGTGGTTTAAATTATTGCAAAAGCTGTCATTGAGTGGCCTGGTTATTTGAAAAGAAAGACACTGGTGTGTTTCCCTGCCACCTGCACAGATTGTTACAGAGGAAAACATTGTTGCATTTCTGGTTTTTAAGGCGTCCTTGTAAACACTGCTCCTGCTTCCTCCTGCGGCCTATGTGGGGCAATGGGACAAGGTGTAACAGATAATATCCAGTTCCAGAGAAAAAAATAATTGTTCTACCTTGTTATTTGTTCCATTTAATGAAAGTATTAACAAAAGAACCCCAAAACCCCAAACCAAAACAACAAACCAAACCACTATATCAAGGTCCATTTGTAGCATCTCTGAGGTAATTAATTATATGTATGCATACCCGTGGCCTGATTCTCTCACTCAATTATGTATTTTTCTTTTAATGGAGATACTTATCTTTACTATTTTTTATTTGCAGTCACTCTATCTAGATTTGTGTTAAGCCATTATTATAATAACCCCATGAATTTTGTTGTGCTAATTTATTACTTAAATTGGTGCAAAAGAAGAATCAAACCTTTCTAGCCCTTGAGATTTCATTCACAGCGAAGGGTGTCAGAAGCAAACCAAATGACAGTCATTACCACGTGCCATGTTACCACATCAAAAAAGCCCTACGAGCCTTGCAGCCACTTGGCAAAGCATATCTGCATTTCCCCTTGCTTCTGTCAGCCTGGAAATGATAGTGTGTTACCATATTCAGGGTAAATGTTTCATCAGATTGGTATTGCAACTACTAAAAACATTCTTGAACAAATTTGTGATTAGCTGTATGGTTTTATTCCTGTTGTCTCTGCTGCAGGAGGATACTGGGATTAGCAACTGCAGATTCACATCACTGTTTTTCTCCTCAGGTTAAATAAAAACTTAATGCTAATCAAATCCTGTGTACTGACCAAGGGAATATGGCATATTTCATTTGAGAAATTATACCCAAGACAAGTTCTTATCACTTATTTTCTGCATTATTTCTACATGAATGTAAATAACACGTTTGCTTTCTGAGACTACAGATTGTTTTTATGATGAGTGTATCCCCTATCCTGTCATCTCTACCAGTAAAAATTATCTCCTCAGAAGTCAACTCCTGAATTCAAACCCATGATCATTCAAAAACAACCTTGTGAGTACTACAGAAGAAATTCTGGAGACAAACTCTTAGAAGGAAATCTGTAACAATGGTTCAGCTTGTGATTCATTGCCACCTTGTAATTCTAGAAATGTATTTGCGGACATTTGTTAAATCTAAACTTTTTCATATGAAAAGAAACAACCCCAGAGCTGATGTCTTTTGCCAATATCACAAGTCAGTCTTCTCTTCCAGTACTGGTTCCATATTATTTACAAGAATGGAATTAAATTTCTTCTTTAGAAGATAAAGTTCTATTAAATACTAATGGTAATGTGCCTTGAAAACACTAGAAGTGACTATTTCTGCAGACACACCTTACTGTAGTATTTATTTCCATTTTATGGGAGATGTAAACATTTGAACATAATCATCTAATTGCATGAAATGCCATGGCAGATATTCTGCCCAAGGAAAACTGATTTAAATACAAACTGCTTAAAATTGAATGTCACTAAAGTATAATTGAATGTTACATACAACATGTACTCTATTTCAATAAAGTTACTTGGTTTTGTCAGCATAAAAGCGAAAAATACACCATGAAATTATTAGAAAAGCTGGTGGGGGCGGAATCTGGATAATAAAAATGTAGCACCTCAGCATAATACTTTGGTTATGGTAGAGTTTAAGAAATCAAGCACCAAGAGCATACATTGCCATGAATTATTGGTATCATGGCAGATAGTTTCACATGAGGTTTTCTGGCAGGAGACAACTTTCATTGTCAGCTGCAGTCTTGCAACAGCCCATGGAAGTTACATGACCTGCAGACATATGTGACTCATACTATATGTCACCTTATGAATAAAGTATTTCATTTGCTCAGAAAGCTTTGTTCTACTAAAATAAAACATTTTTTGTTACCTTTGTCTCCTATTCCTTGCCCCTCAAGCTGTATTCAACATTAGAACTTCATATTGATAATTCTTCTTTTGGAATAGTGATATGCCAGTTGTGCACATAAGAATTTGTAATAATGTAATTTCTTTCTCTTAGAGATTATATGAAGATATTGAGGAGGTTATAACTAGTCATTTCTTGTCATAAGAGAAGGCTGTTCCTGAAGGATATTATCCCACATTCAGTAGAAGGTTATGTCAGTCTGTGTGATACAACAATCAGATTTTACTCAATCCCAGTTTTCACATCTTGCTGTGGTATAAACATCCCATGCAGGTCCATGTGCATTTCCACATTCACTATGGCTCGACCCAGCTCTGTGAATGTTTTAGCATCCAAGACAAGTAGGAAGGGTGGATCCTTTGGATCAGTCTTCACAACACAGGTCAGAACAACACCTGTGACATGCAAATGAAAATTAGAAACATATGAAATTTCACTAAGCAGAAAAGACAATCCCATCTCAAAGTGGAAGCATCAACACAGCTTTCTGGACTAAGAATACTGAAACTTGTAAGATTTAATACAAAACTCATGTAAGCCCAGCTTTCAGAACATTGTCATTATTTTACCATCATCCTCTTCTTTTGCATCAGGGCTGGGAACAAAAACGGGCTCGGATGGCCAGCAGTCGTCCTGTCCCCAGTGGAGCTTTGCCTTTGTCTGGGTATTAAATTTTGCAATCTAAATGGTTGTGACAAGAAAAGAAAAATGTCAGTGACCCTGACAGTGGCTTTTTCCAAAGGTGCAACATGAACAGGCTGCTGGCAGAGGGGACCAATGCTAAGAGTTAAGGCAGGCACCATCACAAAAAAAAAACCACCTGGAAAATGTTCAGTTTTGGAGTCACATTTTATAGCTGCATAATCACACAATGCTATTTTAATTTCATTTCATTAGATTACAATTGCACCTTTCATTTATGGGCATTTAAGAGCTCACAAATGCTAACAGGTCACAAGAGACCCTTCACTGTAAGTAATGCCCCTCACTGCAGAGAGTCCAAGACAGAATATTTAAGTGACTTCTTCCAATTCACTGTAGTAAAGCAGGAAACAGAATTTAAACTTGCCATTTTCTAATCCTGTGAGTTATTTTCCTTTTATTGCTACTTCCATATTCCTCAAGGCTTTGTATTGTGCAGTAGGGTACATATGCCAGAAGGAAGGCTGTTCCTAGTGAGGTGTGAAGATTAAACCAGTGGGGCACACACTGCTGTTTACTGAAGGAACAGAGTGTGGATTTTCCTCCCACTGAGTGGCCAAACCAATGGCCAGAGGGGATGCCTGGCATTTTCAGTTCAATTCCATTAAGGCCTTTTCTCTACCCATAGAGATGCCGTTCTATTATTTTTCATTTTGATCTTTAGCCAAAAAACACATTTACA
The DNA here is from genome assembly GCA_013397375.1 of Toxostoma redivivum. Classification (NCBI taxonomy): domain Eukaryota; kingdom Metazoa; phylum Chordata; class Aves; order Passeriformes; family Mimidae; genus Toxostoma; species Toxostoma redivivum. The sequence goes on along the minus strand of VXBI01007755.1, from coordinate 55,539 downwards.
CAAAAGTGAAACTATTCAAATTACTGGCGGAACAATTAGAATCCTCTCTTCCAGCCAAGATGACAGCACTTTCACTGACAGACTTTACCTAAGGATTAGGGTGTTGTGCTTGCATTCATTAAAGTGCAACTGATGTGAAAAAAAGATCCTCCTACCAGCATTTTTATTATATTTGAGTCAAGCAGAGATTATCTACACTGTAAATCATGAACTTGCAGGTTTGTTTGAGCTATTGTCAGATGTGCTGCAATAAATTTTCTTGCATCATGCAGTAATCCAGCTTTATTTTGTAATCAGTTGTGGTAATTATATGCAAGAATCAACAGTGACTTCAATTTGTGCTGCCTTGGAGTCATAGAACAAAAATTGTAAAGAGTGAGTTTGTCCATATAATACTCATGCATTTGAATCTAAATACTTTTCCTTTTAATCTATTTGTACTCCAGGCTGTCTCCTTGCGTCATGCACATGTAAACAAAGCATTTACTACCTCTAATAGAGAACTAGTCAGCAAAACAGAAAGCTTCCCCAAAATTAGATATTAATTTATATTTAAAATATATTAGGCAGTGTTGCAATATCTTATTTTTCTGTTAGGTTTCCTAAGGGGAAAAATATTAAATATATACATGAGAATAATATTTATTTTTTCTACTCTCTTGTTTGTAGTTCCTGGCACATCACAGAAGGTTCAGCCCAATTAATCAGGAAAGTGAGGATGTCAGTAACTATTCAAGAGACTTTCATGGAATATATAGCTGGAGTAAGAAAATGGTACAACATGAACTTCTCCTTATGAGAATGTAGGCCTTTCATGTTTCTTTGCATGTGAATGACCCAGCAATGGGAAAACACTGACTTTATAAATGTTAATTATACCTTTGTAGGAACTGGACTCCACTGGACTTCTGTTGCAAAGACATACTTGTATTTTTTTCCATTATAGCCATAGTTGATGCGAGGCAGCTCTATCCCTGCATAAAATAAAGTTCAAGACTTAGGAACAAGACAAGACAAAACCTCAAAAGTACATCTACATAGACACACCAATCTTCAGGAAGTTTTGCTCTGTGAAAAACCTTGCAACTACTTAATAAACTTAATAGACTTTGGATGTCTGAATTTCTAAGACTCTGAAGATAGATATAAACATAAGTGAGCCAGGGCTGTTAGTTCAAAAGGCAACAATTTTTCATTCTTAGGGATTCATTAGACTGGAATTTATAAGGGTTTTCCTGGTTTGTTTTTTTTTTCTTTTTTTTTAATAAATACATGACATGAACAACTGGGATAGAATTGGAGGCTACCATTCTAAGAAATTACTTTCACCTTAGGCAATTACATATTTACATATTCCTGTTTTTATCCCCTGATAAAAGGTTCAAAATCCTCTTTCGAAGGCAATCTCTATAAAATGCTGCTAAACTTGAAGTACTACTTATAACAGACATATTTAATTAAAATTACCCTTTTAACAAGTAGATTTGGAAGCCATATTAATAGCTGTGGGATCAGATTTGGAATCCTGTATTAATACAAAACTGATGTAGTATCAGACATTTAAAGTATCTGTCTCACCTTCACATAGTATTTCAGGTTGGCAATAGATATTTCCATCTTTCTCCTTCACAGCAGTTGCAGTAGAGGGAAGTGTGACTAAATTAGAATCCACTACAGCATCCTGAAAGAGACAAATGATGGAAAAGTCCTGGATGTCTAAAAATATGCTTCTAAGTTAGATTTTTCATCAAGTTTGATATTACTATTAACAATTTGGGGATTAAATAAATAAGTTTCAAGAAGATCCTTCTTATGGCATTTTAGATTCTGAAGTTTTCATTAGAAATCTTGTTGCATTCAGAGTATTTTAATATAACATAGAATCATTATTTTGAATCACACTGAGTCCTTAGAAACGTTTAGATACACATGGCTATGGTCCAGAAATACCAAACATTTGAGAATTTAATGAATGAAGATGGGTTTCAAGGAACAAGGTATCAAATTTTCACTGAAAGTCACCAAGGTTAGGTTTTTGCATCTGCTAAAAATCAAGTGCAAAAACCTAACCTTGGTGACTTTAGTGAAAATTTGACAAATAGGTGTGATATATTCTATAACATCCTACTGCTGAATTCCAAAGATTGCAGATCAGCTGATGTGATCCAACACATCCTTTGTCATTGCTGCAGAGCTGTTTCTGAGACAAGAATAGAGCAGCAAGGTTCTAGGATGCAGAAAGAAAAAGTAATATCCATTCCAAAAGCATCAAGCAGAAACTTGCCCAAGTTGCTGGGCAGTATAAAACCTTCCCTGCAAACAATGATGTCAAATCATGCTTTAAATTAAACTGAAAGATAAAATCTTTCCTCTTCCTGCTATATATCACACTTAAATGAAATCTTCTAGTTTTAATTGAACCATTGCACCAGCTGGGAGCATGCATGTATTGTATGTGGGCTTCCAGCAAAGTGTAAGAAACAGATTGTGCAAAACCTCATGCATGCCCTTGCAGTTAACAGCCAAGTAGGCATATATGCTTTTATTTGATGGCATTTAACAAATAATGTCATTGGGAAGAAAGTGACATGTTCTTCACAGCCCTGTTCTCCAGGGTGGATGGTGTTAGAACCAGAATACACATAACAATGCCCAGCTGCCCACTGCCATTTCCCACAGGACATACAAAAACCAAACCTCCTGCTCACTTTGGATATCAGAGAATCAGAAATCTGTACATAAGGGCTGGCAACTAATAATACATCCATTATTCACACTGATGTATTTTAAATTACCCATCAAAGAACAGTAAAAGTAATCTTTTTTCTACCTTGTCGTACTGCAGAGGAACTACAAATCTTTTGCAGGTTGGTATGGAGGTAAGTTTGACATTGTTTTCAAAGTCTTTATCCAGGTTTTTTAAATAAAACATGTCATATAAACTATTGTCTGTATAGGCAATAATATCAAAAACAATGTGGCCATCCTCTTCATAAGCGTTTATATGGTGAAAAAACACCAAAGCATCAGTGTAAAACTTGGTGGGCACTTCTTTTTTAGTCTTCCTGTCTATAAAGTGAAACCAAGTCTGAAAGAGAAAAAACATTATTTGAAACCATTCATAATCAGCAAACAGTTATTTAGAAAAATGTTTTCTAATGGTAACCATCAACATTCTAATCACTGTATATTTGTACTGAAGGATATTAAGAACTCAGGGTTTGCTCTAGGAGACAAAGGATTCCAACCTGAAGAAAACACAGCAGTAAAATGAGTGTGGAACAGCTTAAGCTCATTTTACTGTTGAAAATTACTATTTGGGCTAGGCTGAGGATTGAAGTTTTCCAGAAAAACCTGGAAAATCCCCTGCTCTCTTTTTAAGTTAAATAAATCTGCCTTGGTTGAGAGTTTCTATGGTACTGGTGCCCTGTACCTCAGCAAGTCCTATGTGTTGATGCCCAGAGCACATGGAAATAAGATCCTCAGAAAAAAGTTTTTCCCCTCAGTTTTCACAGTGAAAGACTCTTCTTTTGTTCAGTGCAGGGTTTTCCAGCTGGGCTCTCCAGCACATGCATTGCACCTGAATTTTGTTTGGACCAGGAACAACTGGATCTGTCTTGCATGCTAGTGCAGATTGGAATTTCTCTGCTAGCACACACTATTTCTAGCAATGTCAAACTATTCTCTCTCTCAGGAGCTTCAGCATCAGATATTTATTTGAGAAATTTCTGGATACTGGAGACAGTATTCCAAAATATACAACTTCTAAAAACACTGTGCAAAGTGAAAGTCAAGGTTTGAAAAAAAAGAAAGAAAGTGACTACTGAAATGAATGAACCAGATGAAAAACAGAACAGTGTGGAAGAGGTTACTGGCCTGCCTGACTCCATTGCTCAGCAGTGGGAAAAGTACCTTATCATCCTTATTATAGGCAAGGCAGGAAGCCCAGCTCACACCTCGAATGTAAGCAGTTGCCATTTTGACAATATCCAGTCTGAAGGGCTGCTCAATGAAGATAATGTAATTCTCTGTGATTCCAAAGCTGTGGTAGTAGCTGGGGTGGAGCAGAGATCGAGATGGGATGGAGCAAACCACTTCCAGGTGCTTGAAACAAGATTTCTTCTTTTCTTGTTCTGAAGATGAATGATAAAAATTAAAATGATATTTCTAATAAATTCCATTCCAAAGTTGTGCTTGGATTTCTCCCAGGCAGGAAAGAACTGGTTCCTCTCAGTTTTATTTGCATTTTCCTGTTAATAAAGTGTTTGTTTACTCCTGTATAATTAACATAGAACTTTGCATGCAGGAAGCAACACAGTAAAATCACACTGCTGGACCCATTCAGGCAAAGCCCCCTTGTCTTGGGATTTGATTCCACTGACTGCTGTCTTCAGGACCTCCAGAATGGAGGAGAAATATATTTCATTAAATCAGCAGCTTTAAAAAGGGGTTCAAATGCCCCTGTGTTTTTTAACTTCTAAGGAGATGTTCTCAAATTTGAGCCCCAGCTAGAAATTGCAAACTGGTCTTTCAGCTGTAGAAAGCCTCTTAATTGTTCAAGAAGGGACAGGCAATACAATAGCAGCTGATTTTCAACAACACACACCGAAAAAAGTTCTTGAATGGAAAATTGCTCCGGGAAAAATGGACAGCATTTCAGCAAGGGCCAGTACTGGCCAGGTTAGAGAGGAATTAGCTCTATGTTAGGTTTTATTTGGTATCACACTTCCCTATAATCATTGTATCAGCATTTGAAGAGAACTTTCATTTACAAATTCACAACTTCAAATTATATGTACCGGCCTATAGAGAAAATGGTTTTAGACTCTTCATCTAAAAGTAAGGTTCCTCCTACTGAAACACCCTGTACACAGTACTCAAGAAGAGACTTTGTAAGAGCACACGCCCAAACAGGCTAAGCAGTTAATATGAAGTTCACAATAAGTTGAAATTAAGAAAATGAACACAGTTGGTTACTAGAACATCTGTATCACCACCCTTATAGTACCAAAAATACCAATTACAGATATATCTTACCTGGTACAGAGGAAGGAATCTTAAATAGAAGGTATTTTGTCTTCCCTTTATCAACTATTGAAGTCCCCATGTTGAGAACATTTCCAGCACTGTCATAGTGTGGATGAGAAGTTGCCACATTTACAGCTACATATTTGTTGTAGTCAACCTGGAAAATGATACAATAAGAGATTTGAGAGATGTGTAAGAGAATGAAAATTGTTCTCAGCTAACACCACAAAACCACCAGATCTTTAGCCCTGGCAGCCTTATATTGGCATCCCATTTACAAATGGCTTTGAAAATTAAATAATTAAACCAAATTACTTGTGTAGGTATTCAAATTATTTCCATATTCAAATCTAAAAAAAGTTACGGAATCTGAATTACAGTCACCTCCCCCTTGAAGCCAATAACATCAGGGAGGATTAGCTAAGCAAGTTATCCTGCAAATGCCCATTTCCCCCTGAGAGCACTTTATTTAACAGGGCTGTCTAGCAATCTGCTGGAGCAAAAAGATTTCTATTTTATCTAAACTTTGGAAATTATATTCAAACTGTAGTGTGGGCTAGAAAAAAAAATCATATATTTCAATATCTCAAGTTCTCTTTTTAATAATCAAAAATTATCTTACATAAGGTCCTTGAAAAGTAGTCATATAACTGACCTACTGATTTTTAAATTATGTAAATAATTTTATAACTACAGATACCTAATAATGGCAATCACCCAAAATAATCACGTAACTGTGCTATTATTCCTGCAACCTTCCTAGATTATGTACAAGCAAAATTACTCAAAGCCCAGCTTTTCCCAAATTAAACAGGATTTAAATTTGAACTCAGGAGTTCTTAAAAGGTATCTTTTATCTTTTGGTATCTTCACTATTTCAGTTTACCACAATTTCAAAAGTAAGGCAACAGTAGAAGAAAAGTATTTTGTGTCCTGAACATGTTAAAGCATCCTTATGAGTCAGCCTGAAATTTATTCATCAGCAGACAAGGAACCAGAACGACAGATGGTGGTTTGTACCTTCTCCAATGTCTCCAGAGTCTGTGGATTAATCTTCCTGATGAAGTTAGTCTCACCAGTAGCATAAAACTCATCCCCAGCTTTCATAATGTTGATCAGACAGTTGTCTGTGAACTCAGGAATGGTGTGAGACAAATAGGAGAATGCCCTGCCCAGAGGGAAATTTCATTAGAGCCGTGGAAGCCGGAGCTGCTTTTCCCCCACATGGAGCACAAGTGACCCTGCAGTGCCACAGACCTGGGGCTGCCTCTCCCTGCTGTGCCCAGTCCTGGCAGCTCTCTGGGAAGGGTGGGAAAGCAGAGGAGATGGACTTCTCCAATGCCCTTAGCCTGGGTGAGGGTTAAGGACAGGCAAGTAACTGCTTTTCCACACACAAATTGGCATCCAGGCCCATTCCTGCTGTCAGCTCTAGGACATGCACTGGTTTATCAGGATGGGCTAATTACACACTCTCCTGTGGTTGTCTTGGGAAAATTTGGTCTACCAGTTCCTACCTAAAAGCTGGCAGGTTTTTCAGTGTATGCCTTCATAAAATAGATGGATTCATATACTCCCCAGTGGAATATTTTTTTTCCCCAGTGTTATTCCATATCACAATTATGATTTCAAAGAAGATTGAACTTCACATAGGCTTGACAATTTTCTTTATCAGTGTATGATTTCATCATAGTCACTAGAAGCCAAGACAAAGTTGCCATATCCCTTTTGAACTTAAAATACCAGAGTTTATTGCTGTTGGAAGGGGGAAGAAAATCTCATCTCAGGGAAGCAACTTACAACATATCAGCTCTTTTGCAATAACTGTCTGTGTATGTGTCCTTACCAAATATCAGATTCGAGGTCACTGGAGGTAGTGCAGTGACAAGGAGTGACCTATCTGCACTTGTTAGTGAATCCCTACAGTCAATTTTACATGACCAATGATAACATGATCGCCTACACCTCACCTTTCTGTTAAATCATCTTTAATCAAAGTTTTTCTGATTTTTTGTCATTATTGATGCTTCTCTTTTTTTGTTGAATAGACTTCATATTAATGCTTTCCCCATCTCTAATTCTTTTTATTTCTTGCTGCTTTTCCCCTTACAGAGAATCAAGATGTTTCACCAACACTGGAGAAAGAAAATGTTAGTTTTTTATATATCTACTTGTGTTAATGAATAAAGCAGCAGATATTAGTGATAAAATTAATTTTAAAGATTTGCCTTAGACTAATCCATAGGCAGTACACATCTCTTGGCCTTTTTGATATTTTACCATTGTAAATTTACAGATCAACTGCTGTATTTGTACATACGTGTCAAGGGTAAACAGAAAGATATCTGTGCTGAAGAGAGAAGTAGATAGAAGAATCTTGTTGGGAAAAGTATTGCTTACTTGGCAAATATGTTTTTGCATGGATCTGGATAAGCCATAGTCCCAAACTCAGACACCACGATTCTGTTTGCTTCTATGTTGCAGTTGTACGTGTCACTTCGGAGATATTTACTTCTGTAGTAAACTTCACCTGAGGAAGAACAAATAGGTTTCAATCCCATTTTATACTTAGTCCTTCAAAAAGATCAGCACAGGTAGAGCCAAGTTTCTCAAGAAGCTGTCCTTTAGACAACAACAGTTTGGAATGAAACCAACAATGTCCCCAACTCCCTGTTTTAAAGGCTTTATGTCTGCTGAGATTCTTAACAACTTGTCAGGATTCCCTGACTCCTACTACTGATACTGAGGAACTTTTGAGGAGAAAGAAGGGATTTGATAAACTGGTCCAGAAAATAAAACAATGTGTTCAAAAATGAATAATTACTCAATCCATTTATTAGAGGGAAAAAAATCTCCTGTATCGGCAAAATTTAGTTATGGGAGTAACAGATTGCTTGAAGGAATCAACAGTTTAATGAATCACTATACTTGAACTAACTGAGCTCTCTTTGCTTTAGGTGAGTAAGATATACTGGCAATTTAATAAACACTGATTATTCCTTTATAGGTTATTTTGTTAAGGATATAGAGCTAGACAGGCTAGAGATCTTGCAATGGCATTAAATGCTTCCAATCACAGAAATGGGAACTACAAAGTAAACAGTAGAATTAGAGGATAATAGGAGTAAATCTCATTTTTTTAATAGATACATATTTTTCACTATGAGAATCCAGGTGTAAACCATCCTGTCTCACACTGTGTAACAGCTGAATGGCTGAAAAATGTTTCAACTGAAAAAACGAAAATGGAATGGTTTAGGGGAGATAGCTGCCTTTTTTTCCTCCGTAAGGATGACAAGCAGGAGGGTGTCAAATATCCTAAGTGAAGTTTGACATGTGAAGTGACACAGTGGCCTAATTCTCTCCTGGCAGCTGTTACAGCCAAATCCCAAAAGGGGAAAGCTGGTCCTCCCTGACACTGGCTGCTCATGCACAACACAACAGCCTCTGGGCACTGCAGTACTCGTGGCTGATCCATTCCAAACAACAGAGGCTTTCTGGCCCTGGCTGGAAGGTGAAGGCTGCCCTGCAGTGACTGCCCAGAGCTGGGTTTGTGCTGTCCTGGGGTGACAGCAGCACTGAACATCAGCACTGCAGAAGGAAGGACAGTGTAACATCTCCCTGCAAGCAGCCATGCAGAGATGCTCCAGCTGAGAAAGGGGAGGTGTGAGGGGTGTGTGGAGAGATTCCCCCACAGCAGATTCCCCCTCACACACCACTGCAGACAGAGCCCACAATGCTCCAATCCAACTCAGAACAGAATTAGCAACATTAGCAACAAAGGCACCAAAATGTGGGTTGTTGAGTTCCCTTCAATCCAATGTGCAACAACTCACCATTTTTAAAAGTAAAGCTGTGCAGCAGAGCCAGGCCATCAAACCAGTGGTTGTACTTGGTGTCCCCTATGGTGTGCATGCCTGGGCCATTCCGGAGCAGTATCCCTTGCAACCAAGTGGGCAACTGCCCTATAAACACAAAGGAGTTACCAGCATCCATTCATTTAGGCAAGGAGAATGTTCCAACACAGTTGTCCTAAAGGCAGAGGCTTCATATAGTCAGACAGATTGTGTGTAGAGATTGGCAGTACCATACAATTATATCGGAGTTTGGGTTAACTAAAATTTTCCCTACTCAAAAATGTGGCACTAGGAACATTCTGCATGACTATTGCTATCAGAAATTACTAGAAGAAAATTAGATTGTTGGAATGTAATTTGTTAATCATCTGGAAGTAAATAAAATTGGACCTTTCCTTCCTGCATTCATATTTTACAGTGATACATTTAAACCCTTCTACTCGTGCCAGAAAAAGCTAGAGTTTATCAGAAATAAAAATATTTTACAGGTTATATGACTTGCACTGGCTTTCAGCACATCAGCTTAGACTTCAGGCTAAATTAATTCCACTAAAAATTTCATTAATTAGATTACACAGCATAATATAGTGTCATTTGGGAAGTGCTTTTCTGACACTAGTCATAATGTAGTGTTCTGTACACAAATAAAATATAGGAATATTGTGCTGAAAATGTATAAGTGCTGTTGAGATTTGAATCATAAATGTTCCTCATCAAATCCCTGCAAGAAATGCATCACCTACCACTTGACTCACAGAATAATAACAATTAAAGAATGTCAATAGGTTTAAAGAGATGTACAAAGACATATCAGATATTAAAGAAAAAGCTTGGCTTGCTTCTTTGTGCATAAGACTCCTATTTAGGATCACATACTGCTCCTCCACACAATTCCTTCACTGGGTATTGCCTTTGCATAAAATGCTCTTCAGAATTTATATTTGTCCTTATAATTTAGTTAGTGATCCTCCAATGATTATGTTGACACATTTTCTTGTTAAAACCCCTTTACAACAGCTAGAAATGTCCTGCTACAGACCTTAAAAATGAACTAATTCCAACCCCTGCCATTGGCAGGGCCACTAGACCAAGTGGCTCAAAATCCCATCCAACCTGGCTCTGAGCAATTCCAGAGATGGGGCACCATCATTAGGGCATAACTCCATGAGGGTTACACTTCTGGAATACATGAGATACATAAAAAATTGTTGACACAATGGATGAACTTTCACCACCATTGTTGTTGTTGTTGTTGTTGTTGTTATTTTCTAGAAGAGCCTGAAAACCAAAACCTTATTTCCCTTTCTAACACAAGCAACTCTAAAGCAATAACTATAGTATACTTTTTTATATGGTAATTTTGCTGGGAAAGATAAGAAAGGGAAAAAGATATATTTAAAGTACTGTAGGCTTAATTCAGTTTCTGAAATTTCTGGTGCAATTCCATGCAATTTATGACACGATTTCAGTATGAAAAACAAGGACAAAAGGGTCATGTAGTGAGGTTTTCAAATAATTCATCTTAGTGGGAATTAAGCTTTTCTGTAATTCACACTGGGTACCAAATAAGTATCTAAAAGTGTTTATATAGCTTTAAAATGTGGATCTTATTATTTTCTGTAATGCATGAGGACACATTAGTGATACATATTTGAAATCCCCAAATATTTGGACATTTATTAACTATGATCACAACAGAATCTCAGAAAATCACATGGCTGCAGGAGAGCATGGGTTAAATTGCAGCTGGTGTTAGAAGTGTGATGGATACTTACAGCGCACATGTTGAGTAACAAGGAGCCAAAATACTGGCAGAGCTCAGGACTATCAAAATATTTTAGGGAGTTATGGCTCTCTTTTACTTTTTTTAGCAATGAAGGAATGTTTGCATGTGTACCTTTACCTTCTGAAATATGCCACTTTTCAGATGTTTTGATAAGTTGTTATCTTGAGAAAAAATAATTCAAAGGCATAAACCCATAAAAGCATAAAATAATTCAAATAATTCAAATAATTAAAGCACTTTGTCTGACTTGACACAAAATCTTTTCCAATTCAGCCACCAAACTGAACAGCAACAAAGCCAAGATTTACTAAGTAGGGGTTCCCATCAACAAACCTCTTCTGTAGGGAAGAAAGGAAAAAAGTCTTCTGTAAAGTAAAAGAAATCGGGAAAAATAACAGGCTGGTGGAATGTCATCCCTAGAGAGCCACTTTAAACTGTCTCGCCGAAGGATACTCTTGAGTTTCTCCCGGATTATCTTCTAAATCCTCTTTATAACGCTACCCTGTGGCATCCTGTAGGTGCTCTGCTCCTCAGGAGCGCTGCTGGTGCAGAGCCCGATTCGAGAGAGCTCCCCAGGAGGGTCCGGAGAGGAGAAACCGAAAGTGTGAGCAGAGCCTTGGGGGAGGCGGGGGCCGAGAGAAATCCCCGTCTCTCCCTCACCCCCGATTTCAGTGAGCCCTGTCCAAACAGACTTTCGAAAAGTACACAGAAATGTTCATGGAGTGAGAAAAATCCCCAAGTAAGGACACAAATATTATCTGAGATCAACCTTTAAACAAAATTCCCTTGCGCCTCTCTGAGTTTCCCTTTTCAGTGCTGCTCGTGTGAAAAAGAGTCGCAGTTTTTACGGATGGGAAAACACCAAAATAGGGGCTCGTTCTCCTACAGATTGTCTTTCACTTACCCTGCACCTCAGCTTTTATGGGCTCTGGGTGCTCTTCCTTATTCGTGCCATACAGCGTATCCATCTGGGATGAAACCCCCGGAGCCCCGCTCTGCCCAGCCGCTCCTGCAGCCGCCGGTGTCCCCCCCGTCTGGGCTAAGAGCGGCTCTTTCCTGTTACATATAAAGATAAGGTCAAAGTGCACCGCGAGCTGGTGGCTTATAGATTGACTATTTATAATAGCTGATCTTTAATCCCTAGCACATACACGCTAATTCTTGCACATTCGTATTAAAATTAACTCTTTCACTGGAGGAAAGAAGAGGAAGTAAGAAATACTCTGCTGTTTGCTCCTTATGAACCTGGCAGAGGCAGGCAGGCACAGCCAGGGGACAGTGGAGTGGCTGAAACATCACCTGCAGCTTTCCAGGTAAATATTACACACTGCTAGGGATGCTTGTCTCGTTTGGCTTTTAGGGAGAGGAAAGGAAAGAAAAGAAATCTCTGCTCACTGCTCTGGATTTGGCACTTTGGGAGTGACAAGCACTTCAGAGCAGAGGATTATCCTTTTCTTTCCATTCTATGATTTTAAACTGGACTGTTTTGTAAATTAACAAATGATCACCACTGAATAGCTATGTGATGTATTTCTTTATGTACAAGCTGTTGCAGAGTCAACTGAGGGGCACATCTTTGAACTAAATATCTTTTCACCCCACCATATTCTCCCATACATGACCCAAATCCACCTATGAAAGTATGGCACGACTCATTAAAACTAAGGCAGATTTTTAACTTCATGCTTTTGTTTTTAGATAAGGTACTTAACTGCGTTCTATGTTGTTAATTTTAAAATCCTCTGGAAAGAGAATTATTTCAATATAAAGCATGTGATTGCTGAGTAAATCTTAGGCTCCATTGACCATGAAGGATAAAGAAAATCTTTACACAATTATATATTATGCAATTTCATATGGGGTTACTCTAAAATCCGATTTTTTCAGCTGAATCACCATTGTTCCCAAAATGTTTAACATCACTTCTTAAAACTGACTGATCTCTTAGAACTACGACAGTTATTTTATTCAAAACACAATTTGTGCTACAGACTCTTCTGACACATTTATTATACATTGTTCCTCTCCAAACCTCCTGTCTGTTTGATGGCTGATCTTCACTCCAGGAGATCATCAGGACAGCATGCCTTGGTCTCTTTTTGGAAAGCACTGACAGAAGCAGATGATAACAAAACAAAAATCCAGATTAGAAGAGAAAATACAAGGTCTTTGTTTGAATTAGTAATACTAACAAACAGAGGGATTGAACCAGAAGGCTGTAAGAGATAAAGGGGATCAAAAGCCACATATATATGGAGATATATACACATAGACATTCATCTCCACTGTAAATATATGTGAGAGTGTGTGTGTGTGCATTGACATGTTGATTCACTTTATACACAAAGTCAAGTAAGGGATTTTTCAGCAATGTTAGGGACTGAAAATGATCTGGTAAAGAACCAAATCTGCCCAAATCTACTCTCACTAAGTCATGGGGACTTTTTCTCTCTCCACAATGTTCTGTTTTGCTTTAATATGTTTGTTTCAGTGTATCCTCATTCCATTTATGTATCCTCATCCATTTATGTGTGCAGCTCTTAATGCTGCAGTTTTAATTATCTGACCTGTGAGTTGTCTAATCTGTAGTGATATTAAGATTTCCATAGAGCAAGCAAGCAAAAAAAGATTAATTCAAACCTCTTTTGCCTCCTCCACCCCAAGTGTTCATGTAGGTTAAGGTTCAGCCATGATGAGAAAATTGGAAACTTTGTTAAAAGTTGTCTGAATGGAAGAACAAGGAGCTGCAGATATCCAACAGGTTCTGAAACCAACCCAAATGTGTTTGGTAGATAATTTTAGGTGTCTGTGACTGAAAGTTGTCTCATATATTGTGCAGCTTAAATAAAGAAGCTTTGTGAAGTTAGTTTTTCCTGCTTGTCAGTAAAAAATCTCCTTTTAACAGCAAAACACTTTTTTTATTGTTTTCATCACACTAATGACAAATAAGCACTTTAGTACAGTGTGTGGAGATTAATTTTCTTGCCAACTGTATGATTTCCCCCCTTTTTACATTGAAATAGCAAAATATCAAAGCAGTGATTTACAATTATAATGTGTAATTGTCAGCAGTAGAGGATGTGGATTAGGTGATTTTTCTAATTGTATTGTTCTGCAATGTTTCTTCTTGTTGCAAAACCCTTCAAATATAAATCTTCCCTCAACCAAATCTCGCATTTCTCTCCACAGTTTCGTCTCTCTTTTCACCCCTCATGACAACATTTCTGAAGTCACCAGCTCCCATCACATGCAGATTTGCGTCACTAAATTTCTTTCTGCTCTAAACGACTGTGGTGAAGGGCACAAACTGTTTCCTCTTGGGCCCTTTCTCACTTTCACTTCCCTCCAGTCTCTGCATCCCTGAGCTTCTCTCTTTAAAAGGGCACTGAAGACATTTTTGTAGGCTGGGGGTTACATTTTGGGTGTGATCTCTGTGGTCAATCAAAAAAAAGCCTTCCAAGGCAGCAGAGCTTGTTAACTGCATTTCTACTACAACAATAATGTCATTGCTGTGTGCCTACCTTTGTACTTTTGGTTCACTTAGCAAGAAGCAAGTTATTACCTAATAAATCACAGAGAGTCCAATATAATTCCTTATCTCAATTGTACTTAATTTATTTTAATCTCAATCTTTTGCTTATAGAAATTGAGTTCTAATTAAAGCCCATTAACAAAAGTCAAATTGACTTGATATATATGACTTCAAGCTGTGCTAAGAACTTTCAGCTATCAAGTTATCCATTACTACCAAACAAAACTCCAACAGTAAAACTGATATGAACTTAGGAGTTATTCTTGCTGAAATCACACTGATTGCTATCTCACTTTCTAGAAACACAAGTTCTTATCTTTGTTAAATACTCTTTTATTGACATTACCTCATTTCACAAAACTGCCACTGACTATTTAGAAACGTGTCTCTTGCACTGTTCAGATATAATTGCAAACACAAATTATTCATGTAGTTTGTTCAAATTTAAATAACAATAGTTTCCCTGTATTATTCTGACTAGATATTATTTGGGTCAAAACTGTTTTGATCACATACTGTTTTACTCATTATTTGGACAAAAATAACTAGCTTTTAATTTCCTTGATAAAATTTTAATTTTGGGGAGGGAGAGTTTTTTTGTGGGATTTCACAATTTCTTTGATAAACAAAAGTATTGCTTTCTTTTTTACAGTCAGAGTTTTAATACCTATCACAAGAAATATTGAATTGTTCATTAAAATAAATATATAATGTAACTTAATATTAAAACCCTTCAAGTGCTGAGGCATGGAACTGCTGGCCTACCATATTGGTATCTGTCAGACTGAGCTTGCCCAAGTATTTAAACACTAGAATTAAAACAAATAAACAACCACAGTACCCACATAAACTTCCTCACTGTAAGACTTCTATAACTTTATCTGCAACTTTCAACATCCCTATTTACATGTTTTAATATGTAAATTATACTGTTCAGTCATGTGTTTTCAAGTGGGCAGAATGACAATGGGAAAGTTGGCATTCATTTCCACGACTGAAGGTGTAGAAATGGGGTCACACATGGGTACAATGACAGAAGTTAATGTTGCTGCACTCTATCCTACCTGGTAGTCTACTGTACATGTTTGGGGGAACATAAGGAAAAACTCAAAAGGTCTTAGTTTTTCTGGTTTTAGTAAATGGCAACTGAGTGGTGGGATTAACACTAAAACAGTGTTCCTCAACAGGAATTATGGGGATTGTGAAGCTGATCTCTTTTGTAAGCTGTTGGATATCTGCTCATAAGAGACATTATCAATGTAAACAGATTGTAATGGAGCTTTTTTCCTCTCTGTTTCCATGTCCTGTAAGCTCTGAAATAGCTCATAATAAGCAGAAGAAAAATGTATAACTAAATAAAATAAAACAAACAAGAGGTGGGAACTGAAACACCTTAGAAGTCTGGCTAGTTTTACACTTATGGAAACCTAGAGAGACTGCAGAAACAGTGGCTGTAAATGATGGCTGTAAATTCATATCCAAGCATTTTATTTTACCTCTGTGTGTGCTGGGCAAAGTTCAGTCCATTTGTATCTGCCAGTTAATGTTTTACCCAAAAAGGGCACCTTTAATGCTTTTAAGAGTTCTCTAATTAAGATATTAAGGCAATGGCAGATCTAAATTGTGCCACTTTGTCAAACATGAGCACAAGGACACATGAGGTGTCATCAAGTTCTTGAGATAGTTCTGTTCTTTTCTGTGTGAACTTGGGGCTCAATTTGACCATCAATAACCCCAGCCCAATAAATGTTCTAATGGGGCCCACTCATCCCCTTCTTCATATCAGTCAAAGTTCTTCTCTGAAAGGCAATAACAAAGGGGAAATAGCTGGAAAGGAGGCAGGGATTGAGGCATCAACTGTGGCAGTGAGGAAAGGCCAGCTATGATTCTAAAGGCAATGCCAGACACTTCCCAGGGGACAGTTCCCATGAGAAGATCATCAGGGACTTGTCCAGGTGATTTATCCAGGTAACCATATACATCCTATAAACAGAAATTATGTTCAAACCAACAGCTCCCAAACATAATCCTACTTATCTTTATCCTGACCCCATCATGCCAGGCATGAACATCCAATTTAATTATTGCACAGATAAGAATTGTTTTCCCTGTTTTTATAAACAAGATAACATCAAAATTGCAACTTGGCAGGGATCACTGGTAAGTTCAGTGTGTTGCCTCATGGAAAATTAGACAGTAGAAGCAACAACAAGACCAAACCCTTTTCAGTCAGCAATAAGTGGGTCTCACCATCAGGATGAGCAGCACAGGAGAACAGCAAGGAAGGAAGTGGGGTTGTGATCCACCTTCTTAAACTAATTGGCAAATGAGCATTTTTAAAGCCAGCTGAAGAGATGGAAGGTGTAGGTGTAAAGTCTGCTCAGGACTCAGTACTACCTATCTATCAGGGTAACAATGCTCTTCCCACTGCAGAAGTTCACATGACACAGTAAAATGGACCGCTCATAATCTTGTATCAAGTTCATAATACCTGAAAATAATCTTTTTTCTACCTCAAAGTAATAGAAATAGGGATAGTTTTCCATTTTTTCTGCTTATTCAATTAATAGAACACAGTGATGCTTATAATTCTGATAAAAATCTGTATATTACATTCAGTAATATTCAGGAATGTGAAGATGGTAATATCCTCCTATAGAAAGTAAATTTACTTGCTCTTCCTCGAGGCAAATGAACAACAGCCAAAATGAACAGGGGTGTGATTTATTCCTTCTCTTTGGCAGCTCTTCACTTCCTTAATTCTTCAAATCTAGCACTTTCTGGTCTCTATTATGGATTGTCAAGCTATTCTGCAGTGCTGCAGTTTGAATCACAGGACATTCTCAGGCTGTCATGATGCAGCTGTGATCTGTGATCTGCACCAGGATACAGATCAGGACCATTCCAAAGTCAATGACTTCTGGCATAAGAAAGCTATTTTTAAAAAAACGTCTTTCTGTTGAAGAAGAATGCAAAAGGCATGTTTCCCACAGGAAGGTAAGTACAAGGAGCACTGTTTACTTGACATCAAGTGAGTTCTCACTTATGAATGAAAAGGGTTTTTGGAAGTTTCTCTCTTCCTGAAGACCCTAGCTGCTAATTTTGATGCTTTAAAAGCAGTATTTTCTTTTCATGTAAATGCTTTTCTCATTCTTTGGTAAACAAAATAAACTGACAGAATGCTTTCCTGGCACTAAAGTATAAAAAGTCAACAAACTGCCAAAGAGGGAAATTGTCTTTCTTCCACTCTCCATCTGCTGCAGGCAGCTGAAGAGTAACTTATAGCAACCGTAGATTAGGAAAAAAATGCACATTGCTATAGAAATTGCCAACAGTAGACTCACTTGGAGAGCTTGGCTTTATGTGTAGACATTTCCAAACATTATTTGTTCTTTTTCAGGGCCTATTTCAAAATCCATCAAAGCCAGAGACAAGACTTCCATTAACTTCAATGCCTTTGGAGCAGATTCACAGGGGAGAGCCTGTGGCACCGTCAGCCCTGGCATTTTTAGTATGTTCATGTAGTCAGATTTCCAGTAGCAGAGAAAGAACTGGACAATGCTACAGACCACATTCATCACAAAAGTGAGCTCCTACTGGAAACGTCTGTATTTAAGTGCAGTCTCCTTCATCATGCCTGTGCTTTCAGAAACAGGCTGTGTTTCTCATATCCAGAAGGACAACGTGGGAGGGCTGGATGCCAACTCTGTGAAGCCTGGCAAGTCAGCAGGGCCCAAGGAGAAGCAGGGAGTCTGGAGAAAGCATCATGCAAACATACAGTGGCCAACTAACTGAAGAGCAGCTGCCCTCAGCTCTGACCGCTGCAACAGCTTGAATATAAAATAGTTGGACTGGGTATTCCCAAACTGGAGCCTGTGAAGTTTTGTATGGGGCCTGTAAGGGACTCCTAATTTGCAGACACCCCCAACAGAAGCAGTTGATAATAGTAGTTACACAGTCTCATCCGGGAAGGGAATGGGTGTCTGGGCCAATTAGCTAATTAGAATATGGACTGGCCTTCTCCAGAGCTGGGAAATCCAGTCTCAATATTCATATCTTAGCTGCTCCATAAGCTCTCCCTATTAATCAGACAGAAATTCATGTGGGATCTGCTCCAAGGGTTTCATAGCTGAACTCTTGATTTAAAGGTGTGGTGAGAAGGAAGACATCCAGCATAGTGCACTTCTCCTTTCCTCTCACCCCCCACAATTTTCCTACCCATTAAACAATTTTCAATTAACTTTATCTTGAAAACCCTGATAACAGTCCTGCTTTTTCCAGCTGAGAAAGATAGCCATAAAACAGAGGTCCAGAAAGGGATTGAAGTTCACTCTTAGATGTTGGCTGGATGTAGTGCATGTACTTGACTTTGGCAGAAAGCTTTGGAGCTGGACTGGCACACTGCAGGGATGGGCACTGCCTTCAGCCCAGCAGTGCAGTGCAGGGATGGGCATTTCTGCAGTGCAGGAATCCATCAAACACCGCTGATTCCTCTGCACTGTGGTAACTGGCTCACTGACCCATGTCTAAATATAAGTGCATGTTCTTTCAGCTTTGGGTTTTGGTGGTATAAATTAATAATAATGGCATCAAACCCAACAGAGTTAATGCCAAGGACAGGAGGATCACAATAGCTAAAATCCTTATTTGTACTGTGCTTCTACTAAGCTGGTGGCTTTGTAAACCTGATGGATATCTTTTATAAGGAAGTTGAAATGCATTTAGGTATTTCAGCTCCTAAATGTTGCTGGGCTTGCTTCCCAAAGTCCATCAGCAGCCTTTGGAGTATGCAAATAGGGCTCTCAAGTAGTTCTGATGACTAAGGCAATGTTTTCATCTTTCCTAAATCATTGGTTTAAGTTATGGCCTTCTCTTCTGCCTCCCAGCAGGTATAAATACTGTATCTCCAAATAGTTGATCAGCTTATCTTTTATTTTTTAATAGGAGCATTTCACTTGGTGTGTGGAATTCTAAGCAGACACAACAGTTCAAAATGAAGCTTACTTGGAACAGAGATGAATCTGCACATACGTAAACAGGAGGGCAGGATGGATATGATACAATAATTATAGACATTGCATTAGCATCTTAAAGAAGCAGCTCAAACAATAATTATTAAAAATAAAGCAATCCAGACCAATTAAATGTATCTAGAGAAGCAGTGTGTTTTCCAATCTCATAACTCCTTATGTTTCCTATGTTTTTTATTCTCACTATTGTATCTCTCTGCTGTTGTAAAGAGCTCCAAACTTCTACATTCACACAATGAAGCCTTTGATGTAGGAGGTTTATCTCACTTTTCCATGCATTCAACAGTCACATATATCAACTTTATCTTCTCTGTTCATGAGGAAAGCAATGATTTAATGTCTTCTCCTCAAACTGATCTCACATGGGATGTGACATTTGTACAATAGAGCTCACAAGGGCCAGTACGGGAGCTTAGCATCATCTCAACACACCCCAGATGCAATCACAATTATATATTAGAAGTTCTGTTCTGTTCCATGCTCTATTGCTGCTGTTGTGGCAAGCAGCAAAGAGGAAGGAGAATGCTGATGACACGACAAGGATGACATCTCAAGCTTTTGAAGAAGGCAGAAAAAGAGTGGTGCCCTGGAAAGCAGGACGAGTGCAACACACAGCACTGAGCTGAGAATGTGGCTGGGGATCACAGTTCTGATTTCTCTTGCTGTGTGCATGGCTGTGGAGGAAGCAACTGATGAAGGAATACCTTGTTCAAAGTACCAGCAAGCTTTCAACCATTCATGCTACGAGTTTGTTAGACTCCAGCAAACCTTCACAAGTGCCCAGCGCTGGTGTGAGAGAGGAGGAGGGCACCTTGTCTTTATTCAAAATGAAGACACTCAAGAGTTCTTGCAAAAACATATTGCTGAGGATCAGGAATGGTGGATAGGACTGATCTCAAACTCCTTGCTGAATGAAACTACTGATGGTAGGTGGTTTTAAAAGAGTGTCTTTAAAATTGTGTCAGCTCATGATGCTTTCTTTACATGGTAAAAATGCAGTGATTTTGTAGATATCTGCTGAAAAGCCTCTGTCTTTTGTTGCTGTATCTTCAGATTTATATTAAGATGATTAATTGCCTGCTTCGCTTCCTTGTTGCATGTTATCACCCTTTCCATTGGATCTCGCGGTTGTGTGAACACATGGCGAATGAGACCAGCTTGCTGACCCAGTGAAACAAATGTGCTGTGTTAAGTCTCCAGTGGAAGCCAATTCACCCCACTAGGAAGTGCTGCAAGGTCTGATGCAAGGGAAATGGTGAAATCTTGAGGCTGGGAACACAGGTGGCAGTGGCAGCATCTCTTTTCATGATTGTATCAGGCTCAATATAAAATGTAATTGAAGATCCTTACCCAGACTAAACCATCTCTGCTTCAGTAAGAGCGGGGCTACAGTCCTGTTCTGCAGGCTCTGACTCTTAACTGTAGTACTGTGGAAAATAAACATTCAGGACACAATTTCTCTGTTCACAGGATCAATAACTTGGCTAGACACTTCAAATATAAACTACAGTAACTGGTACAAGGATCAGCCATCTCCCTTCTCATCCACATGTGGGTACATCCTGAAGAATGCCAAGTATCAGTGGGGTGTGACTGAAAATTGCAGCCAGGAATTTGACTTCATTTGCGAGTTTGGTAAGATACACAGCAGCTGGAACAGTGAAGTGAGTGTGCCATGATCACAATGGGGCATAAATTGCCTTGTTGTTTCAAAGTAGCTAGGAAATAACTTAATGAATCTTACTAAATGTGAACAAGCAAAAAGCCATATAACCCCAGCAGGTGCTCTTTTTCCAGTGTGCGAATGTAAGACCTTATCCAAAGAAGGAAGAACCCACAAATCACTGGGAGATGTAGGTGCTCAGCAACCAGACATTAAGGCCCAGGGTTCCAGCAGAGAGTTGATAAAACAGAAATGGATCTGAGAGTGAATCTAATGTGTGGCTGTCCACATCTGTGGTGGACATAAGCTGGCTATGTTAAAGCACGGCTGCAAGAATAAACTCCCACACCATAATACCTGGGCTAGGTGGGACATATATGTAAAAACACTCATTAATGTGTGCCAGAAAAATTTCCATTTGTAACTGAAGCAAAAATACAGTCAGGCTTCCAGAGGCACCACTCCTTGCAGCCTGGAGTAAGCAAAAGTGAGAGTAAGTTTTTCTTGTTTCTTCTCAGACCCTTGCATCACCTGAAGTTCAAGGTTTTCCCCAGGTTAAGGAAGCAGACAGGAACCTGTACTTCCTGTGCTCAGACAGAAAATCCACAGACATTGTGTCCCACAAATTAGGACTTGGAACAAACAGTTCTGGAAAGGAATGCTGGCAACATCAATCCTTTCAACATATAGATATGAGGGGAATTTGTGTTCCTCACACTTTGCACAAGAGTACTTTAAACTGCAGCTAGACCTGGGGTCACAAGCACTGTGGAAGGACAATCTGGCTGTGGGCTCACTAATATAAAAAGGCTTCCAATCAAGTATGCAAGTACAGGTTTCCACAAGCCCTAAAACTGCTACTGCCCTGTCCAGCAGTCACTGACAAATAAGTTGTTCTGCAATAAGCAAAGCTAATAAAATTTTGTTTCCTATCCCGATTTTCTGTCCCACATCCCCTCCCTGCCCTCCTTCTCAGCACTCCCAGTTTACTCCCCTATCCCCAGCATGTCCCACCTCTGCAAATACTTTTCACTGCCTCAGCTCCCTTCCCTGCAGCTGCTACAGAGCTCCAGCTTTATGTGCTGGCCACTTGAATTCCCTGTCCCAGAATAGGTAAACATAGGGTTATAATTCCTACTCCTCACAGAGGCATCGATGTAGCTCTTTCTCTTCTTCCTAGATATTGCATTTCATGAAATTTTAGGGTGTTGTAGGTTTATATCTGTACATCAAATTTAGTTGAAGATGACTAACATTAAAAATGACTGGGGGAGAGGAAACTGGCAGACAGCAAAATCCCTTAAGCTTATTTTCCTTGCAAAAACAGACTAAAATTATTTTTCCATTACAACCACGGTAGACAACTGTCTGTTTGTAAGGAAACTATCATCTGTTATCATAGGATCTGACTGAGATCCCATTAAATTCCAAGAGCAACATTATTCTATGCTACATTCATCATTCCACTACCCAGGAAACCAAGACCAGATCAAGGCAATTCTACCATTTGATGCCCTGTAGGTTAGCAGTTTATTATAGTAAATATGTATGTAGCTGACCAGGGTTCATACCTAGAAACACAGACCAAGTTTTGTACATCTTTCCATATAAAAGTTGCTGAGACCGCAAATACTGTGAGAAATCTTCATACAGAGAACAAAAAAAGGCATGAGATAATAGTCCATACTAGAATTTACCAGCAAGTTATTTTTCAAGCTTATTCAGAGAGCTCTAATCTGCAAACTGATCATGTTGCTATAGTTACAGCCAGGCTTAGCTTTAGCCCTTAAATAACAATAGCACACAATTATTGCAGTGTGCACACATTGGCACTGTTAATCAAGGGACTTGATGGGAATGATCCAAACAACAACGGGAGGACAATGTATTTAAAACTGGGACTGCTGAAACAAAAACATCCTTCTGCAACACTCCCATATGAGAGCAGTTATTCTCATCCCCCTCTTTAGGGTATTAAGTATCCTGATTACTACATGCTACTAAGAATTCTGAAAGATAATTAACTGTCCCAGATTAATCAAAGAATGAGGTGTATGCATTTAGAGCTATGACCTTACCCATCTTAGCAGTCCTACTGAGTGAAGTCAGTCAAATATCACACAGGAACAAAGGAGTCTCTGTTGCAAAAATGGGATCTGCTCCATACTTAATATGCAAACTATTCTCCAAAGCAATTACCTGAATATTATGCAATCCATACATCTCTTTCGGAAGTAAGGAGTAACTTTAAACCTTCCAGTATTTCAGGTCAAACAAATGCTAAGAGTTTTCCACAAAAATCCTATTTATTTTTATAATTAAAATGTTTTTGCTTATTGAAAATTTCCTCAATATTTTAAGGCAGTAAAAACACAAATCTATTAATTTTGACTTTTTAAAAATAAAAATATGTAATTATTTTTTAATTTTCTTAAATTTCCTTAATTGTTTAGCTTAGAAGAGAGAAAAGGGAAGATAAACAAAACAAAATGGATATGCACTAGAATTGTAGCAGGATTTTTCAGAAATTCAAAAAGGTAATATTTGGGTTTTTTCTCCTGTTAGAATCTGGCCAGAGCATTGCTTGTGATAATTACAACGCCACTGTACAGTGTGGATCAGGAGAAGTTATTCAAATTGAAGAGAGTTTCTATGGGCGGAAGACCCCTCACTACTGTGTGTCAGAGACCCCTCTCCAGCTGGAAACAGATGAAGGCTGCAGCTGGATCAGTGTCAAGGATGAAGTAGCAGGTGGTATCTTACAGCACTGCTTGTCAGAAACACAGAGTGGGAACCAAAGTTCCTTGTCCCTCGAATACTTTATCCTGTATTCCAGTAGAGTTAGCAAATGAGAAAGTGGATTATTCCTAAAACAAAGGGAATCACAGAGAACTTCTGACAGGAAGGAGGTTGCTACAGGAGGCTGGACGGAAAGGAGGAGTTTTGTGAGGGGCAAAGAGATTCAGAAGAGGGGAGGAGCAAACAAAGGACAAGGCTGTCCCTGGCTACGCTCACTGTAGGAAGGAAATCTGTGAGCACATTGGTCCCTTGACAAATTCAGTGAGATACACAAGGTTTGACAGAGATGCAAGGCAACACATCCACACAAACCTAACTCCAATCCAGGAGGGGTGAAAAGGCTGATACGCTTGGGGACATGAGGGCAGCAGGGACCTGCTGCTGCCTGCCATGTGTCAGGCACCCACCCTGCTGGAGCCAAGGGCTTGCGTACTAAACAGTGACTGTGGCCTGTCCCCAGGGTGATTCTTAGGGCTTCCAGCCAAAATTAAACAAAACACATAGGCTTTATTTTTTGGTACCTTTTCAAATTCACTTTTGTTCCAATAAAATGAAGTAGTGCTAAGCAATGCCACACAATCACACAATAAGCAACACACTAAAGTCAGAGTGATGTGGAAATTTGTCTAGAAATCAGAGATGTGATATTGCTCCTCCTGCCCTTTTTGTTTCTCAACCATCTTTCATCTGAGCTGTTGTGACAGTAAAGGAAAAAGCCATTTGCTGATGTGAAATGCTCCCTTTCCAGGCCAGTGTCACGGTCTGCAGGCCTGCCAGGTGGCAGCAGATGGCACTTTCTTTGGAGATCCTTGTCCAGCTTTGGGAAGCTATTTGTCTGTTCAATACCACTGCAAGGAAGGTAAGAGGGAGGGGCCACACCAAAACGCTGTGCTGTTCTTTGCTGTAACACTGTGACCATTGATATTTATCTTAAAAATTACTGTTCCATCTTCAGGGAAGAAACTGGAATAGTGGTGATCACTGAAAATAGGCCAAAAATGTAGATTCCCTGTCCTAACTGAGGATCCTGGGTAGAAGACAAAGCCCAGAAATTCATAAAACATAAAACACATTTAGATTAAACTATGTTCCAATAAGAATTTTGATTAGTAGTCATGGAAAAGAATCAGCTCCCTGTCATACCACTAATGCACACAAATTAGCAGTAGTACCAGCTGTGGTTTGGATCAGGTTGGTCCTCAATGCCTGAAAATTAATTGAATTTTGTAACAAAAATAGACAAACACTGGCACTGAATTCTGTCATTCTGTTTTGCAGGTCTGCAGCTGGTTATGACAGACACATGTTTTGTTTTTGAAAATATCACACTCACTTTGAACTGGCTGCTCTCACCATACTCTGGGAATCTTTCCTGTACCATTAGCACTGGAGATGGTCACACTATTGATCCTTACTACCCTCTAACGTAAGACATAGCTTTCATGTCTCTTCAGCAAAAAGTACATTTCATTGCTTGCACTTGAATGTCTCATACATGAGATGTTAAAAACTAGATAGCTCAATAATAAAACATTCCTATGAGAGATTTGGATTCTGCAAAAGCCTGTCTTGAAATCAATACGAAATTTTATATTAAGCTGCCAACCAAAATATTTTTATTACAAGTTTCTTATTTCCAAGATTATTCAGTTGAGATCTTACAACTCAAAATTACTGAAAACATGTCAGTAATTGCCAAACTACAAGCAAATATTATTTCCTTAAGTTTAAAGAGTGTTTTTTGATAACGAATAGAATATAACAAGGACATTCTGTAGTTTTTCTTTTAATTGCATAAAAATCCTGTCTTTAATAGATCAAACATTTTTCTGCTGGATTTAAAAATCAGATTTTGTCTTAGTGATATGAATAGCCTTTGAATGAATGACATTCAGGGATGTGTTATCGTGTAAGGTGAAGGACTTCCCAGGATGGTCTTCCACAGTAAGCAGCTGTTCTCTTTCTATTCTAGACTGGTCAGCAACCTCACATACATGTACTCCTCTCCTGGGGAGTTTACTGTTTTTGTGGAGTGCACTACCAGTGAGTGGCACGTGATGGCCCAGAGGCAGGTGACTGTTCAGGATGAGGTGGATCAGCTCAGCATTTCTGGGTGCTACAGCCAGTATGAAACAGGGAACAGCTCCCACTGCCGTACACTCTATGGGGAGGTGATGTGGATCCAAGTTCAGCTCAATGGAGGTGAGGATAATTTCTCTGCATGATTTAAAGGGAAGGATAAATATTATCCATCCATGGGATAGAAGCAGGATTTTCATTATGCAAAATAGTCCTTCTTTTTAGTGGATGCTTTCCCTCTAATTGCTGTATTCCTGCAATTTAATTCTCTCAGTTCCCCTGGAGGGGTTCTTCCTCAGAGATATTTCACCACCCAAAGCATAAGTAAAAACCCTTTTTTCCTACTGACAAAGCTGATGGCACAAGCACAACTTCAGTCACAAAAATCCACGTGATGCCTGTCAGAATATTTCTGTATTTGAAGTTAGAAATTCATGGAGATGCTCCTCTGATTAGAGTAAGAGGATTCCTCTCTGAGCTGGACACATTTGCTGGTGTCCAGCTCTTTCTCACTTCAAGTTCCTGGAAGCCACATATGTGCTGAAAAAAAATAATATTCAGTACTGTATGTTTGAATTCTCTTCTCAAAGCATTCCCAGCAGAAAATACACGATAGATTTTCATTAAGTCACCTTAAGTGACTTTATTGAAAATGACTGCATTGCTGCAGTATTCCTGTGACTCCTGTATAAGCACTGGAATGCTGCACAAAGCTCTGGAGTTTGTTGGCCTATTGCACAAGCTGTGAGAAATTTTCATCTGTGTTTTTGCAGGCAGTGGAGTAACCTACAGTGTGTTAGCAGATAACATGACACTGAGTGAATCCAGTGCAAAGGAAGGTCTTGTCCCCCATAACCTGACACTCAACAGTGCCTCTCAGGAGCTGATAGGCCCAGGGATACATCAGCTGGAAATCCGAGCATCCAGGAACACGAAGGCGTCGGAGATCTCTGAGAGTATTGCTGTTCATTTAATTGAGCCAGTATCTGGAATTCAGGCTGCAGTAGCTTCCTACACTCTGCAGCTGGGGGAGGATTTGGAGGTGAACGTCTCTGTGTCCCATGGTGTCCCAGAGAAGCTGATGTTTGAGGTGGTTGGAGCCAACCAAACCCACTGGCACAAAGCAGATGGCCCTCGTGGGGAGCCGCGGACGTACAGCGTTCCTGTGCCCTCGGAAGGTACAGCACACTGACACCTCCTGTGCTTCCTGGACATCACAGATCAGTACAGCTCACAGAAACAGGCACAGCGTCCTGGGCTAGGGGACAGTAATGTACACCTGAATTTGGCAGCTTTTCTGACTGCTCAAACTTAGTCTGCAGAGCAGGATGAACAGCACAGTCCTATGTAAGTGAGCTAAAAAACGGAGCTGACAAATGGGTTTGCATATGCAGGCTCAGAGCAGTGCTTCACCTGATTCTTCCAATCCAAGAGGCACAGTGAAAAGACATAGGGTTTATTTTGTCATGGCACCATCTGATTGAAGTACAAATGAGGACATTTTCTTGAATAGCAAAGTATTTTCCTCCTGTTTGTTCATAATGTTTCAAGTTTAGGTTGCTCTGCATTTTACACTGAAGTAATTCATAATCTGAGGAGTTCTTAGTAGAGATGACAAAGAAAAGGGGAGTTTTTCTGCATGTCCATTTCCAACACATAACTTTTGCTGGAGTTAATTATGAATAAACATTTAGTAATATTATCCTTCCATTATTGCATAGTCAAAGCCTTTAAAATGTGGAATTAGGCAGATTGTGCTTAAGAGTTAATTAAGAGTGGCAGAAGATAAACAAGTTTCCACCTCTAATGAGCTATTCTAACCCCATGCCAAAGTGGGAACAGTAGAAGCTAATTATGATTTCATTTCATATTTTAAAATTATTCAATATTAAAGTTTTATTTGTTCTCTCTGTACCCATTTGAACATCCCTTCCCCATAGGCAGAAATTTTCAAACAAGATAGCTGCTGTCTCAAGATGTCTAAACTCATTTGGCCTCCAGTGTTTGTACACCTCTAGTTTCCTGTGTGATCATATCATAGTCAGCTGACAAAGAATAGC
Organism: Toxostoma redivivum; assembly: GCA_013397375.1. NCBI lineage: Eukaryota > Metazoa > Chordata > Aves > Passeriformes > Mimidae > Toxostoma > Toxostoma redivivum. Next base: position 27,708 of record VXBI01007755.1, on the reverse strand, counting down.
ATGACAAGAGCTAGGAAAAGGACAGCTGAGTTATTAAGAAGTTGAGATAAAGGGGAAAAACATTCCAGGAAAAGCATTTCAGCGTGGACACCCATCAGAAACCCCCTGGAAACGCTAAACAGAAAAGAAGGGGGTTTTCTTTACAAACTGGATATTATACCTTAAACCTGTTGGACTGGACCCACTGGTACTCTTAACTGGCCCTTTGCCTTCTCTAGGTACTTTTCTAGTGAAAGTCGTGGCCATGAATGCCTTCTCAAACATGAGTCTGGATCTTGGATTAATCACTGTGTTGGCAAACAGTTCCCATAAAAAAGGTAATTACTTTAATCTGACAGTGCTGGTTTTGACCACGTAAGTGTCTTTTTGCAATCAGAGCATTTAATGGAGTGTTTATGATTTGCATGTAGTAATTGCTTTCCTGCCAGCAACAACACTGAAAACTTTTGTGGAGGCTTCTTCCTGATGAAGGCAGATTCTCTGACTTTGATGTAGTCATAAATTAGCATCACTCTGTATATGTAACACATTGCACATTTGCTGTTTGTCCTACAAATAATTAGTGAAGTTTATGGCTCGGGACATAGCTTCGAAACCAGAAAATATTTGCATCACAGCAGTCTCATAAATTGCTGTCACTAATGGCTTCTAGATGGCTCACCCTTACATTTACAAGAGCAGATTATACCAGATATAAAATAACCTTAGCACTAATTGTATTGAAAGTTTTCCAGTGTTTTCCATCAATTTTCCTTTGTACATCAGTGAAACTCTATCACCTTCTGTGAATATATTTTGATTTATACCACTATGTTTGAAGAATCAGGATCATCTCCTTTGTAGTCTGTGATGAGCCTGTTGTTACCATTTTACCTATTTGACTGGGCTGTTTATCACAGCTCTAGAGTCTGATTCTTACAGCCTCATCTTTCACACTGTCAGTCAAATCCTGTGGATTTAAGTCACATTCACTGCGGATGTCTGAAAGCTTTACAAGTAGCACTAAAATATTCTGTTATTTTTTGCATCAAACAGATTCTGCTAAGGAAGAAAGCAGCTACAAAACAACTACTCAAAAGAAAAATGTAAGTATTATTTAAGGATCTTTCTTTAAAATTGCTTATAAATTTTTCTTACCAGTGAAAGTGCTGTATAAGACAGGGAAAAGAAGTATTTGTAGCACAGTAAATTATGGACTGGAGATTCTGTTCCCCATATGGCTTAACACAAAATCTACACCACAAGCCTTGGAGATAAATGTGTTTACAGGCATTCCATCTACAATTCATAAAAAAGATTAAAGAAAATGAACTTTTCACAACAATTCAGTTTTGGAAGTTCAAATGTGTTTAGATGAATTTTTAATTCATCTACTTGACTAATGCAAACCTCTCTCTGAAGAGTGATCCTTCAAGTAGAGTTTAATATATTTTATATGGTTCCCAAGTGTTTTCTACTTCTGTATTGGAGTGTTTAAATTATTTTGCAATGAAAGATTTTCCACTTTATGGCAAACTAGGAAGCTAATGATACACCAATTGCTAGCAGCTGTCCAAATTTAAATAATAAAATGCCAGATAGAATATTTTATTATCTTAAAAGTCTAGTTTTTAACTGTAACACTAGCAGACAGACATCTGCTATGGGAGATATATTGCTCCACTAGAAGCCATCATGCTTTACAGATTGCCTGTAAGAATATATTGCAACAGAGGAATATAAATCTAATCCAAACCCAAGTTTATCACAGTTTGGTACACAGAAAGACAAACTCAGCTATCCCTTCTTCTCTTAATTTATAGCTGCAATGTATCCAATTCAGATAAAAAAGGATGCACTAGAAGACAACTGGTTATTCAAGGGTTAGAGGTCTTGGTCCAGAGGTGAAGGTTTAATAGGAATTAATTTCCTAAGTACCTGGTTTTGAAAATGGGAGCTGCACTCCTAAACCAATTCTGCATTTGGGAGAATTTTGCCACACAATTTTTCTGTGCCATCTGCTTCTATTCCCATAATTTCTACTTCCATACTACCTCTGATAAGGGAAAGATGATATAAACTACAGATCTGAATCCAGTGATTTGGGGTCTAAACTTTCAGATTTTTTCTTTATAAAGAAGTAACATATGTGTGTGTTTGTACATGTTTGTGGTCTAACTGATACATTTACTTCTTATTTAGGATCACAGAATATATATTAAACCGAGTCGCCATGTGGATCCTTTCACGACTGTTACACTTGGCTGGCCAGACAACAACAATAATTCCCGTTTTCTCTGGACCTGTGGTTTGTGCATTTCCTGAACTTTTTTCATCAACTTGTACTTGATGAGTAACAAACTCACTGCTGTGTCAGATCCAGTGCTGAAAATCTGACTTAAGGATGCTTCATTTTCTGGCTTTAAAGTTTGCCACTCAGTGTACATGAAGGATCCTCCTACCCAACCCTACTTTTGGCACCAAACTATGGTATATAATACAGCATAGCACTCCATTTTGTCTTCTCCCAAAGGTTTCAGTTTTTCAGTTTTTCAAGATCTAAGCTTCCTAAGCTTCATTCTCATAGCCAAGGACTAGTCCCAAGTGACTTACAGAGTTAGGCATTTGCAAAGTACCTGTGTGTCAATAAAACAGCAATAATTAACATTAAACATGATGCAAAAACATTTCTGGCTGAAAACAGGATTGGGATTCAGGCCATCTGTGTTCTAACCCCATAATTATCCCTGACCTCATACATGAATTTGGAAAAGCCTGTGCTCTGAATCCAGATTGCCAACTCTTTAAATTGTGTTCTAGAAACTTGTCTATAAAGGTCTTTGAAACTTATGGCAGGAAAGTCCTTTATAAGATGCTGTTCTAACTATAAAGGAAATGTTTCTGCAGGAGCTTGCTGGCCTGCCTGGAATGAATGTGTGAAGCAACAGATAATCCTAATCAACCAAAGTGAGGTGCAAATCCCACCTTCCTGCCTTCCTCCTCCGAAATCAGCAGTGACTGTCAGGATTACTGTCCAAAACCATGGCAGTGAAGAGGGGCAGGATGAGCAATGTCTCTATGTGACTGCAAAACAACAACTGCAACTGGAAATCAGGTCTGGTTTTAAAACCTGGTATTCACAAGTTAATATCATTACTGCACAAGCATCGTGTAAGGCCACAGTTTCCAATAATAATGATAATAAAGTGGTATTGTACTTTTAGAACCATAGAATCATAGAATCACAGAATGGTTTGGGTTGGAAGGGACCTTAAAGATCATCTTATTCCACCCCTCAGACATGGTCAGGGATACCTTCCACTAGATCAAGTTACTCAGAGCTCCATCCAGCCTGGCCTTGAACACTTCCAGGGATGGAGCATCCACAGCTTCTCTGGGCAACCTGTGCCAGGGCTTCAACACCCTGACAGCAAAGAAAACTTATTGTTCTAAATCCATTTACACCTTACCATTATAAAAATTACTGACCAAATAAGTCTTGCTGCATTTTTCAGTCCATGTTTCTGAACACAATCCTTTTATAAACTGAAAAACATTCTTCCAGAAACCACTTTGGGTTTTTGACCCCACTGCATCCTTCCAGTGTTGGGCATTTCAATGCGTCATCCTCATTGAAACAACAGGAATAAATGCCATAGGTCTGAAATTTCTCCTAGACATCTCATACTATGTGTAACTCCCATCTTACTTCCTTACAGGTGTGAGGCAAACTGCAAGCCAGTGAATGTTAGTGATGAAGTTGTTTTGAGTGTCTCTGGACAGGAGGACTCCCAGGCCATATATTATAACTGGTATTTAGATAACACATTCCAAAAGAAGGTGAGAGCACCAGATTTGTCAGAAATACTGCACACACAAAAATAAATATCCACAAAGCCATATGGCCTCAGAGGGATATTTTGTCAAATGGTTGCTTCGAAAATACTAGTGAAAACTGAGACAAGGGGATGCCTGGGTTGGGAGAGGTTATAATGAAGGGCACCAAACTGCCACCCTGCTCCTGATAAATCACACCAGAAAGAACAGAAAGGATCCTCTACTGCCATTTGTTCTTTTCTGTCTGATTTTGCAGTCTACAACCCTCCCTCCAGCCTGTGGCCTGACTGGTTTCCAGCAGAACTCTTTGAATTTGCTTCAAAGCAATACATCCGTGTTAAGAATGACCAGCTCCTTCTTGAAGACACAGGGAGAAGCTTTTCAGATTAAAGTAACAGGTAGGGGCTAACAGGGTTTTTAGGGTTTTACAAACTCCTTTGAGATGGTCTCTGCTGACATAACATTACATTGATGTCACACGCATAGCCTCACTGACAAATGTGAAAGTGAATTAGTCCACAGGTTGAAAGGTGTTACTTTATATGAGAGTTCTTTAAAATAATGAAGAGATAAGTTTTTTCTGGGGTGTCTGACAGCAGGAGAAATTCAATTATCATACTCCAAGCTGTTAATAACTTTGTTAAGGCTCACCTGAAACAAAGTTACGCTAAATGCTTGATCAAATAATAGAGTTTTGCTTTATAATGCAAACATTAACATACTTGAAATAGTTCTCTTCCTCTGACGGTTTATTCAGGGGCAGCCAGCCCCGTGCTCGGCAGGCGATGCCGGGCAGGCTCCTGGCTGACGCTGCTCCCTGCCCTCGCAGCCAGGACCCCGCGAGGTTTCGGGGAGGGCTCGTTCCTGCTGAGCGCCGCGGCGCCGCCCGCAGCCCCCGGCTGCGCCCTGACTCCCGGGCACGGCTCGGTGCTCACCGCCTTCCGAGTCTCCTGCAGCGCTCCCGCCGCCGAGGGCTCGGGCCCGCCCCGTCCGAGCGGGCAGCTCACGTACTGCTTCTATGTGACCCCAGGTGAGTCCCCGGGAGAGCTGTTTGATTTCTCCTAACGAGAGCAAAGGCACGACCTGCCCTGCTCTGCTCACGGGTGAGCCATGCCCCGAGTCTCCTGCTCTCTGCGGTGTCTGGTCCCTGACACCTTCTTTCCTGTTTCAGATTCTCTCCTGGATTGTAGCCCAGATCCTGAACTCTTCCCAGTTTATCTTCCACTTGGAGAGCAGGAAAATGATTTTATTCTACATGTGACAATTATTGTTAGCAACAATTTTGGTGATACAGCTCAAACAAATGCTTCAGTGAAGGTACACGTAGAATTAATTTATTTCAAGAACTCTCAAGTTGATGACTAACCCATAATTGACTTTTGGAGCTTCTTCCTGTTTTAGACATATTACTTCCTTCTGAATGTGCCATAACCACCATTTTTCTATCTAACAGAGACTATTCTCTGTGTGCTCATGGTCAAAAGATCTTCCACTGCCCTTGTTTTTAGAACAAAAGTCTAAAATAATTGTTTGGACATTGATTGAGCTGTAAGCCTATTTACTGAGTCTGGAATTATTCTGTGTAGGCCCTAAAAGCCTCCTGCTTCTTCCCCAGTGGCACAGTAAGGAGACCCTTACCAGGCCATTAAAAATAAAACATTTAAAATGGGGAACATGAAGTTTTATGTCTCACTCTATCTAGGCTGTCATTAAGATGATCATGGAAGCTGTTCAAAGAAAGTTATAACAGCCATGGCAATTTTGAGAGTATGTCTGACTCCTTCATCAGGTTGGACCTGCAGATATGATGGATGGGAACCTGACCCTGCAGGCTGTGATATCTGAGAAGGCAAACACCATCCTAAAAGATGGGAACAACAGCATGAGTCTTTTCCAGCTGTACAAATCAGTGACATCTGTCCTTAATCAGCAGATCCAAGAGGAAAGTTTTAACATGTCTTTACAGACAAATACACGAAAAGAGGTCAGCAAAACACTTTCTTGTAGTACAATGTCATATAATGGACTCTTCATATTCTTTGACAGCTCTTAGGTAATAAAAAGCTCACATATCACTACTTGAAATCAATGAAGGTTTCAAATTTCTAGCATCTGTCTCAGTGTTTGGCACAGGTTTCAGCTAGTTTTCACTATTTGTCTACGTAAATTATTTATTTTATCACTAATCAGTAAAACAGTTAATTCTCAATTGTTATTTCATTAATTTAAACTAGTTAATCTAAACCTGATTTTCCAAAGCAATTTAAATATCAATAAAACGGCATAAATATGGGATAAATATACTATTTAATTTCCCCCAAAAGCACTAGATGGCAGGTAATTTTCTTTTGTCCATTTTAGCCACCAGTTGATGTTTCAGTCATAAGCTGATATTTGTATAGTGCTTTGAGTGCCTCAGATGAAGAGATCTAGAGAATGTATCCTTCAATTAAGATTCATTATTTGAATAACATCAATCACACATGGCTCTGCTTTCTCTGGAAGTGGCATTTACACAGTAATTCACATACATTAGTACAAATTCTCACAAGTAACTCTCCTTGCTCTTAATGGATGTTAAGTGTATGAATTCTCTGTGCTGGGAGCTAACATAAAACTCGTGATTATATAATTACTAGGGCAAGTGGCATCTTGTCAGTAGAGCTAATATCAGCTCAAATGATCCTTATTGTGGAGCCTTACTCTACTGCATAACTTACAGCAAGCCTGGCTGCCAATACACAGCACTACTTTCACAGTCCTAATTAGCATCTTGTTCCTTTGCCTAATTATCCCTTTTCATCCCAAGCTCCGAGGGCTGATGCTGACAACTCTCTCTGTTGTTAACATAACATCAATGAAGACTGCTCTGAAGATGTCAGAGGTACTGAAAGAAGTCACTTATAGGAGTGAAGAGCTGTCTGTCTCAGCACAGGTAAGAAGCAATTCATCTTATATCTCCTCACACTAAAAGTAGAGACTCTAATTATCCCACGTGGAATTATGACCTTGGAAGAGTTTCAATGCCTTATAATTATCTGTTCTTACCCATTTTTTCAACTATACCAGCATGTGTATTTTGACCAGCAGTATTTTGACTCTCTTTAGAATAAGTAAATTCAACTCTCAGATATTATCTCAGCAATCTCTACAATCTAGACTATAACCATTATATTTATCATATATTTGTGAGACAGAACCCTTAACTTTTAGTCAGAAGCATGTCATGTCAGAGTGCATGTAAAGCCCTTTTAGAACCCTGAAGAAGAACAACTCCAAGAGGGTTTTTCTAGAATTGCCCACATTCATTCATCCCTGATCCTGGCACTGCACAAAATGCATATAGGCAATGGTCAAGGAACATGTCAGCACCCAGAGGAACTGGGCACAAATGTGCAGGTTGGTCTCACAAAACTTTCTTGAATCTTGTCTGACAACAAGACATTATTATGCTATTTATGCTATGCTGTTTATACTTACAGGGTGAGCATACAGCAGGACAGTACAAACTGCCACTGGGGGAAATTTCCCAAATATGCAGGCAATAAAAACAGCTGTCCTGATTTCTGATGTATTATAGAGCTGGAGCCAGACAATGGCTTGGGAGCATTTCAGTAGCATGTGTTAACTTTGGCAAGACAAAAGCAGCTCAGGTCCAGCTTCCACCCTACAGAAAGGCTGCTCAGCGTTCACAGGCTGTGGTGTGTCCAAGCCTGCAGTGAATTTGCTTGGCTCCTTCACTATCCTGGGCTAAAATCTGGCCAGTGCTTTCCCAGTCACAAAGCTGCATCCAGGCACAAAATAAAAATTGTAAAACTTATTCTTCTTTGGCACTTAGCACTTTGGCACTAAGATAGAAATGTATAACCTAATTTACTACTTTACTGTATATCTAAAAGCTATCCTTGCCCAGGGTTTGACAGGCAAGTTATTCATCTTTTTATGGATTACATCTGTAGAAGCAGGCTGCATTTTTCATGCCTGTATTCCACTTTGGTGTACCATCTAGTATATGATCTTTATTAGCATTTGAAGTATTATCCCAGCACAAATAATTATGGTAAAAACAGCTTTAACCACTAATAGACCCAAGAGATTACTGATGTTGCAATATTCGGTAAATGACACAAGTGTCACTTCTGTCATTTGTAGTGCTAGCACATATAAACTGCTCCCTGTGTTTCTCATGCAGGTGGAAGCCAGCAACATTCTGAAACATGTCAGTGCCTCCTTGCTTGCTGTAAACACAGAACACAGTAGGGATGATCAGGAGTTAAAGGAAGCAGCCAACTATCTGTTTAATGCAGTGAGCAATGTTCTTAAAGCTTCTGTAGAAATCAGAGCTGGGAACACTTCAGTGCCAGAGGCAGAACAGGTAATTTGGATTTGGTCCAGTTTGTGCTGTACTATGCGTGAATATTTGTTTGCTTTGGGAGGTTTTTAAAATCTCTGGTGCCTCCTGTGTTTTTAAATTGGTGCTGGGAAGGGTTCATTGTGACACCATGATGGACTTGAATATCAGAGGAAATTTCTCCCCAGTTAGATACGTTAAGATTGAATGTCTGGTAATGAAGATCATAGATGCCTTTTAAGATTTGTTACATTGAAAGATGAACAAGACAGAGAACACAGCATCAGCTCTGACCTCTAATCGATGACATGCACATAGTGATTTTTTTCAGATTTGCTTCTATCCCCTTCTTTTGCCCCATAATTCAAGGAAGCTAGAGGTATTAAATATTCTTGATTGCCACCCCTACTTCACAGCTTGAACCAGCTTTGGTTACTGCTTACACATTTGCAGAAAGCTCTGATTATCTGTTCAGAAAGATGCAACAAGATTATTTTGTCCTACCTTTTCCTTTGTAGATGTGAATTGTCGCAGTTGACTCTGTGAGTTTCCTGGGCTGAACATACTTTAGTTTCATCTCTGCAAGGGAGTAGGGATGAAATAAATCTAACTCGAGAGGAAAGATTATGAACTGGACAAATTTCCCAACAATAACCCACTAATAATACACAACTGATATGTTCCAAGTAACTGAACACTAACATGTGCAGATAAGGGCATTAATACACAAAAGTACATTAATATATTGACTGATGTCATGCTTGTAATTTCAATGTGTAGAAGTCATAAATACTATACAATACAGAAGTAAAATCTGTAAGGTGTTTATTTGCTATCTGCAATGTTTCAATGAGAATTACAGAAACTGAGTTGCAATAAAATAACTTTCCCTGAGATTAGGAAGCTCATCACCAAGTTTGTCAATTCAGTAAGATACCAAAATTGAATGGAAGCAATGACAAATAATGTGCAGCTTGATGATCCTGAGTAAGTTTCCTCCTCTAATCCTTTTCCAGAGTTCACTGTCACACCAGCTCCTGAGTACAGTTGAAAATCTCCAGAGTGCCCTTCTCTTTGGGAAGGCACCGGGTGATGAGCCAACAGTCCTCACCTCTCCCTCTGCCACAATGTACATGCACAGGTAACAGCTGCAGAGTCACCCACTGAAGCTTCTGAGAGCTACAAATGTGAATTCCATTGTGCTTAAACAGAATGTTTGGAACTAACTACATATTGTAGCATAATGACAATTTCAATAGTGCAACAAGGCTGTTAGTGACTGATAGTGAGAACAGCTTGGACTCCAGGAGCATCACCTTAGAAATTCCCATGCTGTGTGTTCTTTAACCAGCAGAAAATTGACTACAATTTCCTGAATGAGGCAGTAGTCACTTACTTTTGAAATTATGTAGAAAACTCATATCATGCCAGCTAAGGGTTTCTTTTCTTTTCCAAGGTGCCAATAATGACATGTTGTATGGAACTGTAACCAGCTTGGCAGAAGCAAATATAATCCTGAGGAGCCTGACAAGCACTTACCATTCCCTATAATCATCCCTAAATTGTTCCCCAAGAGCCTGGTTTTCATCCACATCAATCTGTGCATTCAAATCAAGAGCATGTTCACACAGAAATCAAGTCCTTCAAATAAGTACATCTTGGTACATCTTTCTCTCCAGATATGCCAATTTCATCCCTTTTCTGATGATTCTGTAGTAGCATTATGTGGAGTACTGCATCAAGGGCAGATTCATGTACAAAGTATTTATTGGCAGACTTAGAAATAGTTTTGCAACTAAGTTATACTCATTAAGAGAGAAAGCTTTCTCTGTATATATGAAGTCCATGCTATTGATGTTTGGGTTTTTTCTGGTGTTTCTCTTTCCTTTTATTATTTTTTTCTCTTTTATTCTTCTTTGCTTATGCCCAACCCTAACTGGACAGATTACAAACAGAAAACATGGATAGCACATCCATTAGTATTTCCAATTCCAGCTCTGCCAGCTTTACTCTCCCACCTGCTTCTTCTCTCAGTGTTTCAGAAGTTGATGGTGAAACAGTGGATATAAGGGCAAGTAAAGAGCTTTTATCTAACTCTATCTGATATCCAGCTTAAATTCCTGATCTAATGGTTTTAGAATCATTTATCCTTTCACAAAGAACACGCGAGCACACATCATTCCTTCTGTCATGCCAAGAAAATAATTTGAAAATATTGGTCAAAGAAGCCTTCATTTATGTTAATTGCATGAGGTTGGTTCAGCAAGTTAAGGACAACTGAATTCTTAAATTCCCCATCCCATCAGCCCCTTACATACGCTTTGATTCACACCTACATGGCAGGAGCAGGCAGTGGAATGAATCAATACCTACAAATCTGTTTGCTGTTTGTTTGCATCTTATGCTCCGAGGAAGATGCAACAGCTCAGAGTCCAAATCACATTCAAACTAACCTACAGCAGCCTTTTTTCATCCCAGCAAGAAACACCTGGGTGTGGGGCACTCAGATCCTGCAGGAGACAAATGTGATTATGGTAGCATGTCCCCCCCATCTGAATTAGAACATGGGCTTTTTTCTCTCAGAACAATAGATTGCATATAATTGTCATATTTTCATAATAAGTTTTCTGAATATCTCTCTGGTTGATTTGACCCTCTCAGGAGACCCCTAAAATACTTGCAAACATTTGTTTTTTCATTGTACCTTTTCCAACTCTGCCAAAAAGGTGTCAGAGTATATGGAAACAATAAAGATTGTTGTACACATTTCAGAATTAAAATCACTTTCAAGGTTTATAGACCCACCTTAAAGATAGAGTCTTATTTAAATCTGGATACAGACTTCTTGGAAGTTGACTTCTATTTGAAAGACTGAGCTCAGTCTTTCACTGTTCAGCAATTCAGTGTGTGAATAAAATGAAATATTGACAATAGCTCAGTTGTCTGATTGTTAATGTCTTTTAACAGATGGTGAGCTTTGCCATGAATCCCTTTTTCTCCAGTGACAACAGTTTTGACATCAGTGGAACAGTGGGAGGTCTAAGTCTAACTGATCTGGATGGTTTGATCATACCAGTCAGCAACCTCAAAGAGAACATTGAGGTAAATCCACTATTTCCTAACTCTCACCCTCTTTTCCTATTTTTTGCTTTCTTCATTAACAAACTGTGTTTGTTAATTAACTGTTAACATTAACTTAATTAACATTAACTTTTAAAAGTTAATTAACATTAACTTTTGTGTTATCATTTGTGAGATGAACACAAATGCTGGTAGAGTTCATTATATTAGGTAATGGCCTGATGCTGTCTGTAGTTGTGATGGAGGGATTTGTGTGATGTGGTAAATGAAATAACAAATATTTCTGTCTTCTCTTGAAAAAAAGGCATTTTATTCTTCCTTTAAATGAATGTAAGAATGCTAATGGTTGTGGAAATAGATTCCAGATTACAGTCATCCCAAAGCACAATGTGAAGTGTGATTTCATCATCCAACCACTATATCTATTGTACTACTCTTTGGCTTCCTAGCCCATGTATAAAATGGCATCTAAATCATTCATATATGCACTTCATGCAGCCAGTGTCTCAGTCATAACCACAGTTCTCAGGTCAGAAATGCACTAAGGGTCATAGGCTTTGTGATGAGTCTACATAAATTCTAAATTAACTTTTCAGAGGTTAGTTTACATTATCAAGAAAATTACTTTGAAAGTGATATTTTTTCTGGCCATGCTTTCCTGATGTTACGAAAAAAGATAATCTAGCATGTGGCTGCATGCTAAGAAGAAAAATGCTTCTCTGTATTTAAACCTATGTCTTTCTGTTTAAAAACAGATCATCTTACCACGGCTTTCGGCAGCTCAGAAAGATAAGATTCTGTTGAAGCTGGGCAATTACAGCACTTTTCAAGTCAATGTTACCTCAGAAAACACATCTGTAGTGATCCACCTGGAATCTGAACATGACATCCCACTAATACTTTACTTGGGGTATGGTTATCATCCAAATGAAACCAACTATGACATGAAAAATCATCTGTTCTGTAAGAAAACTTCTGGAGGTAAGATAAGTGGTTAGTGAACCATGAACTTGCAGAATGAGCCTTGACCATGAGTTCAGATGTCTAGCTGGAAACAATCCTCATGCTTCAAAGTTCCAATCTCTTGAATAAAGTTTTTATTAACAGGAGCAAAGATTGGGATGATTTGATCAATGAGTTGCAAAGAATGATTTCACACCTGTTTCTGTGGTTTACTTATTACATGCCATACAGCTGCATACTTCTGAATTAGCCTTTCTGTATATATATTGAAACAAAAATATTTATGTTCAAGGTGAGACAAACAGCTGGGTTCTCAGCCCAGAAGAACTCATTTTTGGAGAGGGAACCTACTATTTCATGGTTTTACAAGATATAGGAATGGATTCAACAGTCTACAATGGGCTAACCATAAATGCCACTTGCTTTGCATCCCGCTGTGTATTTTGGGATGAGCACCAGGGAGGCTGGAACAGCTATGGATGTCATGTAAGTAGAGCAAAACAAAACAATGTGTCTATTACAAAGCCAGCCCTCATAACCACCATCATGTAGTAACTGATACCATAAGACAAGTTCATTCTGAGATGTTTTAATAAACTCAAGAACTTTAGTCATATTGAACTAACCTTTAAACAACATTTCTATTTCTATTTATTGAGATGAACTTCTATATAAGAAGAAATGGAACTACTCTGACAAGGCCATAATATACTGTAATGCCCATTTCTGGTTAGGTATTAGAATTAATATTCCTTATTGGAACTTGAACGTGAGCAGCAGTTCTCTACACTAATTTACCCATCTCAGCACTATCTTTTCATTTACTTGGTAAGTCATCTAATACTTTTATCAGGAATCTTTTCTGGGTTTCAGGTAGGACCCAAAACAAATCCTAGCAGCACACAGTGCCTCTGCAACCATCTGACCTTCTTTGGGAGCTCCTTCTTTGTCATACCCAATGCCATAGATGTCAGCAAAACAGCACAGCTGTTTGGTACATTCGTGGACAATCCTGTGGTGGTGACAACTGTAGGATGCATCTTTCTGATATATGTGCTAGTACTTATTTGGGCTCGAAGGAAAGACATCCAAGATGATGCCAAAGTAAGTCTCCAGCTAATAAAGCCAGTGTATTCAGGCCACTTCCCACTATGCCTAGCCTGTTTTAATATGAAGTCGTTAACCAATCCTACTCCTTTCTCTGTAGCTGTCTGTTTACTGGTAAATAAACATTGTTCACAAGATCACAAATTCCTACTCACAGTTTTCAGGAATCTGTACTTACAGGACAGCTAACATGCTGCTTGTGTTGTGTGGCTCTGCAGGTGAAAATCACAGTCCTGGAAGACAATGACCCCTTTGCCCATTATCGTTACCTTGTGACAGTTTTCACAGGACACCGCCGTGGCGCAGCCACAACCTCCAAGGTATCAGTGGCACTGTGTGGGAGGAAAGTTTATTTGCTTAGGGAACTGGATGAATAAAGGAGCACCTGAGGCTATTAAACAGGACAGCTCAAATGCACTCTCTGAGGTGGAAAGCCCTTAGGTTGACGAAAGGAGCAAATATCACATGTAGGATCGAGATACGAAAATCTTCATTTTGCCTTTTTATTTTCCAGGTGACTCTCACCCTCTATGGACTGGATGGAGAGAGCGAGCCCCACCATCTAAATGATCCTGATACACCAGTCTTTGAACGTGGAGGAGTGGATGTTTTCCTCCTTTGTACCTTCTTCCCTCTTGGGGAACTGCAGAGTATTAGATTGTGGCATGATAATTCAGGGGACAGTCCATCCTGGTAAGTGGAGGGCTGGAGATGCTGGGAAGTAAAAATCCACAAATAATTTTTTATAATGACAGCAGCTTTCCCTTTCTAGCACTTGAAAATTATCCTTTCTGCAGTTCTAGTAAGAGAAGAAGTGTTAGATTTTAGTTTTTGCAGCTTAATAGACCAAATCATAGCCTAAACTGCAGGACCAGGAGTGCTTCCCATATCCCATGTCCAGTACAGGATGGGATATGTCCTGTGCTTTACAGTTTTGTCACCCTAAGAAGCTGAAGGCCAGAGTTTGTCCACCACAGTCTTGTTGAGTTCTGGATTTTACACACTCAATGACATGTGACTGTGCCCTGTGTGTTTTTCCAACAGGTACGTGAATCGAGTATTAGTCCATGATCTGGCATGGGATCAGAAGTGGTACTTCCTCTGTAACTCTTGGCTAGCCATTGATATTGGAGAATGCATCCTAGATAAAGTGTTCCCAGTAGCAACAGAACAGGATATGAAGCAGTTCAGGTACCTCCTATTTTTACTCTTCATAGCAGTCAGTCCGGAAAAAAAAGCATGAATAAAGCAGACCAAAGCCCTAGAAAAATATGAAAACAAGGAAGGTCTTTCCACTGTCCTTAAAGGGCTCTGAACAAGGGAGAGAGGGAGGATGGTTACATAAATCTAATCATTACCCTAACAGTAGTACCATACTGAAAATATTGATGCTAAAGAAGGATAGCCTGACAAACATACAGAAACACAAACATCTTCTCTTAGTTGTAATTTTCTTAACAATTTCAGTAGGAACTATTCACTTTCCCCATATGCTGTGGCCAAAAGGAAAGGACATAAGTAGGTATGACCATTCCATGCAAATCAAGCCATGATATTTGATAATTTCTCCTAGTTACTACTTCTGCTGATAATGCCTAGAAGCATGAACAGGTTGGGACCCTGAACTAGGGCTTTGTTCTTCCCTCTCCTTTCTACATATCCATTTGATTTCCCTCTTCTCCTTCCCAGCAATCTGTTTTTTATGAAGACTTCCAAGGGTTTCCAGGATGGACACATCTGGTACTCAGTTTTCAGCCGCTCCCCACGAAGTTCCTTCACGCGAGCCCAGCGTGTGTCCTGTTGCTTCTCACTGCTCCTGTGCACCATGCTGACCAGCATCATGTTCTGGGGTGTGCCAAAGGACCCTGCTGAGCAGAAAATGGATTTGGGTAACAATCCTCACCATTGCTTGGGCAGGCAAATAGAGAGACAGCAGAATCTGGGAGCAAGAGTTGATTAAATGGATTTTTTTTCACAAGAGAGAGACTTTTTATTTTGGCTGGGGTTATTTTTCCTTCTCTCCTCTGTTTGCCCTTGACAGGTAAGATCGAGTTCACATGGCAGGAAGTGATGATTGGTTTTGAGAGCTCCCTCCTCATGTTCCCCATCAATCTGCTCATTGTGCAGATCTTCAGGAACATACGACCCCGGCCAGCCCAGCAGGGCAGAGAGAAGCCGGGAAAGCATGGCCGAGTGTCCCCAAGCCTGCCTCCCACCCCAGGGGCCACCCAGGCTGCCTCTCTCACTCCAGAGGCTGTGACAAAGGCAAGTCCCAGTGAGTCCTGCACTGCCCTCTGCTGCCACACACTACCGGCTCCACAAATTTCCCTGTTCCGATGCCCTTCAGCCTGTCTGAAGAGAAAAGCCAATTACCACTGGTGCAAAGCATTCATTTGCCCACCTAAATGCAATCCTTCATTAACATCTGCCTTTGTACGTCCCAGCCCTTGCAGTTATTGTGTGTGACCAAATCACTGTGTTCAGGAGTTAAAGCAAGCACTAAGCAGACAGTGAAGATAAAAGGTATCATGGACCATCTCTTCCTCAGCTTAGGTCCTCAGGCAGGCACGCTGCCCTTTTGAACCCCAAAATCCACCTTTCTGAACTCACTGAAATCTGCCTGCCACATCCAGCACTGTAGGATGTGCTATTCATATCCATTCTGGAGATTTCAGCAGTTGGTGCAGCTCCCAGCCAGTGGTGCTGTCAGATCACATCAGCTTAGGCCGCTGCAGCCAGAGTCACTGCTGTGTTGCTGCTGTCTTTCCTAGGACATAAGAAGACTTGCCAACTCACTTTTTAAAGCCCTGAAGACTCCATCTCTCATCTCAGCACCAGACCTTGAAAAAGCAACTAATATTAACACACTCCTGTCATTGGTTGAGGACATCATCTGTCAGCAGAACAGAGCTGGGCAAGGGTGTTATGATGAGAGCAAGAAGGATGGCCCTATAACTGTCACATTGGGTGCTATGGATATCCAAGGTAAATAACACACTATGAAATGCCTGCTGAAATCTTTGCAGTGAAAATGATGGTAGCACTGGATGTGATGACCCAAGCTCTTACATTCTGACTCAAAGGCAACTACAGAAGCACAGAATAGCTGAGGTTAGAAGGGATCTCTGGATCCCACCATATTGCTCAGAGCAAGGTCAGTGGGATTGCCCAAGAATAAATCAGTCAGATGCTGAATGTCCCCAAGGATGAAGATTCCACAAATTCTCTCAGCAACCTACTCCAGTGTCCAATATCTATGTTTTTGCTTATGTTCAGAATTCCCATGTTTTAAGATGTGTCCATTGCTTCTTGTTCTTTCACTGCACCACTGAGCACCCAGCTAAGTAAAGGCAACTGTGAAATCTCTGTTTATTTTGCTGTAGAATTAAATGTTTGCTACCAGTCTGGCTTGGGAGCTGAATCAGCATCTACAAATGAAAAGACTCACAAATATAATTTGTCTCACAAATTCTTTGACCTGTCTTTTTTTTTTCTTGGCCTTGTGCTCTTATTCCTTTCAGACTCTCAGTTAAAGAATATATGAGTAAACAATCTCACTTATTTCATTAAGACTCGCATTTGTCTTTTGCAGAGTCTTCCAAACTACTAATTACACAGGTAAACCATGAACAAATTAACAGTTGATCTGATCTGACCTGTCTATTAAGATTTTAGAACTGCTGTTTAACTCAGTTGCCTTCTGGTAAAAGTTCCAGGCCATTCCAGCAGAAAAGCATTAAGCTCTAGTACTAAAGCTACTTTTACGTGTCTCTTCATGTTAGTCTTCATCACATTCATGATCTTTAGCTCCATTTCTACCACCCTTTGTATTGAACATTGTTTTAATCTGGGACTATTTATTTTCTCAATAAATGAATAAATAAGTAATTGTTTGCCTGCAGAAAAAACAAGAAGTCCAACTCAAGAGAAGAGAACTTGTGACCAGCTGAAATACAGTGATTACCATCGCTGCTTGTACATGCAACTCCAGCATGTAGAGATGGAGCTGGAATTACTGGGGCCCCATAAATTTCAGATGCCTCAGAGTTATACACAAGCTGTTTGTCAAGTTCAGCATATGAAGAACCTCCTGGAGAACCAAATCTGCTCATCAGCATCCATCACTGAGGGGTAATCCAGTTCTCAGTATAAGTAAATTCAGGTCATGAATTCAAAATTGGGTAGGATGACAGAGCCCAAATAATTACTGCTTAACATGTGCTAGATAACTATTATTACATCTGTTAAAATAAGCCTCATTATTATACCACTGCAGGAGCTACAAAGAAATTTCCATATACTGTGAATGCATACAAAAGCAATAATGACAGATCATTGCTGTTTGTCATTTTTGCCCCCAAAGTGGAAAGTTACAATACAATACCATGTGATAGTAAAGGGCTGGAATAATCACCCAACTCCAAAGTCACAGAAGTCTCTTAAAATGTATGGATAAAGAAAAATTAATAAGCAGACAAAAATAGTTCAGTGAAATATGATAATTAGGTTGGAAGTATTGAAAACAATTGCACTAATTACGTCACTTGACTATTACAGTGATCACAAGAGATGAATTCAGCAGCTTTAATGCAGTCATAGCTTTGTCAATAATTCTACTGGAGATTCAATTATGCATGAACTGAGGAGTAAATAAGCCCATCACATTTATTTTTATTTTAGCTGATCTCTACACACTTCCTCATTATTTTTTCTCACTGTACTTTTCGGTATCCATATATCCTATATAATTGCATTAATTAAAAGAATATTTTGATTTTATATCATGAGATGTTGCCTCTTCCCAGTGAACCTGATGGCTGCAATTTTGATTCCTGTTCAAGGTGGTCCCATACTCCCAACTTGTCCAGCGATGACAAGAAAAGCTCTTCTCCCAGAGGGCTGCCCTGGTGGTTTGTGTTCATTGCTTGGTTCCTTGTGGCAGCCACCAGTGGTGTGTCCGGGTTCTTCACCATGCTCTACGGACTCCATTATGGCAAAGAGAACTCCATCAAGTGGCTCATCTCCATGGTCATCTCCTTCTTGGAAAGTCTTTTCATCACACAGCCCTTAAAGGTGAGAGCCTCAGAAATACAACCATTGGCCAAGATGAACTCACCTGCTGCCATTGCAGGAAGACAACGTAACATGTTCTAAAGAGCTACAGGATTTAGGATATAAAATGAGAAGTCTTTGCCCTCAAAACAAGAGCAGGCAGATGGTTTACAGGGTTCTGTTGGTTTTTGCTGACATTAACACCAAGGGAGTTTCATCTCCCTTGCTTTGTCAGGGTTTAATGAGGTTTCTGACTAGTGAGGATGTGTCACAAAATCAGTTTAGCTGGACAAACCCCAGCACTGTGCACTGTTTTCTTGTTTATGGGCTTCAGCTGCATGGGTTCAACAAACCCAGAGCTCAATGGTTTTCCTGCAGTGCCTAGATCCAAAGAGATCCAGGTCAAAGCCAAAGGCTTCTTTATATGAAATGGGAATATGGTAAGTCTATAGCTGATTCTTTCCAGGTGCTGGGATTTGCTGCTTTTTTCGCTCTGGTTCTGAAGAAGGTGGAACATGAGGATGAAGAAAACACAGATATTGATGGGCCTTTATCTGCACCAGGTAACTGCCTGCAAAATTAAAAATTATTAAAGAAAGTGAAGAATTCTCCAAGCTTTTGGAGTGCTTTATGAATGAATATGTGACTAAGCTCAACTGGCTTGCAATAAAACCTGTAATTATTCCACAACTTAGTGAAAATAAAGAAGTGACCAGTAAAAAATGCATCCTTCATGAAGACTGGTAGCTCTTTATCTGACAAGCATGACTAAAAACTCTCACAAAGAAATTTCCCACATGCTTTAAGCCCTGCATGGACCTTCTCAGATTACATACTTTTCCACAGCCACAATTATCTGTATTATTCCCCTAAAATGAACAGTGGCTTCTGCAGTCATAATCATATCTAAATAAAGCCCTCAGCAGCAGACAGGAATCCTAGGGCACAGCAAAGTTATCTGATCTACAGCTTCCTCCCTGCTCAGCCTCAGGCTATGAATACACCACCTTCTGAGATGCTCAGCCTAGACAGACACCTGGACCACACCTGGTCCTAAACCCAACACACTGTGTTTGTGAGCTCCTTCCCTCCTTCCTGTTTGCCTTACAATTGCTATAGTAATTGTTTAAATCACATCCTCTGTATCCCTGAGGGAAAGCATTAGATAGAAATGCATCCTTAGAAAGTCCAGACAAACAAAAAGCAGGACATGGATGATCAACTGACTAATTCCAGGGTTCACTGCTCTCCCCACAGGTGATTCACACCCTCTCTTTGGGGTCAGAAGGGACAGTAGAAGCAATATTTACCGGCCACCTCCTGCTACTGATGTGGAGAAAATGAAAATCAGCTGCATGAAGGAGCAGAAAGCATTTGCCCTCATCAGAGAAATCCTGGGTATTACTCATATTACCCAACAAGATTATCTTGTTTTATTCAGTAATACTCATCAGTAATTTTACATAAGTGAAAATACTGTTCTCTTGGGTGACAAAGTTTTGGCATATCTTCAGTTTTCTGCCAGCCGTTATGATGTAGAGACAGGCTGTTCCATGGCAGCTGGAGCTGCAGGGAGGTGGGAATGTTAGCTGGAGATAAAAGTGTGGCTAAGGTTCCATGGTAAAGAAACACGTCACAAACATGAGAAAGAAAAAAGAAAGGATAAAAGGAGGAGGTCAGCAGTTAAGCTGAAATCCAAGAGCAGATGGAGGGCATCTTTCTAAAAACAGATAGTATCTATAGATAATGATTTATGCCCCTGTTTTATTTCCTCTAAAATCAATGGCACAAAAAATTACCTCAACTTCACTTGGAACAAAGTTAGACTACTCATTTTATTTGGAGCTGCCATGACTACTTCTATTCAGCCTTCCCACTTATTTTCTTGACTGCATTTAAACTGCAGCACATTGGAGCAGCTTGGGTGCATTCATTAGCACTGGTCACTCAGAGTCTACAAAGCACCTCCTTGGCCTAATAGGTGCTGACAGCAGTAATCATTCATGCAATTTAATTTGAATAGCATTGTTAATTCAGAGCTCACGTGTGCTGTCTCTTCCTGGTTTTTTTCCAGCCTATCTGGGGTTTTTATGGATGCTGTTGCTGGTTGCCTATGGGCAGAGAGATCCCAATTCCTACTATTTAAACAAACACATTGAGGACAGCTTTACAGATGGATTCCAGGATGTCTGCAGTTACCAGGATTTTTTCACCTGGGCAAACACTACTTTACTCAAAAATCTTTATGGATCCTATAAAGGTGCAGAGTTACATTGTTTCCCTTCAGCTTGCCAGATTCTGAAACATTATTTTTAATACTTATCTCTAACTTGCATATTTGAGTGGAGAAAGGGACTGTGAGTGTATGAGGCTAGCAAGGAATCTTACAATATGAATATCAGTGGATAACAAACCCCACAGCTTGACCCCAAATTAAACATCCCCTGATATTTTCCTTACATTTAATAGAACCCAAAAGTTCTGCCCTGCAATGCTAATTTTTTCACATTTTACATTACTTACTCCAGATATTCAGATATATCCTCAGTTTTACACAACTTTCTTTCCATAATAAAAAAAAAATAAGAATGCCAGACAGGTGGCACCATAAAGCTTTTCCTCAGGAGAGTTCTTTGTATCAGAACTTGGGTCAGTTTGAGGGCAAATTATGCAATATCAGCATATTTCTATCTAGCCGTATCCAGTAAAATATGACCCATTTTCCAGCTCCCATTTAAGGGTAAATATTGAAATATATTAGCAGAGTTGTTCTTTGGACATGACAAGCCACATGAACACTGCATAAAGCTACTCCTCTATGGGATTCGAGGTGAGTCACTTTCCCCCAGGCCTCGCTTTCCTTCTGTATAAAATACAGATGGGGATGACACAGAACTCTGTTATTGTAAATGTTATTTAAGAACTCAGTTCAAATCAATATGTGGATTTAATTTTCATTACTATTTTGCTTACAGTGTTTCCCAGAAAAGAATATATGGCAAAATATTAATGCATCACTGAATCACAAATGAAATGAAGAAATATTATTAATTTTGTCATAATGCCAATGCTGCTCTTTTCTATCCCCTATTTAGGATTTATTACAGATGGCAATTCCAAGCTGGTGGGTAGTGCTCGAATTCGCCAAGTAAGAGTGAAAGGAGACACCTGCCCTATTTCTCCCAGACTCCAGCACGTAGTTGAGGAATGTCATGCTCCATACTCCCTACAAACAGAGGATACATCAGTTTATGGGGAGCACTGGAATACCTCAGTCTTTGATAACTCCTCTGACTTGAGCTCAGCATGGCAGTATCAGAGTCAGTCCAAACTTAGAGGATATCCCAGCTGGGGTAAATTTGCCATCTACAGTGGAGGGGGATATGTGATTCACCTGGGAACTGATCCTAAAAATGCCTCCAGGTACTTCTTGTGTTCTTGTAAATTATCAGTGCATCCTCCATGTGACACTGTCTCATTCCTGTATAAATTAGATAACTGGCTACACATTCTCTTGGCAGAATTCTCCAGTACCTTTTCAACAATGTCTGGCTTGATACCTTCACAAGAGCGGTGTTTGTTGAATTTACAGTCTACAATGCCAACGTGAACCTCTTCTGCATTATAAGCCTGATGTTTGAAAGCAATGCTTTAGGTGAGAGCCTTTCCCAAGTTACACATCTCTGCAGACAGCAAGCAATGCACCTACAGAAGGTAGATTCATTCTTCAGGAAAGACAAGTGTATTAACAAATCTAATCAAGGGAGAATCATGCAAATTTTTAAAACCATTTAGGAAAAATACAGCACCACAGTAATATAGACTGTAATGGAATATCTTATGTTTGCTTATGCTGTGGTCATCTGCTGCTGAAGAAAACATGGTACTGAAACTTGATCTCGAGAATTTACGCAATGGGAACAAGAAAAATTTTGTTTCCTAATCACTTCAGCTAATCAATAGAATATTAAAACAAAAATGCAAATAACTGTCTTTTTTGTTCCAGATGACTTCTAATGTATAGCTATGTAATCACATAATACATAATCTGGATACAACAAAGAGAATAGTGAAAGCAGATTCTGGTTTAAAGGCTATAGGAAAACATTTGGTCTGAGCCTCCTTAGGGTGTGCTCAAGTATTGGAAAATGCCCAAATGGAGCTCACTTTGGGTTTAGAATAAGATTCAGCTTTTTAAAAAAATCCAAATCCTCTTGCTGTATTTCTGCATTTGCAGTCCAATTCAAATTCAGTCCTGCTGGGATTACTACTGTGCTATCACACAAGACTCAAGCAGACAAGCACTATCACTCTAAAAGCCTTGACTGCCTGAAATTCCTGTTTGAGGAAAATTTCAAACCCTTATAGGGTTACTCACATAGTGAAGTCTAAATCTTAGTTCAATGGTTTGATTCAACCTCACACTGACGTGAAAGCAGAAGTCTCACTGGTGAACTGAGGTGTTTGAATGAGAGCAGAAGGAGCCCTGAGGTGACCCCTGTTTGTTTTTTAGGGGCTTTCTTCACAAGTGCAGAGCTGCAAAGTGTCCGGCTCTACCCCTACACTGACAGCCTCCACATCTTTGTGGTTGCAGCAGAAGTCATTTATTTCCTCTTTATTGTGTACTACATGACAGTACAGGTGAGGCCCACTGGCTGAGAGCATTATCTTGTGCTTGCTGTTGATTTCACTTACAAAAGTTTTAGGACTGTACTTAATTACAGTAGCGCTGCTGCTACACCAGTGGAAGATGGAATCAGGCACAGTGTCAGTATTAAATGATAATAAGAATGCAACACTTTATTTGGCTTGGATGCTGTTTTTGAGAAAAATAATAAGAAACTAGTGCAAGATGTAGTTTTATTAATGCAGAGCAGTCTGCTCTATTGTTCTAAAGTTCAGAGGTGCACTGTATGATATGGAATCATGAGACTGAAACAGTAAAACTCCTCTCAGGGAAAGCTGCTGAAGAGTCTGAGATGGAGATACTTCCATAGCAAGTGGAATCTCCTGGAGATGGCCATTATATTGATCAGCTGGAGTGCTCTGTCAGTGTTTGTGAAACGGACAGTCCTTGGAACCCGGGACATCAGCTACTACCAGGAACACAAGGAGGAGTAAGTACTAATGCTCTTTTATGCATTCTTTGTTGTTGCTACTTATGCAGAAATAAGTATATTTTTTCCTCTTCCCAGATAGCCCCTTGACTGTGCTATATATTACTATCCTAGATGGCTATATATTAATGAAGCCTGTAAGTGTGTCAGGGCTTACATTTGTGTCAGCAATAGGATTTTCTTCTGATACTGCTTTAATAAAATCCAGCAAACTTGAGCACCAAGTTCTCTTTTTTAGCTCCTACTTTCCTGTCTGCATCACCCTCTTGTGAACCTACAAGCCTTTCTGTTACAGGACATCCACCCAGAAAGCACACAGTCTGCCTTGTTCTTTGCTGTAAAAAGTCATTGGTTAGAGGACAATAATGGAATATTTAGTACAGAATGGAAAATTATAGCATCTTTTAAAAATGGTCACACAGACGATAGAATCACAGGATAATGAGCAGAATTTGGGCTACAGCCTAGACCTCCTCTCCTTAAATCTTAGCCATGCACAAATGAGCTTTTTGTGTGCACACAGTAGGAAGAGCAGGTGGGAACACTCAGGCAGGAACTCATTAGCTCTCCACTGAAACCCCAGCATAGGGTAACTGGCTTTTCCAGCATACCCATTTATGCTCTTCAAAGGATTCTGTGTGCATGGTATATTATGTATTTTCTTTTTTTTCCCCTAACAGCTCCATAAGCTTCAGTGAAACAGCAAGAGCTGATGCAGTTCTTGGCTACCTGATTGCATTCCTGGTGCTTCTCTCCACAGTGAAACTGTGGCATCTGCTGAGGCTCAACCCTAAACTGAACATGATCACTTCAACACTAAGGAGGGCATGGGGTGATATCTCAGGATTCATCACTGTCATTGCAATCATGTTCCTCGCTTATTCCATTGCTGTGAGTACCACGGTGCTTTCTCTTGTGTGCAGTCTGCTTCTAGGTACTGTTGGGTTAAATCAACTATTTCTGAATGCTAAAAGCAACACAGCTCTGCCATGCAAAATGGAATAAAGCTGCCTGTTAGTTTAGCTGCTTGGAGCCCAAGTCTTCTGTATGCTCTTCTGAAAGAGCAGTTAAAACATCCACTTGTCTGTTCTTTGCAAACTGAAATTTAGTGAAAAAACCAACACTGAGCTGAAAAATAAGGACTCTGTATGTGTAATAGATGTGACAAAGAACAGGAAAAAGACATTTTCTGGATAAAGCTTATATTGTGGAGCATTCAGAAAATGCCATTTGCTGTTTGGCCAGTTTATGAGTGGGAAATAATGATCTTTTTTACATATCTAGTGGCAGGCTACGCAGATATAAGACATTTTTGTATCTGTGATAAAAAGTCTTCAAGCTAAGCACATTTTGCAGCAAGAACTCTGATCATGACACAAGACATGACTTCTGTCCTCTGCAGGCAAACCTGATATTTGGCTGGAAGCTCTACTCTTACAAAACTCTTTTTGATTCAGCAGAGACTATGGTCAGTCTTCAGCTGGGAATCTTCAACTATGAGGAGGTACCACATCTAATTTTGAGAAGTTTACAACTGTACATTTGGCATCTCAACTATCAAATATGCTTTGACCCAGCAAATAGAAGGATTTTCAGTTAGTGTTAAACATTAATGTAATTCTGCAAGCTCCACAGCACCCTAAAGCAGCCACCCTTTCTGAGCAAGAAAAAGACATCAAGTGAAACCTCTTTAATGTCCTATTTTGACCACGAGGAGGCTCATAATGAACCTGTCATTAAGAAACCTGCTCACATTTCAACTAGAGATGTTGCTAATTGATTACAAAAGTTTTGAACAATTTCCTTAGAAATCTAGAGATAGAAATGTGAGCAAAGCCCTGTGTTTGTTCTGAACACCCCCTCTATCTTCCCAAGAAAGGCAAGGCCTTCCACAAGGGAACTTCATGTTAATTTTTTTTCTTTTTCTTTATATACCATTTTTCCTGTAAGATCTTTCAAGTATTTCAATATCCTTTGAACATTTATTTGTGGATTAATTCTTGGACATCTCTGACTGTGAAGCCCTCCTTGTTGCATGTTTTTAGGCCATGGATTCAATAGGATATGGGTGGCTTTGAAGATCAGTAATTTGATACATTTTCACCTCTACATCCCACTCATGTTAATAATGAAAATATATTCCTATATTGTAGCGAGTATGAAAATTAGTGCTTTGATTTTTCACAACGCTTGGTTTATAAGTGTCTCTGACAGTTTGTGCTTCTTTGTAAAGCATACAGTAAAATAAATAAAATACATACAGAAATTTAATATATTTTGAAAGCTGAGGCATTAGGAAGCTTCGGTTGTTCTGTGGATAAACAGATCTCCAGGCTTGTCAACTTCCATGTGAAACTGTCATACCATTACAATCAAATGCAAGCATTAAAAAACCCCCAAAGATTGCCCATATTCACATACATATATATATATATATAATATTCTGTTGTCTTTGTACTATATCATATTAACAAAGGACAATACTAGAGCAGAAAATTTATATATCTGTATAATACATATGTCATAATTGATTAGACACAGGATTTTTAAGGTGACAGACTTCTTATTGGGTCTTAACTGCTTGCATGTATATATGAATGTATACATGTATGCGTTTTTGCTTTTTTTTTATGTCTTACCTTATGCATTATACAGGTCTTGGACTACAATCCAATTTTAGGCTCCTTCTTAATTGGATCCTGCATAATTTTTATGACATTTGTGGTACTGAATCTGTTCGTTTCGGTGATTCTGGTTGCTTTTAGTGAGGAACAGAAGCATTACCAGGTTTGTTCATCTAAGCTCTCCTGCTTTTAACATTTTTTGTTCAGTGCTTACTCAGGTATTCAACCATGGATGAAAACCGTGTAAATTCAGTCCAACTCTTAAGAAGGCAACGTTTGCTCAGAAAGTACACTTCAGGTTTTCCAGATTTACACTGTCCATTCCTGTTCAGATGAGTCCCTGTTTAGATCTGATTTGTAGCCTTCTGTTCACATACCACATCCATCAAAAAACTCTTAGGCTTGTGCTGGGCTATATTGAAATTAGTGCCAAAACTGCTACTGAAGTGCGTGAGGCTTT
Source organism: Toxostoma redivivum (assembly GCA_013397375.1). Taxonomy (NCBI): domain Eukaryota; kingdom Metazoa; phylum Chordata; class Aves; order Passeriformes; family Mimidae; genus Toxostoma; species Toxostoma redivivum. Next base: position 1,137 of record VXBI01007755.1, on the reverse strand, counting down.
ACAGCTCCTTTTAAAACTCTGACTGTGAGTGCCTGACCCATTCAAACTATTGATAGTGCAGTGTGAAATCCATCTTAGCACTCCAGTATTACCCAGAATTTGTCTATGTTTTAAATAAAGTCAAGGGAGATGAAAACAAAGGATATAGCTGATAGAAGACAGGATATATATTTAGTTTTTCTCATCTACTCCATCTAGCGTCTCATTGTGTATATGAGCTGTATGGGAGCTGGCAAGTGCACTGCAGGCTCCTGTAGAGGCTTCCATGAGATTTGACGGCCAAAATTTCTGTAGTGTCCATACTCATCTGGGACTTCTGTCTGGATATAAATATTGGCACAATGTTTTGCTTGGCCGTCACTCATGCTGCCGAGTAGAGATTTTGTCTTGCAACTTGCCCTGGCTTCAGCAGACACTGAATCCACGTTGTGTGTGCACCTCTGAGTAACTTATTTGTTATTATTTCAGGCTTCAGAAGAAGAGGAAATTGTTGATCTAATGCTAATGAAACTCTTCAGTTTCTTTGGGATAAAATGCAAGAAGGAAGAGAAGCCGGTCACTGGCGAACAACTGGAACAACCTGCCAGCGAGTGAATGAAGACCACCTTGAAAAGTCACTTTGCTTGTGGGCAAAGTATTCAATTGTTTGCTATCAGCTGCAGTGGTTAGAGTTAGATTAGATAATAGGCTTAGGTTATTATAGCTTCTGATTAAAATGGGTCTTCCCGAGGCAATGGGTGAAGCTGTGTCAGGGGAGGTTTGTGTTGATATTAGGAAAAGGTTCTTAAGGTATTCGGGCACTGAGCAGGGAATGGGCATGGCCCCAAACCTCATGAAGTATTTGGACAATGTGGGATTGCTGGGGTGTCTCTGCAGGAGTTGGACTTCGATCCCTGTGGGTCCCTTCCAATTCAGCCTATTCCATGATTCCCGGACAACGACGCGGTGTTCATCCCCAAAATGCTGCCGGCGTGTTATTCTGGAGTAATAGCTAAGAAACAGCGGTAAACCCTAAGGCGAAACGTCCCACGTGCACTTGCTGTAGACTCGGCGTCTGTATTTATTTAATAAACACGAGCGGCTGTTGCACTGTTTGGTTAAATCCTCTCGGTCTCCGCCGCGGCGGCGCGCGGAACA
>VXBI01007752.1:957371-1117720 GCA_013397375.1 Toxostoma redivivum | reverse complement strand
GGGCGAGCTGCTGCCGCTGGAGTCGCCACAAAAGGGAGCCGCCGTGCGCTTCGGCTGCTGCGGGAGAGGTACCTGGGCATGGGCTGGTGCGGGGCTGTGGCACGGCTGGGCACAACTTCGTGCAAGAAACAAGCTTCTTTTGGTATCCGTGCCTTGGAAGGTTGGCTTTGGTCGGTGGCTGGTCTAGAGTGGTTGCTGAATTCATTGATCTGACTGCGCTGTCCTTAAACGTTTCGGTGTGAGTGGTGTTCCATATGCTTGCTGATTCAGAAGGATGCTTCCAATAGATGATAAATTTTTAGTAGATAATTCTACTAAAAGGCAGGGATTATTTTTTGTTTGGATTGGCATTGTGTTTTTTATTATCAGGATAGCGTAGGTGAAATAAAATATTATAAAACCCGTGAGCATGTTTGCCTTACATCACGGAGTTCATCACTAGTGGATTCCATTGCATTGTGTTCAGCCTCAGCGTTAGATTTAAATTGTCCAACTGCTGCTGTGCATTATGTAGGTCATAATAAAAAGCAGCTTTTTCACCAGCTTTCAGTGGACTGCATGCCCCAGTGCTGTGGTTGATTAGTTTGTGGTACTTGTGCTGTTAAGAGTAGTGGTATTAAAGCCAGCTCACACCTCCTTTTTAAAGATATCGCACGTTCCGTGCTAGACAGAGCACAACACACCCATTGTGTCCCTCCGTTTGGCGTTCGGTAAAAGGAAGGAAACGAGCACTCCACATGGAGCACCAGCACATTCATAGCGCAAGACGGTTAAACTTTTATTGAACAATCCCAGTGATTCTGAGATAATCTACTGAAGGTAGAGACAATAAAAACACTTAGACGTATATAAGGAACTAATTGAAATGGGAGAGCTCTTCTGATAGGGACTATGTGTTAATGCTGTAGATTTTCAGTGCAAAATGAATTGTTCCGAGTAGTTATTGATCACAACACATTTGCTGTAGTTAAACCTAGGTCAATAAAACCTCATTCCCTCAGGACAGATAATGTTTCTATTAAAAGTAGAATTTTCCAAACTACCAACTCTATTGTTATGCATTAATACAATTTTTGAATTAGCTTATAATGTAATGCATTAAATTATTCTGACAACTGATCCAAATATTCTGATTCCTTTTGCATCTATAGAAAATAAGATGATATTTTGGTCTCAAGCCTTCTTTAATAATTATGTGGATTTAAATCCCACTGAGATGAGCCATTTGTTTGGACAGTTGAATGGGCATGAAATCAAGAATTTGAGGTCTGGTATCTTTATAGTTAAATTAGTAACCAGCACTCTGTAACTAGGAGCCAAATTCCAATGTTGTTTCTGTATATATCCTGCAAAGGCATTTGAACAAGCATGTTCGGCAACTATCCCCCAAGTGAGACACTGCATTTGGAAACAGCAGTATATAATTGAATTGCTACTATGTGTTCTCCCTATTAGAAAAGCCTTTTCTTGAACCATTTCAGGATTTTGTTTTCTGGTGAATGCATACTCACCAACTTCTTTCTCTATGCCTCTGTGTAGGGGTCACACAGTAAGTGGTTTAGAGAACTGCCGTCATCTGTGATCTAGAAAGTGGAATGTGCCTTTACAGTGTGGTCCTGCATGAATATTTATGATTGAGTCTGTAATTATGATGAAAATTATAAACAAGCAGAGCTAGTATTTAAGATATTGGTAACTCTTTAACAAAGAGGTTGCTTTTGTTATAACAATAAGAAATATGGATATGAGCAGTGTACAAAGGATCTTGCAATTCAAGGTGAATTGATTCTCACTGTGAATTCTTGTCACTATGAAGAATTTATGGTTTGAGGAAAACAAGTGAAGACTAGCAATGACTAATCACTAAACAGTGTGAACCCATTAGGTGCCGATAGATGCATCTTTTTAGTCAGTATTATTTAAACCAATATTCTGTGCTCCCTCCATTCTGCTTTTCTCCTTTTGTTATTTTTCTCATATCGATTCCCAGTTTCCCTCTGCTTCCTTACTGTCTCTTTGGCGACATCTGATCCCATCAGAGCTATTTGTAAATCAAATCGGTGACTGTCAGTAGTGGTCATGGAGATGCTGCAATAGAACCTGATGTGGAGGAATTATTTAAATGAGTTAGAGGTAAGAAACAGCAACCAAGTAATGAGCGTATCCAGTGCGAACTAATTCCACATCATGTAAGTTTTAAAGGCCTAGAATTGGGTCACTGATGTAGAAATCAAATGGGCATGCTTGGAGAGGGACATTTTTCCTCTCATGATGAATTGAAGTGTACTTATAAACAGGTGGTTTACAAGAAGACCTTGACAATAATATGACATAGAACAAATTGGAAAGTTTTGTATTAGAAATGGTAGTGTAGAGTTCTAGTTGAAGTCTAGAAGTTTTCCAGGTTTCATGGGAGCTGTGGATTTTATCAGGAGGTGATTATGCATTATTGGAAAGCCTCTAGGTTATCCAAAGTCACGCTCTCTCTTGGTCGACAGAGTTGTAAATAACATCAGCTGTCATGCTTTAACATTACAGTCGCTTCAAACATTTTTTAGACAGATGACCTTAGAGGGCAGCTCTGGGTCCATGTGTAGCTCTTAAACAGGATACCAACAAAGCAAAAGCAGGCAGATGAATCCTAAAATGCAGTGTCATAGTAGCAGGTGCAGATAGAAATATGAGACTGGCATGACCGAAGGAGCGGTAAAATGACGTGGTGTAACAGCTTATTTGGCATGCTGCTTGTTTAAAATAGTCAGGTTTGAGCAAACAGTGATAAGCATCAACCAATCATGGGGTGTGTGGAGCACAGTAACCTTATAAGAGCTAGTGTGGAAATGTGCTGTCTACCCTCAGCTGTGGAGTTTTTTGGGTGTACTTACATACATGCCCAAGCTGTGAGCAGCAATACAGATGGGATGTGCCCAGGGAAGACACTCAGGTGTCGAGTTAGGGTACACTGTATGATGTTACACCATGGGATGGCTGAATGTCAATTCTGCACCAGAAGGATCAGGTATTGAATGTAATACATCAATTATGGGGCTGTGTCTGGAGTGCACAACCCCCATCAGATGTGACCTTGGAAGAGTATTTCTGCTCCGGTGAGGCTGTCTGCACAAAAATAGAAATAAAAATTGTCAATTTCTACTTGTTTGTAAACTAGAATTTACAAATGTATACTATGTTGTTGTTGCTCTGGTACCAGTCCTTTCTCATGTCATTATTTCCTATTGGATTAAGCACATTACTGTTGCCAGTCTGAATTTCCTTTCTTTACTGTTGTATGTAGCATGTAGCTTCCTATTTGAGAGAAGACTGTGCCATAGATGCTCTGTGTTAATTTTTATTCAAATAGTCTGGTGTCTTTTCATGAAAGTGTTTTGACAAAAGCTGACCTTTCCGAAATTATGAAACTTCTAAAGATTTAAAAACCAAAACAAAAGCTAAAAAGACTTTCAAAGGCACTGAAGTAATGGAAAAGTTCATGTATGGGAGGGAAAAGGGAGACAAGTAAGTACTTAAAAGGGCAGCATGTATCTTTGAGTAAAGGCATGCTAGATTACGACATTTTAGGTCTACTCCTGCTTTCAGTGTTTTTGAAGCATGTAATGTATTTTTCTGTTCAGATGTATTGTTCCATAACAGTGATACATCATAGCTAATGCTGCTGCAAAGGAGGAAAATCCAAAGGCGGACCCTTTTCTTCTGTTATTTCTAACTTCATTCCCTAAATAGATTGATTTTTTTGGTCTTTCTGTACTGAATACAGATAGTGTTCTGACTCATCCACCCTTAAAAACCTCACCAACTACCATCAGGGGGTTGAATAGCACAGATGTGGTTCTGTGTTCTTAAGTAACCTGAGTAACATAGTGCACTTTTGAAGAGGTGATGCTGAAGGTCCTGAATCTCAAAGAATAGTGGGAAAAACATGCTAAAAGGAAAAGCAAACATTCTTCCTTTCAATCATTACTTTGATCAAACTATACACCAGGGTTTTTCATTAGCCTTTTCATGAAACAGCTGTTAAATAATGCTGAGACATAGAATAACAAAAGTTTTACTCCTTTTAAGGGTACTTGTCTTGCATTTTATGTACAAGTATTAAAACAGTGTAAAACTGAACTGTTTGATGGGTACCTAAAGCTATCCTTAGTTTAGCAGCATGGCTTATCAACTAAATTTGTCCACAAGCATAGTGGCTTTATATTTTTGCTTCTTCAGGACCCAAAAGAATATGCAGGAATGCATGATGAAACCAAATGAAAATGGAATCAGTAACTGCAGTTCTCACAGCTGAAAATCAGATTAATCTAAAGTTTATAAAAACAGTAAGATGCATTGAGTTCTAAGGGCTGCGTTTGATTGTAGGATCATGAGTTATGCTAATCAGAAATCAGTAGTTGTGACTGAAGGTCAAAATAGGTGGAAGGTCTTTGTGTTTTTTTCAAACAGTTTAAAAGCAACAGGTCTGGTTCCTTAATTTAATGTATTGTTGGTTTTGTGGTGGTCTTTTTTTGTTTGGGTTTTTGTTTATTTGTTTTATGGGGTTTTCTTTCTTTGTTTTTTCCTGAGCAGCACCAGTAGGTGAAACCCCAGTTCAACTGCAGCAAGGCTGAAATGTGAGTTAACCCTTCTTAAGAGGCTTAGGGTTGGATGGTGTAGCCTGTGATTAGAAGGGGTAGGGACTATGTCAAGAGCAGGATGGCCACAAAGTGTTCTTGTCAGCATGATGCCATGCTGTCTGAGGACTCCTAATTAACTGTAGCCTGAATGTAAAGCTTCATCACCATAGTGTACCTTGAGTGCTATCATGTTTAATAAAGCCACATATCTTTCAGTGGGATTAACTTGCTGAAAACTAATACTTTGTGAAAGTTTAGTTTTAGCAAATGGTGGGGTGGGGAGGCTGTCCAAGATTGTTGCCTGGATCAATTCTGATGTCTGAAAAATGCATGAACTAGATATTCCATGTTACTACAGAGGGTCTCTGTGCATATGAACAGTGTTTTCACTGTTTGAAGTGACTACAAGTGAAAAGTAGTGATTCAGGCATGAACAAAGCATGGGTTAGATAAATTGGGTGCTTTGACTGTTGTTTTTCTTTTAATGTTCATTTTTTCTTAATAATAAAAAATTAGACACAATTATAAAATAAAATCTTCATTTTTTTAAACATAAATAAACATATATACATTTATGTAAGCATAAATGTAATCTGACATGTTGGCATCAAGCAGGTGCAAAATGACATTTGTAAGGTACTAAAAAATGCCTGTTTCTCACTGAATTTTGCATTCCTTTGAGAGCTTCAGATTCTCTTATCTGTTGAAATGAGAGCTTTTCTAGTATGTTGGACAATGATAAATAAGTAAATAATTGTGTTGAGGTAATTATTGATTGGTGAGAACTACAAAAAATTGTATTTCAGGAAGGCTGTTTAGTAAATCTAGCACATGATGCTTTGCTCTCTCTACGAAAGCAACCATCATGGACCTTCATAAGGAGTGGGTTAATGGATTAGATGACCCAAGTTTGTCAGTATTTCCAATGCTGTTTGTAAACATCATGTGAGTTTTGAATTTCAGACTGTTTCAGCTCTTGAGACAATCCTAAATTTTAGGGATTGGCCTAGTTGAAGTATACAAGAAATAATTGCCTTTTGAACATAGAGGTCACACTACTGACTTTTGTGTATTTTGTGCTTTGCACTTGTTAAAATCTTACACAGCTATTTTCTGAGTTTGGAATCAATCTTGTATTTTCTTTCTTCCCACTAATAGTCAAGATTTTAAAGAAAAGCAATCAGTAGCAACCCAAAGGGGTGCCAGTGCAAAACATTGGTTATGTTTCACTTAATTCATATATTGATCAGGTATGTCACACTGCTCCTTCTAGCCAGTTATGCAGTTACACATTTTAATAAGCAAATTCTGACAGAAGACAGCAGTTGCCAGCACAAATTTAATTTAATTTAGTTTCTAGTGAATTTCTAATGAACAGGGAACTCTAAGCAGTGACATTCTCTAGATAATCAAATTCATGGTAATTGCAGTTTTTCTTTTGGAGAAATCTGTATTTGTTAGGAATCTGAAGGAAATAATTATTTCAGTGTGACTGATGCAATCAAATGGTTTGCTTTGAATAAGTAAAATATAAAAGAGGCTAATCAAATGAAGTGCTACTGTATGAGAGCAAAATGAAAGGCTGACAGGTTTGACAGTAGAATAAAGACCAAACCAAAGGCTTTGTTTTGACATACAGACAGATAATCAAGCAAATTCAAGTCTTTTAAGAGACCTCTTCTATAAGGGTCACTTTACAGATACAGATCATGTAATCTGAGCCTTGCAGATTATCAATCTACTTTTAAACAAGTACAAGAGAGGTTTTTAATTCCTTATTTGCATAGCTGTAGATTTACACATTCACATGTTTTTGCCATTGGCATTTGATTCACAGATGACTGATTTATGGTCTTGAGCAAAGGCCAAATTCAGGACATACTTTTAACAGTCAGGACTGCAAACTCTACAAAAATCGTTTGAAAGCCAGCACCTGTTGTAATTAATACATACAAAGTAGTAGGAAGATCCCTTCCAGCTTGAGGAAATACTCCTCTTATCAGCAAGGCAATAATAATTGCAGGATGGTATGCTAAATTAATTCAGGTGTGAATTTGTTTTTTGTTATATTTAGTGGTATAATTATCTTAAACCTAATTCTCTAAAATCAGTCACTGCTTAGATAAAAAACCACAAATGCAAATAAACATGTCAGTAAGAGCCGCAGAAAGTACAGCAGGGTCAAGTTCTCTTTGCAATAGGTGCTGAACATAAAAGATGGAACAGGTTTTGACCATTGCTTGACTACAATACCAGTGGTTTCTTGATTTTCTGTAGCAGAAATGAAAGTATGAAATGTGTCTGAGGAAGAACCAAATAGTAGTAGCTTTGTAGATGAACTTGGGAAGTGTTCTTATGATAAAAGATTACTGCTTTTCCAGAAAGGATGAAATGTATGTGGGAAAACTTGAGAAGATACTGTGAAGAGACTTTTGGGAGTTGCAAGAGAAGAAAGGAAGAGAATTACAAAAGTGCTTGAAAGGGAAAAGAAGAAAATAGATATAATTGCTGCAATGACAAGACAATGAGCCATCTATATGTGTCCTCTATTCTGGGGCAGGGACAGCTACAGTGGCTTCAAAGAAAAAAAAATTCGACTGGTCTCATGGGGTGCATTTTGCATAGATCAGAATGTGTTACTGAAAACCGTGGGTTCAGATACTGTACTTAAATTGTGTGTTGACAAGAGGCCTAACAATAGCATTCCTCATGGGGGACCAAAACAAAATTAGAAATCAGGTTTCAAAGTGCTGTGGAGAAATCAGTCCTCCCAGGAAAAGCTACAACACACACTTACAGTGAAGGGGAAACAGGTGTGAAAAAACCTGAGCCACTTCCTACAGTTGTTCCCAGGCTTGAGCATTCAAAGGGTTTTTTATTTGGGGGGGGGGGCTATTTAAAAAAGCCCCCAAAAGTTATGTTTGCGTTCTAGTCAACTTTCCAACTATACACAGTGTGCCAGGGCAAGCTACAGATTTAATTTTTTTAATTGTTTCATAGTCTTCATATGCACACATAGTAATTCAAATTGAAATTTTCACTTTTGAAAAAGAAAAGTATCTCCTTCTGTGGTTTTATTCTTGTGTTGTATTTTATTCTTGTGAGAGCCAAATGGATGAGTCCTGTCCCTTCACAAGCACCTCAGATGAAGCATTAGAAGTCTACATTTTCAATGTGATTACCCATTATGAAAATGGGATTCTTTCTAGCTGTCCTGCACCAGCAATGGAATAATGCAGTTCTGAGGGTGAGATCAGGGCTAAGGAGCTCTAATTTCTGTCCCTTGGTTTTGCACCAAATTGTTTTAACAGGGACAAATTCTGTTAGAATGTTGGTGGGTTGTTTAATGTGTTTTGCTTTGTACACAAGTGTATTAGGGCTGCAAATTTCTTTATGGAGCATGTCCATTTCTCAGTGTATTATTTGGTTTTAAAATTATGAGCTGAGCTGGAGCTTGGAGGAGGCTTGAGATCAAACATGGCTTGAAAGAATAATTATATTGCAAGCTTTCTTGTGTGTAGTCTTGTCAAATTCTATGTAATTCTACAGTTATCTTCAGTATTATACATATTGTAGTTAGACTTCTATGGACTTTTATCTTCCAGTGTGTTTAGAAACAGCTTATCTTTATATTCATTAAAAGTGTGGGGTTTTTTCTGAACTAATTGCAGATAATGCTGTGAAAATTTCACATTCAATACCTAAAATTGTCAAAACAAGCTAATAATATATGTAATCTAAATCTTCATAAAAGAAACCACTTCTTTTGCATTCTGGACTAATTTTCCCTGGTGGTGATATGTGGATGCTTTTTACTAAGCACTTTCTTGAAGAGCTAAAAGGATTTCTAACTTTGCTTGGCCCAGAAGCAGCTAATTTTTTTAATGAACTTTTTTAGGGATAAGTTTGGAACTGTACTCTGAGGCCTCTACCCTTTTTGGTAGGTACAATAAACAATCCTAGACTTTTTACCCCTCCAAAACTGTAAAGCCTAACTTCTTGTTTCTCGTAATCTTAAATTAGTATCTTACATTGTTAAGTGCTGAAATGATCATTCAAGTTTGGCCTTGTAAGAATCCAGTCTGAATAATATTTTTAAAAGCAAGGACATGACTTCAAGGCAGTTGTTTATCTGTTACTTACCTTAAACCTGGGTGTTTTCTTTGCATTCTAAACAAGGAACTTAGAATTTATTTAAAAGTTTGTTGGAAAAGGGCAGAGAGGAATTTAGCAAAATGACACAAATTAAATTATTATAGACTTTGGTATTTTTGAAAGCTCTTACTGATGTTTTCTCTCTTTGAATGCAGTGGTAGGAATCCTTCCTGAATTGATTAAAAGTAGTTACATGAAATCTGTGTGCTTTTAAAATACCATTGAAAAGGCCTTAGCACCCAGCTTTTTGCTGTTCTAGCTTTAGATTCAGCCCAAAGTGCCTGTAAATTTCTTTTGAAGAATACTGGAAAGATTTAGATAAAAGATGAAAAAAAGTGTTGCACTTTTGTTTATTTGTGATCCTTGATATAATGATTTTCTGCTTGTCACTACTTACAGAGGCATTTAAGTCTTACTATCATTAGTAAGGTCTGGGCTGAAAAGGTTGGCACCATCTTGAATGAATCTGCTAACCTTATTTACAGTGTATTTATTACTGGGAGTAGCTTCATGTGTTTATATACACAAATTTTGCCATATTTTGGGGATGTTCTGTTTGATAAATGCCTCTTAAAACTTGATGTACGTCAGAAGTTCTTTTCAAATTATGCTGTGCATTTCAACTTGGAATCCTGCAAATGCTAGCCAGATTTGCAAACAGAGGTCAGTTCAGTTGTGAGGTTTTTTGTCTTAAACTTTCTGTGCTGTGTATATCAGACACACCTGTGAGTTTGAAGTGTCACCATCAAAATCAAGCCAAGCGGTCACTGGCTTCATGAGGAGGGGGAATAAGGAAATAGAGATGTCTTTTGTTGTCATTTCAAAGGCAGCAATGTTTCAATACTGCATCATAAAAAGATTTTGTGTGTTGACTTCTAGGTGTGGATCTCATAAAAGTTGGCACAGAGGTTTTATTTTTTTTTTTTTATATTGCAATGCTATTTCGCTTTTTAAAAGTTCTTAAAATGATTTGAACTACTCCACTTATGGACAGTTTAGACTTTGATCTTAACTCACATGTTTCTAGTTCACGCCACCCATCTATCGTAAGCTGATTTTGTTATAAATAACCAAAAGCTGTACAGACACTATGTAAAACTATTAGTGATTTCCCCTCTCTGTTGTTGCCCTCTGGTTTCAAACTGTAGTCTTCAGATAACTGCCAATCATATGTAATTTTTTCTCACCCTGCTGATCAGAACGTAGGCTGGAAAAAAAATAACTTCAAATGCTTTTCTCATGTTCTCCTTATGAGCAATTTGTTTAATTGCTGTAGGAATCAAATGTGCCTGAGCTTAAATTTTAAATCAGTGGGTTCAAAGCAGAAGGCAGGGCAAACAGAACACAAGCAGGTTCATGTGTTTTTGGACACTACATTTGTAATAATAAAACTTCTGCTAAGATATGTCTGCCGTCTACTTTTGATGTCTTTATATATACAATGCTGTAATTTGACAACGTTTTTATGACTACCCTCTCTTTTGGGAATTAAGATACAAAATTGTGTGACTAGCTATTCTGTATAAGTTTTGTAGAGAAAATTTACCTTTCAACTTCTCAACTTTGTTTATCCATTTATATAAAGTTTTCAAGCCACTTTAGAAGCAGAGGATACCACAAGTCACTGACTTCAGTTTCAGATTTTTTAAGTGCAAGTTGCTTGTAGTGGTCACTATCTAAGGATTAAAATTGAGATTTTTCTGTTTTGAACAGTCATTTCATCAAGCTGATGAAATGAAAACAGTTAAACAGTAAACAGCTTTGAGGGGAGAGAAGGGTTTTTTGAGCTGTTATTACTAATAAGCAGATGAATTTGAAAAACAGAGGATGTTTAAGTTCTGAGGAAGTAAACAATTTCTAGGAAGGGAAATACACCTTTCCATGTGTTTATTTTTCAAAGAGAGGAAACTACCTAATAGGTGTAAAACTTCATGGATACAGAATAAGATATCTACTTCAGATTATATTACCTTTGACTTCCAGTTCTCATGTATCTTAAGAACCCCTCTTCCAGCATTGTTTTGTGCAACTTCAACCACCTTAGATTTATGGTATGACACAGGTGCTCCTTCCTCTACCCAGTGTGCAAAATACGTGTGGTAATACTGGTCCAGCTTTCAGTTTGTTGCTGCTGAATAATATTTTTAAGGATCTTTTCACCTTTCTGGGTGGCACTGGCCTTTGTCATTTGAATTAGGGTCTCTTTAATGGCCTAATTTTCCTAAGGAGTATACACTGCATCTCATAAAATGTGTAGTCATACTGGCTACTAAGAACAGAGATAGCAAAGAAGTCTTGTTTTAGAGTAGTGTCTGTAGACTGTCTCCCTTGTGGAAGGGTTTTTCCATTCAGGGGAAAGTTTGCAGTGGAAAATATGGCTACAGTTTTGAATTCCTTATTACTGATGTTCACTGATCTGCAGTGGAAGCATACTGATGGAGAAGGATTAGGAAATTTCTAAAAATCCTTGAAGTAATATCACCCAGGGTGACTATGCTCTTCTTGTCTCTGTTTTGCCACTTAAACGAGAGTCAAAGGCTGTTAGCTGAAAAATTTGTTCTGACCTACAGATTATTCAACACAGAGCAATGAACTGGCAGCACAACTGTAACATCCTGCATTGCCTTGAGTATCAGCTTGTCTTTCCTCAGCTAGCAAAAGCACGAATATAGCTCAAACAAATGTTTCAAACTAATAGCCTGTTCTGAAATTAACAGTCCTGTAAAGAACACGAGCAACAAACAAAAACTATGAAAGAGCTCTCATTTTTACTTAGCTGAAGCAATACATGATAGATGACTATATTATAATATGCCTCTGTTAACAAGAAGACAAAACAAACACAAGCTCAACGCTGATTTCCTGAGCCATTTCCTAGTGGGCTAAGACTAAGTGGGGTATAGAATATCCACTGGGGGGTGTTGGTATTGTGCTTTAGCTTCACCTATGGGAGCTGTAAAACTTCCTGGAAACCTTTCCTGGAGTTCCTTTCCCTCCAAGCTACTAGTATGAGGACTTGACAAATCTTTGGGGAAATGATGATCTTCGGGAACAAAGAGCTTTGAAGAGGAAGGGATTAGATTTCTGCATTAGGAGCTTCCTGTTGAGTGTGCTACATCATACTGCAGAAAGGAGTTTTTTATAGGGAGCAGGAGCAGGCTTGGTAGGCTCAGCACCTTTTCTTGCTTCTAAGCAACGTGAAGGTGGAGGCAGTAGCTGCAAGTAGGTTCAGTCTGCTGGTGTAATGTACCTGAGCTCTTGAATAATTACCTTCTTGCAGCCTGAAGGATTGATAATTGTCGTGATTATGTGAAACTGTGAGCAGCAAAGAAAGAGTTTGCCAAAGAAGTTGTGTCTTGGTACACTTTGTATGACTTCAGCTGTTTGTATTATGTCAATATCATATGTTGCCATTAGAGGCAGGAAACATAAATACAAGTGTTGGGTTGCTGAAAACCAGATATTGCCTTTGAAATCAGACTGGGGGGGGAAAAGAGATATCAGAAAAAAATTAGACTTTGGTAGTATTTCTTTGCATTCTAAAATGCTGAAGAGTTATCTCTTTAGGTTGTGTTCTCAGTTGGTGGATCATAGTAGTAAAATGAATAAACTGACTAAAGGAACACTGATGGAAAGATGGTTCTCTACACTGTTCTTTGATTTGTAGCGAGAGGTTTTGTACTCATTTGAGATGATGAGTGTTCATCCTGGGCTTCCGTGCCTGAAAGCTTCTGTTGCAGTAGCTCCACTGTTTCCTACCTTCTATGCTATCAGTAGCAGAAAACATTAAAATTACTTAATTGGTAAAGCTAAGGACTGTTTTTCATATAGGTCCCCTATTTTTTCATTACTAGCCTGGCAGCTTAGCAAATTGGCAGAAAACCATTGTGTTAATTATTGAGAAGCCTAAATTCCTTTGTGGATTTAGTCATTGTAATTGGAATAGAAGCTCAATACAGAGTGCAGAGGTGTAAAGCTGGCCTGGCCATAATCTGGTGGTTTAAGAAAAAGCAGAATGGTGTTAGGCCTTGTGTGCTCTGTAGCATAAGTCTTTGTGAAGCGGAAGGAAGGATTTGGGACTTGTGTTACTTCTCTGGATTTCTTTTTCCTTATGTGAACCAGCAGCTTGAGAGTGGCAGCTGCACACAGGATCTTGGCCCCAGAGCCTGGTGATGGCAGCTCTCCCTTGAGAAGTGAGCACACTTTTATCCACAGATAACTCTGGGAAAGTGTTTATGTTTCAGAGTATATTGTTTGGAGAGTTCAGAGTAACTGAAAGCAGTTGCTCAAACTTCCCTTTCTCCTAGGTAAGTTTTTTCTTCCTTAAGCTTATGGGAGAGAGTCCAGTTCTTACTTTGTGAGCCACATGAAGTATGTGATTACTCCATGAAAGAGGCCCAGTGTCCTCAAAAAACCAGACAATAGCATGACGCTTGGTATTGTGTCACGGAAGTGGGAGATGTGACTGTAAATCCTCCTGGAAGTTTAATCCAGGTTTTCCATATCCGTGGCAGATGTTTTAATGTACAGTGTTTTTAAAAATACCATAACATCATCTTCCATGGTTTTGATAAAGAGTGGGAAAAAACCCGAGAACATATTTTGGATATTTATGCCTTAGATTTAAGACTGATAAAACACAAAGTTGTACAGGACAGCTGTCACCAAAGTAATTTCATTAATGCAGGACATTGCTTGCTTGGTTCAGGAGGAGAATTTTAGCTAACTGTTTAAAGGCATACAGATGCTTAGAAATTTGGGTATGTATATAAAATGGATATTTTAAAAATTGCCTTTTCATTTGGGCTCAAAAGACCCTATTACTTGCATTGGTAAGTCACAGGTTGAGAGCCCTTGCTTATTTCTGAGGTTTAGACCTTTAGGAAAACCCCACTCCATAATGCCCTCAGCACCCTCCCAAAAACAGCCGCTGTCTTACAGAGGAGTAAGCACATTCTATCAAAAAACAGGACTGAAGGACAAATAACTTTGTACCAAGTTCTTAAACAATAACCTAGCAATGTATATTAAGAGTGAGATTAACAATAAGCTTCTGTTCCCCATTTCCTGAAAAGGCCTTTTCATATTTATTTTCCTGTTCATTTTTAACTGTTTGCTCTTGGAACAGAGGAAGTTAGTTTTACTAGCAAAATAGGCAGGCATAATTAATCCTGTTGGTCCAGTTTCAGAATGATAGCTGCAGTGACTGTAGTCATTTTTCACATCATTATGAGAGCAGTCAGATGGTTTGTGCCCAGTTGTATGGAATTGGCTAAAGTATTGGAATTGGTTCTAACAGATGACTAAGAGGCTTTAAATATTTAGATAATATGCTTTCAATAGTTGGAGGTATTTAAATGCTTGTGATTTCACTTCAAAGTTGACTGTATCCTTATGTTTTAATGTAGTTATTTGGTGCTGATTTAAAGATATAATAGTTTTTAATGGATTCTATATTATATAATGGTGTTATTAAACATACTAAAATTTATAGCTGCTTATTATAACTGTAAAATGTTTTACAAAAAATGGCGAGGAGTTTTAGTGTAACATAAATCTAAAGTCAAAAATGAGAACTCAATATAGCTAAAGACATTTGGTGTCTTCTAAAGAGAATTCAGGTCTGTTGTTCTGCAGAACAGCAGCAGAGTCAACTCTTCATCAAATATGTGCCATTTTGCAGACCAGTTCATGTTAATAACTTGAGAGTGCAATTCTTTGTACTTGCTATCTTGATCCATGTTTTCAAATGCATGAGTTGTCTGTGGAACACTTCTGTGACAAATTCAGAAGGCTCCTTTGTTCCTTTGATACTTATGCGTCCCTGGCACTAAGTTCATTTAACACATGTTCATGCACTTTTACTTATATTACATTATATAGGATTAACCACAAGTAATGTTGTATGTGATCTATGGGTAGCTAGGTATTCCATCCTGTCCAGGAGCATGGCCACCCTTCTTCATAGCTCCATTGCTTTTCAGCAGTGGAGGCTACTGAAAGCATATGAGGCATTAAAAAAGTCTTATTTGTAAGATCCTTCAAGTTGGTATATGTCTAAAACACTTCTGAGACTAGGTGAGGTCCAGGACAAAGCTTAGCTTTCCTTCTGTAAATTTCTTCTTTTCCTACACTGTAAAAAATACTCATTCCAGAGATTGAGATGATCAGTTCTACAAATGAACTCTCTCAAGGGAGACTTCTGAAAACAGTGTGTCCATTTTGCTTCCATTCTCTAACATTAAGTTCATTTAATGCTACCTGTCATAGTTCAGATGAAATTGAAGAAATATAGGTTATTGGAAAAAAAACTGAACAAATGAAAGAAATCATATCCATATTCCTTGTTTCTTCCTGAGGCAGGTGACATGCAATTCATTTAGACATACTATCATACTACTCAAATATTGCACTAATATTAAAGTATATTAATAGAATAATGTGTAGAATAATACAAGAAAAAGGAGTCATTACACCGGGCTATGCAGTGTTTGCCTCCATATCTTGAAATGTACAGAGACACTTCTCAAAAGGAGTATACAGTCATTCCATAGGAAGCTTCAGTGACTCAACTGTATTTGAAAGGCTAGGCTTAGAAAAATCAAGAGTTCCTTCATATGAATCTATGCAGTGAAGCAGGTATGCAAATTTTTTGTCTCTCAGTATCTCTTACCTATCAAGATTCTTTCCTTTGGTTTATGAAAATCTCCGTAACATTTGTTCTTTAGTGTCTGGCCATGGAGCTCCTGCAGACTTGCACCAAGTACTTACATCAACAGTGTGAATTGTACACATCTTGGTCATGTTTGAATTCTTTAATACTAAAGATTGATTAAATCACACTGGAGTGGGTCACTAAAGAAATTATATTCTTAATTTTAGGGTTGCTGATAGCAATTAAATGAAAGATTATTGTCTGTCTCTGACTAGCAAAAGGTGACAGTCTTGGCAGTAGGGACATATTTGTCTGTTTTACTAATAAACATACATATACATTTATATATGAGACCTAGATTATATATGTGATATTTCTGACATCTCATGTTTCCTGTGGATAAAGATGATCTGATCTGATCTGTGTACAGTAACTAAAGCACCTTAGTATATGTTGAAACAGTGTTTATGTCATGTTTAGTAAACACTATAAATGCTAATAGATAAATTGTCATTTATTTACACAAATACAGTTGAAGAGTGTGTGAAGAAACAAGGCACCAAAATGGGCTAAGTGCTGCTGGTGACTCAGCTAATGATAAATCTGAGAAAATGCCTCTGAAAAGAAATGCTGAGCTGCAAAGTGTTGTGTATTAAATTATGTCAGTAGTAAATTGATACTGCTAATAATGACTTTAACACATACTTCTAGTTTTGTGTTTGTGTAATACTAGTATTCAGCATGTGGACATTTATTGATTTAACTTGTAATGACCAGATGAAAGCATTATGGATGGCAAGGTAATGTAGAATCTGACACTAGTGGTCTTGTAGATACAGGTCTTGTATTTATTTACAAACTACTGCATTTTCCACCTGACCATTACAGCTCTCAAGCTGACTATAACTCACCCATTATCTGAAATTTAAGCTATTGGAGTCCTTGAATATCTTTGTTCATGAATCTCAAATATAAACTGAGCTTTTTGATTTTGCTGAATTAGTTTTGTGGTAAAATGATGGTCTTAAACTAGATGTCAGGAATGAAGTAGTTATCATGATTAATTTAACAGGCTGGTATTTAGAGTTTGTGGGTTTTGTTGTAGCTTCTTTTAACTGCTGTGACACTAAAAATAGCTGAGATCAAATGGAAATTATTCTTTTGAGCTAATACAGAATTTGTGCTATATTTTTACATTTAGCAGCTTTTTCATTATTGTTTTAAGTGTTTTATAGCTAATTATTTTTATGCAGGTCTTCAAGAGAAAATGTGCTTTTCATGGTTTTTTTATAACAGTGAGCATTGCTTTACTCTTTTAAGAGTTTACTAAATAGCTTGTGTCTGGCATCCTGTTTCATGTGTCCATACAACTTCCAAACAGCTACTGTTCACAAATAAATCAGAAATTAAGGTGTCCCATGGTGTTCTAAAATGTTATCAAATGAATGTGCTTAAGTAGCCGTGACTGGAAATTTAGCAGATACTGAAACATTTTGCAATCTTACCACACCAGCCTATTTTAGGTTTTGAGCTGTGAGAGTAACTTTAAGTCTCATAACTTTATCTTGAATAAAAGCAACAAAAATTTTCAGTGGCAATACCTAACAGTGTGATGATGTTTGAAAATTTTTTAAAGAAGCAAAACCAAGAATTGCTGAGATATATAGAGGAAAGTTATAGAGAGGGATATGTTGGAAGCTTTCTCCTCTATCAGAAGCTGCAAAACATTAAACAGTGATAATTTTTCACATATTGAGTTTATCTGTGTTTTCTTAAATTTCAAAGTATTTAGCTTTTATGTACCCATCAAGATGTTCAGGGTATTTTCCTTGAGTCATTAATTTGTATTGATACTTTCTGTTTCTCAGTATTTTTACATTATGGGAGGGTAAATTGGTTGGCTGGCAGTGTGACAGAGGAGGACAGGGAGATACTTAGCATGTCACTGAATGGCCCTGGTCAAAAAAATGGAATACCAGCAGCTTCAGGTCATTAGGCTTCCAAAATAGTACTGTTGCTGAAACTGGAAACTTGAGATGCAAACTAGAAACAAGCTACTGGCTTCAGTCTTGGTATACTGATTTGTCCTGCCCTTGAATGTGTGTACCAGTCAGATATGGATTTTAATGCAAATAGAATTACTCCCATCTCAGATGAAACCTTGTGTAGAAAAGGCAAAACATCTTCAGAGATAACCAAACTCAAAAGGTGTTCTTCACATTAAAAAATACCCATGGTGATTCATTGTCTGAGCCAAAAGTTATAATCTTCAAGGTCACTGATTTCCTTTTAACAGTGGTTTGGTTTTTTTCATCAACAGTGGCTGTTCCCTGCTCCTTCTGTTTCTTTAAATAAAAAATTGGACAATGAACAAAGCTTTTTTGCAATGGATTTCCTGATTTTTTTAGCTTGGGTTGGGAGGCTGCTCGTTCTGTATTACATTTTCATTTCGATAGTAGGCAAGCCCATTACTGCTGAAAATAGCTCAAATGTTCTTAGAAGAAAAACATCAGCAGCTTAGACTCTTTCTCTTTTTCTTTTGCAGACTCTGCATGTGAGTTAAATTAGTTTCTTGAGAGAAACCTTCATAAAGGGCTAAATAAACAAGGTCTACATATACAGAAATTTCTTATATTTGCTGCATTTGAGACACAGCTAAACTCTTCTGTCTGGTAAGTCATACTTTTCTTAAGGATTTGTCTTTCTTCCTGCCCTTACGACTTGCATTCTTGACTTTCTAATTAGTGTTCAGAGAAAACCAGCTTCAGTTTGCTGGTAGTTCTGGGGCATTCTGTATATGAAGTTCAGAGACTAATCTCCAAAGGCATTACTGTGCTGCTTTTACAAATTTCAGGATTGTATCTATGATTCTGTAAGGTACTTTGATATACATGGGGTTTAATAATTTACTTTATTCTCAGTTTGCTACAATGAAGGAATTAAATGTTTTAAAGCAAAAGTAGTGATTTTTCTGTCTGGGATTTACCTGTTTGAATGTTCTGTATTTAATAAATTAACTTAAGAATGTGTATTGCAAAGTATATTCAGTGTCAAGTCAGAGTTTAAAAATAAACTTTCCCAACATTCATTCATGTCTCACTGATTTTTGGTTTCACCTCTTCTAGATAAAATAGGTTGATGTTATTACCTACAATGCTTTAGTTTTCTTGGCGATGTGCCTATTTCGTGGGACAGTAAGCATACAGTAGTCTTTAATTGATCATATAATTCCGTAACAATTCTGTTAAAGGTATTTATATCTTATAGTTTCTTTGGGTTTTGATTGTACAGCTTGAAGCATTTTTTTTCTTTGATTATGAAGTATTAACTGAATTTGACCCAAACAAAAGCAAGTTTTCTATTTTTATTCTTTATTGCAATAAAATGAAGAAAGTCTTGGAAGAGCAGAAAATCTTTTGCTCTGTGATGAGGTTTTTCTAAGCAGTTGGCTGGCATTAGATGGCACCCTATATATACCCAGTCCATCTGATTTCTACTGCAATGCTTTGGCTTACCACAATTGCTGAGTACTTACATACTGCATACCCTAGCTCTGCACAGTTAATTTTGCAGGCTTGCTGTAGCCCTAACATCAGTTTATTTCAAAAAATATGTCAAAAACCCAATATCATATTTCATATAAGTGTTATATTTAATGTAAAGCAATAGTTGTCTCTTCATAGAAAAAAACCCAAACAAAAAAAAAGATCAACACTCTTACATAAAAGCTGTTTGGAAGCTTTCCAATTCATTTGAGTTTTAGTAAGAAGCTTTCCATCTTCTTTTTGGATAAAAAGAGAAAAACTGCAGTAGATGTCTAGATTTCATAAAAAATATCTTACTTGTCTTACATTGAGGGTTTTCATATAAAAAGAGTTTGTCACTTGAGAATTGCTTCTCAAAAAGCTGAAGCTTCTGATGGAACTTAAGACACCTCAGAGGTCGCGCTGCAATTACTGTTTGAGCAATTTAGAAATTTGTGATCCCTTAACATGTCCGAAAACATAGCTGGAGGAGAAATTACACGTTCATAGGCTGCATAATAGACAAAAATATATACCAATTATTTTCAATTAAAAACAGTACTTGAGCTGTTCAAAGTAAGGGCCAGACATGGTCTATTAATGATCACTTATGAATTTATGAAAGTTTAAATTTACCATGTGTTTTGCACTTAATTTTTGAGGGAATAACAGGGCTGGCTTAGAGGAACTTGTATCTGGCATGCTAACACGACTCAAACTTTAAGTGAACTTGGCACAAAATTCAACTTGAGAGGAAATCTCAGGAGAGTAGTGGAATTCTTTTCCTTGAATAAGTATACCTCAGCATTCATGGGGAACAAATGGTAACATTTTGTGCAAGTTTCTGCTTTTGACAGTGTGTCTTTGTTCACTTCCCAAAAGGGGTGTCAACTGCATTGAAAAAATCCCCAAAACTTTCTTATTTGAATTTTTCATTTTACTTAATTATATGGTCCAAAGGAACCCATTAAATCTGGGATGGCCTGGAACTGTTGTTTATAACTCTTTGTGTATGTAGAAAAAAGGCTGAGTTAGAACAGTTTGGTTACACAACTGTCTTCCCTCCTTACTGTCTTTGTGAGCGCAAATAGAAGGGTAGGAGTATATATCTATAAGCGTTTTATGATGGAATTATTTTATCAAAGTGTCTCAGAAAATGTTTTCTTTTTGCCAATGTGTTACTCAAAATACATTACTGAAATGTTACCTTGAGAAACAAAGGATCATGATAACTTAGATTTCTTGTTAAAAGCTTTGTGCTGAGAAAAACCTTAACTTAATGTGCTATTTGGTCATGATGTTACCTCCATGGTGTGTTCTTCTGTTCATTTACTGATGACAGTGCAGTTTTATGGGAACTGTTCTGTATGGGGTTCTCATCTATGGTCTAAGCATATCAGCAGATCATAGTAATACAGTGAAAGTGCATGGATTTAATGTGTCAGTGCTGAAGAAGAGAAAGGTGTTTTGAAAACTTGAAATCAGGACTTGGGGATAGAGGAAATTAATCTGAGTAAAGGGCCATCATGCAGCCATCTCTTCCTCACATTAACTGCAGACTGGGGATATACCAAAATGTTGATGCTGAGAACATTC
Organism: Toxostoma redivivum; assembly: GCA_013397375.1. Lineage (NCBI taxonomy): Eukaryota > Metazoa > Chordata > Aves > Passeriformes > Mimidae > Toxostoma > Toxostoma redivivum. The sequence continues at coordinate 1,097,159 of VXBI01007752.1, read as the reverse complement.
ATATGTGTGACCTATGAGTTGTTTCTGCACTGGGTTACCTGGTCATGAGGTATTTTCAGATGGCAATACATAGCTCTGGAAAAAGTTTGTGATGTGATTCTGCATGTAGCCAGCTGCTCTAGAGGGTTGCAAGTTTTATGGCATCCTGGTTATCTCATGTCTGCAGTAGTGCAAAATTGCAATGCCTCTTTGTTGGCTTTGGAGCTTAGGCTGTGCTTAACCTTTTGATTGATCCAAATGAAAAAGGAACTGGCAGGATTCCCAGCTTCTCACAGTAGCCTCTGCTCATCATCAATAATCTGCAGTTTGGGAGAAGAGAGTAAAATTAATAATTTTATTAATATTCAAGTACAGCAGTCAGGATCTTTTGTCAGAATTAATAATTTTAACTATAACGTCTAAGCTTTTGGTTGCTTAACTTTTCTAAGAAAACCACTGACTTTTTAGATAAACATTTTCCATGTTCTGCAACTTCAAAAGTATTCATTTTCCATCTTAAAAAAAAAAAAAAGGTAATAGTTGCAAGTCAAAAGCAGGTACTTCTGCATATGAAAAAATGAATAATCTTCACTTCTGCCCCAAGCCTTGAGTTTCATTTGATTCTACTTTATGTATAAGTTTGAAAAGCACTGATCTGGGAATAAAGCTGCATGATACATGGCAGAGAATTCACCTTTTAATCACAGAACCACAGAATGGGTAAGGTTGGAAGGAAGCACAGTGAGGTCATCTGGTCCAACATCCCTCTACTTGTGTGCTTGTACTTTATTGAGAAAAGCATGCTTTTAAGCACTTTCTTTTCCTAAGTAATCTAGTAAGTATGCTTTAATCTGTTTTCAAGGTGGCTTGTGTAAGGCATTATCTGTTTATAGTTGTAAGACTGCATTTGTCTCCGTAATACTAGTGTCTTAAGAATTGGTATGTTTCCTTAGTGACTTACGCCCCTAAATGTTTAATGCTGTTAGAATGTTAATGCTGTGTCATCTTTAGTGCTGGCCATGACTTGGGCACCTAGGCTCCTTCCACACTTGAGACTGCTGATGACTTGTTTCCCAGAAACATTCCCTGTAAGAGTCATTTAGTACAAATGCATTTAGAAAGGAACTGTCCTGGTGCAAAGGAGACTTAGCGTGTGTATCTTCCCTAGCCTGTGCAAAAGCAACAGGTGAAAAATGTAGTAGCAGCTCCAGTCTTTTGAAGCTGAACGTCCAAGCACCAAGGTCCTGTGTGCAATTGGCCTCTTAACTTTGAAAGTGCTCCTTGAGGCACCTGCATAGGATTCACTTACTTGTGTGATTTATCTTGGTAGATATAGTGAGCTAAGACATGAGGTACAGCTGAATGCAGCCTGCAATATATAGAATTCGTTTGTTAATCTTTCCACAGTGATGTCTAGTCAAAGGCACTTGGAACTTGCTGTTAGAGGTCTGTTGGATCTCCAAATTTGTAAAATCACTTTTTGGTTTCTACTTCCCTTCTGGGTCCTGCACAGAGCTTTCCAGTGCTGAAAAGGGAAGCTGATTGCTGATTTTTGGAATGTTACAGCTCAGACCCAAAGTAATAGTTTAAAAGTGAGAATAAAACTCATGTTAAGACTTGGTTAAAATCAAAGATATTAAATGTGTGTGCCTTAAGCAAGAAATTTAAATGTTACGGTGTAAAGTCTGGGGACACGCTAATGTACTAAAAGATTCTGCTTTTTCCTATGTTTAAAAATTACCTTAGACTTCTGTAAGCAGAATTAAGCTAGTATTGAAATTTTTTGAAATATCTCTTTTAAAGTGTGTCCCAGCTTTATCTGCAAGCAGGTTCCTAAAAGCCTACCTGTAATGCAGCAGCTGAGTGTTTAAAGCTGTATCACAACTTTTTAGTGATACCCCTTGGAGTAGCTAACAATAATAAGTTCACACAAAACAGTGTGCAGTAATGACTTTGCATGAAAGGAAAGATTCTTTATTAAAATTGAGCAGATGTACTGTTTAATCTGTTATTTGAACTGGAATTCAATTTTGACTTGAGGGTGAACCATTATCAAACTGCCCTTTTTAAAAGCAAAACCAAGACCAACCAAAAAAACAAAACCCCAAAACCTTGGAATTAAAAGGCTGAAAAACATAACTAGGCAAACATCTGAATTCCTAAAAGGCATATAGATGTATGGCAAATGGGGTGTCTGAATTACTTTAAGTCCTGTGTAGTTTGTATATGATGGTGCAAAGTTGGCTATACACTGACCTCTCCACCCTTATCTATATTTCCCTCCTTTATGTAAATAGAATAAGCATAAATCCACTAACTTGGAAATGATTGTATGGTTTCTTGCTTTGTAGCAGCTGACTGCATGGTGGTTTCCTAGCAAAACACTTAAGTGACAGGCGGCAGGCCAGCATGGTGTTGATCTATCTTCCTGGGATCTGGGAAGTCTCATCCAAATGACTTAGTGCTTAGATTTCTGTAGTGAGATGTGCCAAGTGTTTGGTTGTAAAAGCAAATGATTAATGAAGAAAATTTACAATTTTCTAGATACGTATTAAAATACATATATTAATAATAAGGAATGGATAGAACAACTGAAATAACAGAGTGCTGACTTCTAATCAGAATTTGAACAAAACCATTCAACTTAGTTCAGATTGAAAATACTATTATTTAACATAGTTAAGGACCATGCTTTTGTTAAATTTTCAGATCTCTGTATTCTTTGGGGCTAGGTATAATGAAAGGTAATAGTGTGGCAGTAATGCTCTAATGTTTGCAGTCTGTTCTATTCTTAGCAATAATATTTAAGTGCTTGACCAGAATGTTTGTTTAGAGTTGTAGAGCTGTTTCCAGTTGAAATCTGGGCTCCTTTGAGGAAGTTGTTTACAGGCCAGCAAACACAACAGAACAAGTTTGAAAGACCTTTGAGTCAACTGGTTGAACTACTTATTACAAAATGTTTTTTCATAGAGTTTGCCAACTTCGTCAATTATCTGACAAACCAGGGTGGCCTGGGCATAGGTTGTTCATATATTTAAGGCTTTAAAAGATTTACTTATGTGTCTGAGCCTTTTGAACTGTCACAAACAGCTCTGCACTTGCAGAATACTTGACTATTCAGTGCTATAAGCTCTGTCTACCTATCTGTGCTAAAACTTCATGCCAAGATTGCTTGTGCAACAATACAAATTACTGTCTTGCTGCAGGCAAGTGAAATAAAGAAAGTAACCTCAAAGTTTAGTATAAGACCATTGAGTTGAGACCATGGTAGTTGGTTTGGCCCTTCAGATATAGCTGTGTTACTGGCATGAGCTGTGAGATGTCAAACCTTAGGCTTTCAGTCACTTCTTTGACAGCTACTTCATTTTATGCTGTTATTGGCAAAGTGTCATTGCCTTTCACACTGGCATCAGTGAAAGTCACTGTGAGTATTTTGTGTACAGCGTTTGCATGTTGTATTCATACATGGTTTTCAATCACAGCAATTTGGTCTATGTGAAGGCAGTGAAGTGCTTTTGTCCATTTGACACAGGCAATTCTCTGCTGGCAAAGCATGTCTCCTGAGATAAGACCTCATGTGTTCCCGTCTGGCCTGGCCTCTTCTGTGTCTGGAATGAGCAAGACATTTACACTGCTCTATCTCTCTGTGACTCCAGGGTCAGCCCAAGATATATTTTTCAATGGATGCTAGGATGGTTTTGGTTTTGCATTCAAAACATTCAGTCCAAAACATTCAAAACTTCATTCCAAACATTTTTTGTGGAATAAGTACTGGTTGGTTTGTTTTGGGGTTTTTTTACAGGCAATTATGAGGCATAATTGCATTTCAGAATTCAAGTGCATATTTGCAAGAAATGTGTTTGACTGATTGTGATAGGTAAAACTTCACACTAGACTCCACTCAATTGGAAGATGCTCAGGTAGCATTAGAGTATAAAGAATTAAGATGATGTTTCATACTTCAAAATCTGTGATACGAAAGTGTTGAAACCCAGAAGCTTGAGAGTTTTGAACTTTCTGTGCTTTCTGACACTGACCCCCAGGAGAACACTGCTTTTAACTTGAGGCCTTGGAGAAAGCTTCCAAATTTGAGTAACGGAGTTAGAATCACGGATGTGATTCTAACCCATTACACAAAAGACCACCTTTAGAACAAGATGTCTTTGGGCTTTTTAAAATAGGCTTGTTTCTGACTGTAATGACCTGCATGAGAATTATCTGATTTCTGAATTATATAATTGACTTAGATATGGATATGAATTTGTGGGGAAGAGAAAAGAACAACAAGCTATAACAAAAACAAAAATCTTTTCTCTGTAACGGACTTTCTTAACACTTAATTCAGGCTGCTTATCAAATTTTGTCTTTTTGGAATAATTCTGCTCTGATGGCTATGATGGATATAAAACTGGTTGTTTTTTTTGTTTGTTTGTTTTTCTTGATTTCTAATGGATTTCAGAACTTGATGACCTTTGCTGAAAATAACTTGAATAGCTGGAGCCATAACAAGACACAACTCTGTGAGTACACATGGTAAAGGCTCAGCAGTTTGGATGGTATTTATCATTTCACAGATAGGCTAGCTAAAGAAACAGAGGAAATAGAAAATCAGTCATGAGGGTGAAATATAAGACTTAAAAACTTTCCTAAATTGTTATTCTTAACTAATTAGGAACTTGACCAGTATTTTTGCTACTAAAATATTGTTACTCAAATACATGTTGCCTTTTCTCATCTATATTGGAGATGCATATTGGAAATTTTATGCTTCATCTATGCTCATGCTGAGGGGCTGTGATAGGTCAAACTAGATCTATAAATTTTCCAGTCTAGAGGCAAGTCAGGTGCCCTGACTTTAGTGATGACTTCATCATATTCTCTCAGCATTATTGCTGAATGTTCAGTGACAATTTCAGTTTGGGTTGCAAGTACATTGCTTTTTGCAATTCAACTGCAAGTGAGGACATCGTTATTGTTTGTTGGATTCTTTTGAAGGTTTTCTTAATTTTCATATTTGCTATGCCTGCCTACTAAGATTCCAATAAAAAAGTTTTCTTGGAACCAAGAAAAATATACTGCTTTAATAAAGAATTTTACCAGAAATGTTACCGCTAGCTTTTTTAAACTGTGGTAGACCAAGGTCATGGTAAAGTCAAACATTCTGCTCATTAATTGCCAGGATGCAATTTCAGTGCTTGAAAGGGTGGAGAAATTAAAAAGCTTCATTAGGACTTTTGGTACAGTCATCTGTTTTTCTCTGATGACGTTTTCTGCCTATGAGCTTGACAGTGTCAGAGTGGCTTTCCAGAGCTGTGTCTTGGAGAACACTGGGATGCAACATGTTGCTCTGCAAAGGTGAGGGAAGGGGAAGGGCAGCTCCCTCAGTGGCTGTGGTGCAGCTGCTGCTGCTGTGCCTCAGGATACAGGTGTATCCTCACACATAACCTCATAGCAATACCAATAGCCATTCCTATAAATGCATCAGTAGGTGTAAAGGGTAAAGTTTGTTCTGCGTGAGGAAAGCCTAATTGAAGGAAAGGAAGGAAGCAGGAAGTTGTCTCAATTTTTTTAATGTTGCAAATAGTTCAGTGATTGTCAAATGGACATTTAACTCTATATGAACACAAGCCCCAAGCCAGCTTCAGTCTTGATTTAATTTACTTTTTTGAAAGTAAGGGGATTTTAGCCTTGTGGTAGACAAGATATATCTGAAGGAATTTTTCATATGCTTCAGGGATGCTTGGGTGAATAGAGATGCTGTTACAAAGTAGATATTTCAGTGTAAGCTTTCAATTGCTTGGTTCTTGCAGGTGCAGCATTCCTATTTTCTGCCTGGCCCTCTATTACACATTTTTTTCAACAGTATTCCTTTTCACATTGACAGATGCTTAATATTGGGAATTAAAATAGTCCTTGTGAGGAATTAGTTCTGTTTAGACCAGGCAGTGTACATGAACTCATTCTGTACTGCTAACTCTGCAACTAAATTTCAAATTACATTTTAAATTGGATCTTTTATGGCAACTTATTATATTTTCTGTTACTGTATTTTAGAGATTGGGAGTAGCTTTAATGCAGCAATTATACATTTTAAGTCATACTAGTGATGAAAAAGGTTTTTAAAACTTGTTATTCTTTTGGGCTTTGCCCTTTTGCTACAAAGCATAGTGTTTGTTACAAATGGACAGACCATTCTTTGGAAATTACATTTTCTTCATGACTGAGAAATTTATTTTGTCCCTATTTCTAACGTCAGAATTTTTGTAAATACCATCATTCACCTTTGTGGCCATTTCTTAATCTCCTCCTTTTGCTGTTACATAGTAGCAGGAATATTATTGATGTCAGTGTCTAGAGCAATGTAAAGGTTATATAGCTAAGAGCAAAACCTTTTTTTACTGTTTTTCTGAAGGTGCAAGTTGCAGAGCAGTATAGTATAAAAAAAATTAGAATATTCTGGCAGGAGATGGTATAAGGAGAAATAGTAAGACAAACTGTCTTTCAGAATTATTCAGTGCTAGATCATTGTGCAATGTAAGTAATGTGGTTAATCAATTGTCATTCCTTAGCTTCCTTAGTGTGCTAACTCTTTGGAATGATGAAGTCTTTCTGGCCTAGACAAAGGTACTGGTTTCACAGCTGATACCAAGATTTCAGATAAGCTTGTCTGACTAGTTGCTTGTTTTCAATGGTACAATTAAGGACTTTAGGCAGTGAACTATTAGTCTGAACCACCTTGCATATGAAGTCTGTATGAACTGCAAGCCAGCTATGCTCATTTTCAAAATGATGTTTAAATTGATATAACTTGCCTACTGAAAATTAGATGCAAAAATGGGCATTAGTTTTTGGTCCTAGTTGCAAGATTAGCTCTTACTGATCCCACGTCAAGTGATCAGTAGACCTAACATTGGGGAAGCAGAAATGACAAAGAAAGGAGATGCACCCTTCCTGGTGAAGGCAAGATCCCAGATTGAACTGATCCAATTTTAGAACTGTGTAATTTGTCTTTGGTAGCCCCTGTAGGAAATGGAGAAAAATGACTGACTTGTACAAAACCTTCAAATGTAACATACCCTAGTAGTTTCAGATCAGTAGTCTTATCTTTGAATATAACATTGAGTAGACATGAATATTTATTTTAAGATTCATCCAAGTTGTATAGTTTAACAGAATCCGCTTTCTGCATAATAAAATTTAGATTCCAGTAGTATTTTTAAGTAAGTCCTACCATGAACTTTTAGAGCAGAATATAAGGGTGGTATTAACATAATTCTAGCCTTTTTGGGCCATTCCCTGTGACAGAGCAGTGTTGTCAAAGGGCCAGGCAGGTTCAGATATTAGCCTGTCATTGCCTTCTGAAGAAAGCTTTGTTGGTCTCTTTCAGTAGACAGGGATGAAACATGGGGAAATAAGCTGTCATTGCTAAAAGCCTGAGTTATTTACCTTCATGCCACTGCATGGTCCACACACTCTATTTTTTCCCCCTTTACCTCTGAAAAAACAGATGATTTAAAGATTCAAAGATATCACTGTTATGTGGTATATACTACCATGACTGCCATGCAGAAAATACCATGTTTGCCTGGATCTATGTGAAGTTAAAATATATAAAATGAAACCCCCTTACATGTATGCAATAGTTTTCTTGTATATTTTACTAACTGGACACCTTTATTCTAAGAGGTTTTTTCTACACTGTGGGGCATGGTACTGCAGGAGATGCTTCATAGCTTCCACATGGATTTGTAGCCATAATGGTGTGACCTTGCCTTGTCCCTCCACTTGCACACATCTGGATGACCCAGGGACTTGGAGCATTGCATGGAAAATGTGCGTTGTGCTGTAGAGTCATTAACTTGAAAGTCAGGATCTTCACTTTCCTTGAGCTGTGGAATTCCTCTTATCTGAAGTCATTAATGACTTCCATTTAGTCCCGGGATATTTGGCTTGCTTTGGGTTTTCTTTTGAACAAATGCCTGGAGCATGTCACCTGTGACACACAGACTTAGAGAGTTGGGGCTGTTCATCCTGGAGAAGAGAAGGCTCCAGTGTGACCTTCTAGCCCCTTCCAGTACTTAAAGGGGGCTTGCAAGAAGTCTGGAGATGGACTTTTCATGAGGCTGTGTAGTGACAAGACAAGAAGGAATTGTCTTAAGCTGACAGAGAGTAGGTTTAGGTTAGATATTGTGGAGAAATTCTTTACTCTTAGAGTGGTGAGGCACTAGCACATGTTGCCCAGAGAGGCTGTGGACTCCCCATCCCTGGAGGTGTTCAAGACCAGATTGAATAGGATTCTGAGTAACCTGGTCTAGTGGAAGGTTCCCAGCCCATGGAAGTAGATGATCTTTAAGATCCTTTCCACCCCTAACCATTCTATGACTTCGTGAAAAAAATTTTAAAAGCCCATTGCAAGGATAAGTTTAATCTTTCTCTTTTGCCAAAACTGTACTTAAATCTTCCCTTTTCCTCCATATTTTTCACTTATGTTTCAAAAGTAATCATTCTTAATATTAATCAGGTTGGTTTTGCACAGGGTAACTGCTTGTGCAGTATTTCAAATGAAGCTCATTTCAGAGGTAAGTCTATACCTGATTTCATAACAAGTTATGTTACACCAAGTAAGAAGGTGATGAACTCTAGAAGTGGATAGGAGTGACTAGGAAGGCAAACACTACTGCAGTAGTTTTTGTGCTAAAACAAGTTCATTACGTAAGTATATATTTTTTTTCTTCTACTGGAAAGATTTTTATCCCAAAGGACTGTACCATATCTGTACTGTAACTTATACAGTAAGTTGATTTCCTACAGAGTGCATTTATTCCTTTTTTCTTTCCAGGTAAGATCTAGTTCGGTGCTGATGACCTCTACTGCTTGACCTACACATAAATAAAATTGCCAGCACAACTCCTTTCTCTGTCTCAGTACAAGCAGCACCAAAGCAGTCATGAGGTACAGGATTACAGAAAGTCATTAAAAGCACACTGAAGTAGAAAAATCTCTTAAATAAACCATATCTTCCCACACTCTTGAGGAGCCCTGTTTTTAATTCTCTAATTGTAAATTAAGAGGGATCAAAGTGGTTGAGTGATTGTGTTTGATATGAAGTGCCTTTTTTGAGCTGCTCAGGTGAACTCTGAGTGAACTAATATGATGGAAGACAACCTGGTCTAGACAGTCATCTTACATCAGTGCACTTGAAAAATTAGTAGACATGTGGTAAGCAATGGGGTTTTCATCACAGCAGGTAGCAGATGATTGTCAGCTTTCCCAGTGCCCTGTGCAGAGATAAATATCCATTTATGCTTCTGTCAAGGCAACCGTATACTGCCCCATATACTAGGTTATTTAAAAGGCTTCTGTTTTATCATAAATGTGACTGTTCTTATGCTGCCTTCTTAACAAGAAAATTTTAGCTGGATTTTGGATAAAATCCTGAAATACTTATGCAGAAATACTCTTTAGCTGTATAGTTTCTTGATGTATAGCTCACTAATGCTAGCCATTACTTTCTTTAAAAAAATTTACCTCCATGCCTTCTACCACTCTAAAAAGCAGAAAAAGTTAAATAAGAGCTTAAAACCACCAAGATAGTACTGCATTTCAAATCCCAAATTAAATTTTACTATACAGTAAAAACTGGAGAACAAACAGATGCAAATTACTGTTTTGATAATTTTGCACTGGAATTTTAAAAATCAAAAGTATTCCCAGAATATAAAATATTCATAGCTTATATGGAACTTTCATAACCCCTTACATTGGTCACATCTCAAGTTTTTCTGTACTTTGCCTTGTTCATTAAACATTAAAGTATCTTCATATATTGACTTCACATATCATCTTTAATGTGAGATACAGATAATCAGAACTTCTAAAATTTGTACTATGCATGTGGAATTTGCTTATTGGTATCTGTCATAGTAGTTGCTGCAGACTTAAATCCTGGGGAGTATAGAAACTTTGGATGCAGTAAGTAGGAAATCTGTCAGGTCCTGCAAGCAGGTGAAAGACATGATGGCAGTGTTGATAATATTAAATCATAATACAATACTAAAGATTGGATATTAGGAAAAAATTCTTTACAGAAGGGGTGGGCAGGCATTGGCACAGGCTACCCAGGGAAGTGTTAGAATCACCATCCCTGGAAGCATTAAAAAAAATGAGTCAATGTGTCCCTTGCAGTCTTGGTTTAGTGATGAACAGTGCTGCAAGGTTAATAGTTGGGCTCAACAATCTCAGAGGTCTTTTCCAAACACAATTCTATGATCATAAGGATTCTAAGAGAATTCCTCCACTTTTGTTCTAGCTTGCTCCTTGAATTCTCCACAGAACAGTATCCATGATGATTTTTATCCCATCAAGATCTCAGCTTTATCCAGCAAGAGTAAATAGACTAGGATTTCACTGCAGAATTTGCACATTAATAGTTGTTTTGGAGGGGTGTTTGTGTAGTGAAAACTAGCTTTAATTTTCAATTTTGGAGAGAAAAAAGAAAAATTGGAACTCTGTAGCATAGACACCTGTGAATATCCTAGGGGCAAGACCTGTTTTTTGTGTTCTGGCCAATAAACACTTAGATTGCTGTCCCAGAGATGGTCTCAGCCATTCTCTTAAAAGAAGTCTCACAAAATTAGATTAATCTTTTGACAGCTCCTGTGTCTTAAAAGCTATAAAATTAATCACATGCCGTCCTTCTTCATATTGGTTTTGTAAGTACAAATAACTAATATCATTACTTTCTTAATACCTCATTTCATGTGTCAACAGCAGCACTACTGATTTTGTAATAGCTTCTACTTTATTAATTCCTTTTTATTAAAAAATACATTTTCAGATTGTTTCCATTTATTAGCAAAATACCTTCCATATGAATTTAGGTGGTTTTGGTTTTTTTCTGAGCTCATTCTTAACAGAATTCACAATTCTGAAAGCTATAATACATCTCACATATGTGCTGCTGTTGCAGTTGAACTGCCTAGGCACAAAACAGCCTTATTCCCTCTGCACAAGGAGAAGAGTGCATCTGGATTCTCCTATGCTATGCAAGCTAGCCTAACATTTATCTATGTCCAGCATTTCTGTCAGAAGATTATCAGCAAAACCAACAATGAACTTATTTAGATTATTATGAAAAACAACAGTCTGTCTAGGAAAGTGAAGTAGGGTGCCATTAAATGGTGCCATTAAATATTTTTCTACTGTCAGTAAAGGTATGAGTATTCAGGGAGAGCTAAACCTGGCAGTACTCAGGTGATGTAGAAAGTTGAAACCTGTTGTATTAACTCTTCAGAGAAATGTAAACTCTTCAAGAATCAGATCATAATGATAATATGCATTTGGGCTTGGGGCAGATGTACAGTAGAACTTCAAAAGAATTAAACCTGTAACTCAAACCATTACAATGAGCAAAGATGCTCCTTAGAAACGGATTGAGAGTCCTGTGAAGTAACATTTTAAAGATTATGCACCTGAAATTCAGTATTCCAGCAACACTTGGGTTGGACCCAATGAACTTTAGGCTCTTCACCAATGTGCCAGAATTGGGATTCCATATGGAGTCAACAGCAGCTCAGTCAGAAGGAAATTTGATCTGGAATAAGTTTAATCCCTCCTTGAAAGTACTCATATGGTTTGCTCGCGTAAATAGGAGTTCCAAAAGAAATTATTCAGCTTTAAGTAAATGCAGTGATTCTAGCCCTTTAGTCTCTCTTGCCATCTCTTCTCACTTTATACACAAGTGTTTGTGTGTCATGAAGTCTCACTTCTGTATCTCCTAAAAATTTCAACTTTGCTTGAATTTGAAATATCTACCCAAAGCTTGAAAAGACATTCTAGTTGTCCCCAAATCAGAAAGTAGGTTAGTTCCAGGTACAGATGATGCAGTATTTAATTTTAATTCCTTATAAAATTTCCATGTTGAAGTTTTAAACTGCCTTGGCCTAAATAGTTGATACAACTGCTGAAATGTAGTGTTTCTGCAACTGCTAAATTGCATGCATTAAAATAAATTAGGATTCCTGCAGTGTCTGATGAAACAATTTAGAATGTTTAGTTTAAACTAGTTCTAAGTGCCCACTCCTGCCAGGATTACTTTACGTAACTGATTCAGATTCTAATTTTCATTTTTTTGCTCAGCTTGAGGGAGGAATGTTTGCCTCTGGTATTCTTCCTTGCATGGCTGGAGGAAAACCTGTGAAATGCATCCTCTTGGAGGAGACTGAGTCCCCAAAAATAAAAGTTTTCTTGGGCAGCACCAGAATTCACAGAAGCACATGCTGCATTTCCCTTGGCATGACACAGCTATGGAGCATGTCGCAGGGGTGACTTTTTGTCTAGGCAAGCATGCAAATCCCTTCTGTGCTGAGGCCACCAATCAGTGCCAAATCAGGTGGCAGTTCTGTTTTTTTGATAACTAGCAAATAGGCTATGCACAGACAAATCTATTCCAAGCTCTGAAAAATGTTGAATACTTTTATGTGAGGGAGGTAACAGTAGTTGTTCAAAATGAGTTTTAAACCTGAGTGTGAGGTGTAAAATAACAACAAAGGAATTAACTATGAAATTAGCTTAATACATGACAGAATACTTTATTTGGAATGTATTTGACTTCAGGGTGCCAGTGTCATCCATGGGACACGTTCAAAACACTATCTTATGATTTCTTTTGACAGAAGAAAGAGCTTTAGGCCTTGGAATTCTTTTCCCCACTGCTGTCTCTTACAAGGAGTGCTGGCCACCCTAAGTCCTGTGTGCATGGCTTGGCTGAATGAGCTTTGTCTTCCTAATGGTAACCTTGCTACACCTAAGGGATAACAGGTGAATTTTGACAAAGCTGGAACAAGGCTTTTAATTTTAGCAAACTAAAAAAAGTTGCAGAATGTGATGGTTTTAAAGAAAATTCAAAAATTCTTATTATGCATTGGTAGAAATCTTTCAAAAGATGAACCTCCCTAATACCCTGATGGAAGAGAACACTGAAAATTGCAAGTGAACACAAAAATAAGCATGCAAACTCCAACTTTTCTTCCTTATTAAAAAAAAAAACTGGCAAAACACCTTAAAATAAAAAGCTATCTCTTCAGTAATCAAGTGTAAAATATGTTGAGGATTTTTTTAATGTATGAACAGAGTTCCAGTGGCTCTGGAGTCCTGAGTGGCTTTTCATAATCAGCAGTTTTTTGGTGACAGGAATGTATCTAATTTAGTCATCTGGGAAGCAGCACAGTTTGCAACCAACTTTCCACTTTTAGAATCTCTTGATAGAGAAGACATTGTTTTTCCATGTTAGCTCATCTTTGAACAGAACTCACACCAGTTGTCAGAATTTTGCTTTTAAATCAAGTGTTGTGCTAAAAAAAAAAGTTGATCTGCAGCACCATCTCTGAAGCAGAGAAAATCATTAGGTTTAATTAGGATCAAATATTTGTTAAGCACTGCTGGATGAATTGAGTCTATTCAGTAATAGAGAAATTGTTTTTGGGTAATTTGCTGTAGTAGTAACACATGAGGCATGCATGATTGAATAAATCTGCACAGAGATCTTTTTTTCTTGTGTGTTGTTTTTCATTTAGAGCAGCGGTTTTATTTATGTAGCATATGGTTTTTCCATCATTCTTAGATATCTGAATGAAAAGTTATTTTGAAGCCTCATGTATTAAATTGCTAGGTTAAGGTTCCTGAAGGTATTATGTATCCTCATACATTCTTAAGTATCATTTTTCACTTGTAGCAAATGCAAGTATGGAGAAATTGGTGAGGCGATGAGAAACCCATGAAGAGTTTGTGCAATGCATTTTTAGTGTCTGAGTATACTATTCTGTGATAATGTAACAAACAAGAACCCAGGTAAGAAAGCTGAATATGAATTATAGCCTAGGCTTTTTGTATTACAGCCTTTTGGCTAAATTCTGGGCCTGTCAATGAGGTGTATTTCTTGTTTGTTTACTGGAAATCAGTCACTATTGAGAATAAAAAACTTCATTCTGTAGCTTCAAGGTGCAACCTTGAATGTTTACAGAAAACATTCTTACTAAGGACCTTCTTACTGAGGTCTACAGTTATGATTCAGATTCAGAGTTGTCTCATTTTGAAGCTATGGTGCTTTATTTTGTCTTTAGTAAAGACAAATAGGTGAAACCAAGTGTAAATGCACACAATGGTATGATAAGTTGAACGGAGGAAATAATTCATCCAGCAGTAGTCTGGATTTATTTATCAGCTATATGACCTCTAGGTGGATGCAAAAGCTTTACCTATGTTACAGGATTTCAGAAGGAAGAATTACAATCATTTTTTTGTTCAGTTCTAGAATTCTAGAATAGTTTCTCAAGATTCTTAACAGTAAGCAGTGTTCATAGGGTAATCTGACTTGTTTTTAAAAAGAAATTTTAAAATTAGGGCTGACCTTTTCCAAAAACCAAGAAGCACTGCTCAAAGGGATTTAATTTCTGCGCTTAGGCTCTAAACCCCAAAGAAATTATCTTTGCAAACTAATGAAGATAAAATTAAGCCACAGTAGCCTGTGGCACCTCCTTCAAAGCTTTAAATGTAAATTTAAGGGTTGGAATTAGGTCAACCATTTTCTAGATATATTTTTCTAATAGTGCTTAGTGTAAAATTTCTGCCTCTCTAAAATTGTCAAGGAGCAGTGGAAGGAGAACGTTGTTTGAGAGTGGCCTCCTGGCTTTGAGTGCAGCATGCTCATGATATTTCAGTTCCAGTCTCTTAGTTGTCATTAAAGAATGTGATGGAGTAGTTTTATCCCTGCTAATAAAGTGATGAGTTTGAAAACGGGGGGGATCCATACAGGAAAGACACCGAAGTGCTGGCCTAAGATGTCTGGGTAACATCTTTGTCTGTCAACACCCTGTACTGGTCAGTGGTGGTCCCAGCAGTAGACAGCCCTCTTCAGCATTTAAGTAACAAGTGAGAAGAGACTGCAGTTTCTCAGGTTTAATAAGGGCACTGTAATGTAATTGCTGTCCTTGGATGGACCAATGCACACAAACTCTGAGATCATCCTGACTGGGGAAATGCTTTGTGCTGTCTGTGACAGCAGCCAAGCTCTTTGCACTCAGATCCCTCAAATGCACGAGGTCTGGCAACTTATTCTGCACAGGGACAGGCATACTGCTTGCTGAAGGTGATTGTAAGCAAGCCACAACAAGAGTACTTGGCAGTGTTGAGCCACTGAGGATCCTTTTTTAATTGAGTGTTCCCAAATGGTCAAGAAACCTCAATGCAAGTTTTTGCCGTAGTGCCTTTTGTCCCATTGTGTTGGATTCCTGAGTGCTTTCCAGTTAATTGTATTAACTTTCTCTTACTGAGATGAGCACAGTTGATTAGAGAACACCAAGGTTGTGGGTTCAATGCCCATATAGGCCATTCATTTAGGAGTTGGAATCAATGATCCTTCTGGGTCTCTTCTAACTCAGAATATTCTGTGAACTTCTGTTGTTGTCATGAAGATGTCCTCAGAAATAAACCTGGTCATGGTTTATAAGGTACCCGATTTTAAAAAAAGGGCAATTTTTTGGTGTCTATTGAAGAAAAGATATTTCCATAAAGTGTTCTGTCCCAGGATGGGAATGTTTTTATTAAGTTTTATACAAATATTTTTCTACTTGGCAAACTCTACCTGAGATAAAAGCAGATGTATACTTTGTAACTTAGCACTGATGCCACTCAAAACAGGGTTTGTGAGTTTCTCTAGGAGACAAAATAAGAAAATGCAGAAACAAATTAAGAAAATGCAGAAACTGCATGAGTTCTGGTAGAAAGGGCAGATACTTGTTTTGGGAATAGCATTTGGGTAACACAAGCCAGCAGTTACTCTGAAGCTTGCCACTTCTTCCAAGCCTAGGCAATTATTTCATGGTTCCTGGTGTCACACTCAGGATTTACTTTTACAGCCAAAAAACATATATGTGTGCAGAAACAAGAATTTATTGTTGTTCAGTCAAAACAGATCAGTATAAAGCCTGTTACTTTTCACTGGTAATGGCAAGGATTCTATTTACTGAGCTGTTCTGGAGCTGGCAATAGAAGCATAAAAGTTTGAAGTTTCCTGTGGCCTGTCTGACATCTTTGGTTTTGGGATGAAGGTGATGCCTCAAATCTTAGAATTTTTTGTGTGCGCCTGGAATCTCCTCCTATTGGGGTTGTTGGCTGCCCAGTGCTATCTACAACCAGATTTACCTTCCATTTCATTTTTACCAGAGTCTAATAAGAGTTTTTCTGTGTCAGCCATGTTGTATTGACCATTAAAGATAATATGAGTAATCTGCAGTTTTTACCAAGGAGAAAAAAAAAACACTAAATAGTGTCAGAAGATTACTTGAGTACTTCTAAGTAGTATTATATACAGGTGGGTAACATTGAGACTGTTACTATGGTGAAAGTGCCCTTTAGTAGATAATGGTAATAAGCATTTTTTAATCATTAAAATAATATAAATTACATACTGGAACTGCATCGTCTGTCAAACAAATACTATATGCCTGTTTAGAATTAAGAGGAGATAGTCTTTTCCATGTTTGTGAACATACTTTTCTGCCTTCTTTGAGGGAAGTGTATGCATTAAAGTTTCTGGCATTACAGTTTCTGGCATTGCAGCTCTAGTACCAGAAAAATGTAAGAACTGAGACCTCTGTAAAACCAAAAGCAGGTGTGCCAATTTTTTCTTCAAGAATGTCTTGTCTGTTAGAAATACGGACCTAGTATCATGACTACCCAACAGCTGCTGCTTAAAAACTCCACTCTGCAGACAGCAGCTGAACCACTCACTCTGTAGATGGATTGGAATAAGCATGTCTGATGAGCATCTGAGAATGATAGCTGGAAGGCAGCACTCATGACAGCTGGACCAGTGGATATAGACACTCATGCTTAGTGTTGTGCAAAGATCAGCACTTGGGGTCCTGGTGAGCAGATAGGCAGCATGGAAGGGTACAGATGACACAGGATGCATTTTCAAATACCGTCTGTAATTATACGCACCATTTCATGTATGTGATACTAATTGCATACATAATTTCTGGCATGCTGGTCCTCATGTTTACCCTACTATGGAATTTACATGTGACTTTTCTTTGTGCATATGCAAATTTTATAACTTATTTTCACATGCAGTCATCTGAAAAGATGGGGACACTGCTGTATGCACCAGGGTGTACTTATCTGTGGGCGGAGTCAAAGCTCTCCCAAAATCATACCCAACACTTCCAGTCTGGAAAAATACGTGTTTTGGTTATGAAAGAAATTATTGGGCAAAATATTTAGTGTGATCAAATCACAAGTTTTTAAATTATTATGTTTTCTCAGCTCTTTTGTATTCCAGAAAGAGTATGTCAGATGCTGCATTGATTCAAAGCAGATTGTTCATCTGCTCATAGGTATTAGTAATGTTCTGTACAATTCAATGTGGCTAATGAAGCACTGCATGCTACCTTTGGGGCTATAACTATGGCTTGGAATAAAAATATGACCTTGACATTCTTTGAGCTGCACAATGAACTGGTCGATAGGAAATGACTACGGTTTGTTATCCTATATAGTCGCAGAGTAAACACACATTATGTTCCCAAACACAAAGAGAAGTAAAAGCTGAACAGGAAAGTTAATACGTTCAAGTAGACTGTACGTTTCTATTTCCTATTGTACAAAATGTCCTTTGTTAACAAGCTATGTCCAGTCAAAATTGAGATGATTGGACACTCTTTTCAAGTGATTAGTGGAAGAGATGTAATCATATGCTAGGTATTCCAGTAAGACGTGATTCTGACTAGATACAGTTCATTGAAGTGCCTTTTATCTTTGTGGGATAACTTCCTGGCCATCTCAAAGAAGGTTGGTTTAAATCTGGGGGTAAAACGTAACTTGGATGTTAAAGATTGAGGCTCACATCTGTCATGCTTATGTTCATAACTACAGTAAACAATGGGAGCAGCTCTGGAGTAGTGCATTAACTTTTCATTTCTATTTTTCATGAGAAATTGCTGACTCATTGTTAAACTGTAAATCTGAAATTATCTTTTTCCAAGTTCAGTTCCAAGATGCTCTTGCAAATTACATCGATAATTTTAAAATAAAATATATTGAACTTCTTAAGTATGCCTCTGTTCCTGGAATGACAAGAATTTAATACATTAATTGTGGTGGAAATATGTAATTTTAAATAAAATTCTTGACACCCCACTACAGTTTATAGTTGAAATAACGTGAAATTCTTAGCAGTCAAAAATTACATAGTTCAAGAAGGTACAAACAACAAATTAAAAAAAAAACCCCTTGCTTCCATTTATATGCCCCCTTTCACTTCATGTCAATGACTTTGATTCTTACCTCCTTTTCAATCTAGACTGGTCCAAAAAAAAAAAAAAAATCCAGCCATTATTTTTCTCCATGTGTTTCTTGTTCCTATTTTCAGAATTGGATATGTACTGTGTACTTTGACCTTAGCTGTGCTGTTGAGATTGTGGAGCTTGTTACAGTAATAGGTAATGTCTGTTGGGTTTGCTTCTGTATTTTTAAATTATTATTATTATTTTACTTATTTTTTATTTCTCACTACCTTCTAGGTATAAGCTTTAGGTCTGTACTTTTTCTTGGCAGATCTTGACTTTAACTCTTCTGCCCACCAGGATGCACATGAGGAGTGCTCAGGGATGACTGTTGAGCGTGTTTAAGCTTCTGTCATTTTCCCAGAGAGTGCTACTGCAGCAGAGCTCTATAAAGACTTTTATTAAACTACTCTTTTTACATCCCATTATGTGAAACTCCTAAATGTTTCTGGATCTCAGTAGGGTGTAGAGGTAGCCCAAAAATATACCAATCAGGCCAAAATGTCTGCAGACCTGGCCTCTTCATCAGCATGCCCAGCCATCTTTTTGTCTTAGGACTTCATTGCCCTTTTATAACTGTCTTTTCCAGTTGCTGATTTCTTTTATTCTTTAGCAAACTTTTTACTCCTACTTGTCTTTCTGAGATCACATTTTCTGAAAAAAGCAGTGGAATGTGTCTTACTCTTTTCACCAGTTCTTTAGGTGATCTGTTATTTTTACTTTATTCACCACATTATTCATCACTCTCAGCATTTTAAAGGCAAAGTGAGGTTAGTCCTGGGTTTAACCATACCAGGAGATCTGAATGCTGTTGCATAAGTGGAAGCCATCAGGTGCTAGTGACTGTGTGTTCCTGCTCTGGAAGATATGGAACATGTCAATTCATTCTGTACTGTAAAAGTGTTCAAAGCTAATTTAGAGTACCTAATTGTATCCAGAGAGATTTCCTGAAGCAAACTGGAGAGTTTAGTTTATTTGTTCCAATACTGTGCTATATGTGGTTTCTTTGTCTCCTGAACATCAGATATATTGTAGTAGGTAAATCATTACCTTAGTCCTAATCTTTCCAGCTAGTCTGATATTGGTATGCTGTGTGTTGATTTGTTAGACTGTTTGTATGCACATTTCTTTTGTAAAATGTTTATAAATGTTTTACATACTTGTAGTTGCCTCATGTGGAGGCAGTAGTCATATAGTTAAACTACAGTGAATATTGCCTATAGTTAAACACAAATTGCTTTCATTTATGCTTTCAAAGGAATCCAAATTAAAAAATCTAAGATGACATCTTGCTGTTACAAATCCATGGAATCATCCAACAGACTTTGTTTACATTGTCACACATTTTGGTGTTTCTGCTTTATGCAGAGAGATGAATAAGTTTTGCTTGCTTCAAGAAGTCATGCAGTGTGAGAAGATGAACAAGCTGGGGATTTTCATTGTTTTAGAAACACTTGCCCAAGTTCATAGCTTCGCCTTTGATGCTACAAGCTTAATAGAGGATTTGGCTAGATGTTGAACATCTGCATCATTAGCCTTAACAAAAAATGTAAATGAAGGGAGAAAGGAGCTCTACAATTTAGCTGTGACGCATTTGCATTCTTTCTCCTTTTAGCTTGCTCAGACTGCTTAGGGTACAGAGACATTCTTCCCTGAATGGCATAGGAAAAACTGCTTCCAAAACATCATACAACCAGGGTCCAAGTTAGAATTTACATCCGTTTAGAAATTCAGACTCTTCTGCCTAGATAGGACAGTGAGCTTGAAATCTTTGGAATTCCTTCAGGGCCTGTGGAAGAAAAGTCTATATGCAGTGAGGATTCAGATGACCCAAACCAGCAGTGTGGAATTGTTCTAGTTCTAGAACAGGCATGTAAACATGGCACCATACCTGAGTTAGAAAGATGTGTGTGGGAAAATGTTGGACCCTTGCTACTCTTAGGATTACATTATCTTTTGTGTTGTACTGTGCTTTAGAAATCTGGGAGTTTGGAATGATGCCAGCTTGAGATCTTGAAGCAATGGCAATTGAATTTTATGAACATATGCTTAGAAAGCTGGATATGCTAAACTCAGCACTATGATTATTATATGTCTGGGTTCTTCAGTTGGCTTGGTATCCCAATCTAAAGATTTTATCCTAATTCTGTGTTTCTCTATTTAGATGCATGGCTTCCCTGGGAATTCTGCAAGAAATTGGATAGCAGGTGTTGGCACTCACACATATATCTCTTGTTAAGGAGAATTTACTTCTGCATGCTCAGTCTCATTAACAGATAGCACCATACCTCTCTTATTATTAGTAAAAGTTTAGTGAAATATTTGTCTGTTTACTCTTGTTGGCAGTTGTGTTCTGAATTTGATTTTACTCAGCAAGAGATTTGCAGTGTTCAGTGTGTTTGTTCCCCTTGGTTTCACTCTCAAGCATAGCTGCTGTTCGTGACATTCATGAGTTGTAGAAAGCAGCACCAAAAGAAAATATAGAAAAGCTCAAGTCACACAGCCCATTGTTTTAAAAGCTGACACACAATAAAATGTTAAATTTTTACCTTTATAGGCATTTTTACTTTTTTTAAATTAATAATAATTTTCAGTTCCATTTCTCTTCTTTGAGCAGCTAGTGAAATACTTGTTTGCAATATAAAAATACTAAATATATAGAACGAGCTTTGTTTACAAGCATTGTTCCCACAAATATGTGATGCCTTCATCTTGTTCCCTCAAGGGCTGAGTTTTCCATCATCTATATTTTATTAGTGTTGTTACTTAACCCATTGCAGAGAGTAAAGAGGGGGATGGGAAGGTGTCTGTTCTTGTAGCCATCAAGATGCTTTCTTCTCTCGTGAAATATTTGCTGCTAACATTTTGTAATTTTAAATAGCAGTCAACATACAGTTAATGGCATTTAAATACATAATGAGCAATTCCTATAAGTAGGATAGGAAGAAGCTGGATTAAAGTGATTGTATCAACAAAATCTGGCATTTGGAATTTATCAAAGGCAGAGAATATTAAATCTTAGCAATCCATGCCTGTTCAGCTCTGAGGTTTTGTCACCTTGTCACTGATGTGAGTTTCTTGGCATTGCAGATACTTTGTGTGTGATATAAGGTGGGGGTAGATTCTGAAGAAAAACATTGGGGTTTTTTTGTCAGCTCTTCAAGTGGGCAAGGCACCCTTATCTAGACCTGCTGTCTTCTTTTCCTATTACCATAAATAAAGCCTTTCATATACTTTATAATGCAGAAGTGAGGCAAAACCATGCAAAACAGTAACAAAGGGCTTTGTGTTTGGAAGGTGCTGGGAAAAATACACTAATAAAAGAGACTACACAACATTTAGTATAATTTTTCTTTATTTCGCTGTGTATGTTAAATGATTAATTTCTAAAACTAATACTAGCAGTTAGTTTGTCAGTAGAGAATTGCTATAAACACATAAATAATCTGGCTTCAGAAACCATTTATTAGGCTTCTCCTTGTGTCAAATGTTTCATAGCATTAAAATAAATCAATAATTTTTAATGCATAGTATTTTTATTATTCTGAGAGAAAGACTTGCACCCTTCTGAATTCAGAGGTGAATAGATTTGGTTTAGGTTTTTTAGTTGCTCAGTTTTGCAGTAGCTGCAGTTTTTTCAGTATTAACATAATTTAATCTTTACCGTAAGGCATGATCAGTAATGCAGTATCAAATGGTAACTGTCAGCTTCTTAAATTCTTCATATTAGTATTCAACTTGACAGCTAATTTGCAATCTCCCTCTCCCCACTACATGTGATGATATAACTTTTAGTGCGGATGAATCCTCTGATTCCAGCTGGAAATGCAAATTAGCACAGTATGATCAGGATTCTTTTACATGAGCAGCCATATTCAGTATATTATAGGCCAAAGATATAATGACTTCTCATTTAATGCAAACTGGAAAAGCAGAAAAAAGAGGCAAAAGACAAATAATGTCATGGTTTCCACTGGAAACTTCTGTGTGCATGACCAATCAGGTAGGTAGGGAAATCTGACTTTATAGATTCCCACCTAATAGGGCTGCTTCTTTGTAACCACATACCACACAAGAAGGCTTGGGATGCTTTTACTATATAAAGATATGTTCACGTCAAGGAGTTTGACTGACAGTTTTGTAAACTGAAGTATTGTGTATTCTTAGAAAAGAAACAACATCTTGCGTCTAGATATGGAAAAAATATTTGGAGGGGTCATATTTGGAATGAATTAAAGAAAAGAAGTAGTCTATAAAAAGTTTGACAAAGCAGAAAGCATAAAAATATCCCTGAACTTGCTGCATTGCAAAACTGCAGAGTTAAAGCTGCTTTTCCAGTTCTTACAGTAGCCAAAAAAATTGTTTAGGCTGCTTTTAATATAAGCTAACTGAGCTCAGTTAACTGTGTGCAAGTAGAAAATGTATGCTTTCTAGTATGCAAGATCAGTGCTAAAAATCTGTTTCAGGTGCGGGTTTTTTTTTTTTTTTTTTTTCAGGCCTAAATCTAGCAGATTTCTACAGTGCATGATTAGTTGTACCCTAGGAATAATCCCATCCTTATACAGAAAATCCTGGTTTTAGATCTCAAAGAAGACTATAGATTCTATGAGCATATATTAAAGACTTTGACTCAGAGCCCTAATATTTTTAAATGGGAAAGTCAGTAGAATCCTGCTACAAGCCTGGTATTAGCCATAATTACAGCTTCAGATACTTGAATCAGAAAACTTAATTTCTCCACAATATGCACAGATTTGTGTCTACAAAATTCACCATAGCAATGTCTGTTACAGGGAATACATCAACACTGTTGTCAGTAGGAAAAAATTATTATCTGATGGCAGCAGTTTTCCTTTGCCTTGATTTCCATAATTTCTCAGCTTGCAGATTGTCTCATGTCAGAAAAGTCCTGTATCATATGCAATAAAGCTATCATTCAAAGCTAAAATTGGTAAGTAGGGAGTTCTTGGGCTGCTGATTCTATTTAACACATTGGGAGCAGAGCTCACCCTTGGCCTTCCTTTTCTGTGTGCAAATTCCACATATTGTCCTTGAACAATTGGCATCTGCAGGAGGACCAAAACATCAGAGGGTGTGCCAAGCCCAGGACAATCCTGTGTTGCTCTTGCTTCACAGCTGATGCATCCTCAGTGCTGTAGCAATACTGTTATGTTGTAGCATCATAATTTATCATAGCAGCATGACACAGTACAAAGCCTTGAAGCTAGTGTCCTCATTTGAGAACCTGTGAAAATCTAAGGTTATTTTTGGACCTTTGCATCCTTCAGATATGGTTTATGAGATGTGTAACAGCCTCATCTGTCTTAAGACAGCAGAGGAAACTTGCTTCAGGCTTTTCTGTCATGCAGCTCTCAAAGTACCCTCTTTGCGTACCTATCCTAACAGGGAAGGTTGGATTTTCAGCAAGGATGTCTGAAGACAGAGCACTAAGCTCAGCTGAGACGTGCCTTTGACAGGAGCTAAGCTGCCTGAGCCATGCAGACTGGAGGAAAGGCAGGAGCAGTGTGTTCCTGCCTTTCCCTTCAGCTCACTTGTCTTTGGGCAGCGGGTCAGAAAGCATTGCACCGCTTGGTCTGTACTCACTTAGGGAAGATGGCTGATGAAGCCGTTGTATGCCATGAAACAAAAAGCTCTGGAAATTGCTACAATGGTTGTAAATTATTCTATTATATGAGGCAAGGTCAGGTGTCACTGCATAATTTCTGTAGGACTTGGAATTTAATACCTTTTCTGTGATTCAGTATTTACTCTGGGAAGGAAAGCAAGTTATAAAATTTGACTACATACCTTATTGTGGCTACTAATCTTGCTTCTGGTGCCTTGTGGCCTTCCCCTACATTGATTTAGTTTCTTCTTCCATGAGAAAGTAAAATTTCAAAATGTGCTTCCATGCTTTTTATTTTAAATGAACTTTTATTATTTTGTAGGATTTGTGCTTTCTGCTACACCTTTCTCGAGTATGAACTGAACATTTCCTCTTAGTGCAAGCAGGATTAAAAGATTTTAATGAATGGGTTTAATGAATCTCATGAAACAATTGTTTATATAGAAAGGGCTATTTTCACATATAAGGGCTGGGGATGTTTCTAAATAGGACCCACAGTCATCTGATTAGACACACATGGTGTTAGTAGGCATTTGTAGTGCTCACAGGACTAGTCCAAGGACAAGGGATCCCTGCTGAAAATTTCCATTAAAAAGATAATTGCATGGCACAAGGTCTTTCTAAAAACCTTGCTTACATTTTTTCCTGTTTTTAATTAGGTTCTGAGATCAAGATCTAAATAGACTGAAAATAGAAAAAGGATTTACTTTTGTAGGTAGTAGAATTAATCATGCCAGCAGTGACTATGGAATTGTGAAAGATTCAAAACAGAGTGTTTTGCTTATAGTTTTATGATCTGATGGTTCTGGTAGAATTGAGTGTTTGGTATATACACAGATAAATTATTTTATATTTTGCATGCATTGTGACAGATTACATCTGGTTAGTTAATAACTAGAGTATGTGTGTGCTGCCACTAACACGGTGGTCCAAATGTTATTTTTTCTTAAGATGAGATTTCTAGGAGTTTTTATTCTCACCCTGTTGGATTCAACTGTGTGAAAAGCTGATGAAGGCAGAGAGCACCAGGCCACTCTGGTATGCCCCTTAACAGGAAATTATCCCAAAAAATTCCTGGTTTGTGTGTTCGGTAGGAGTAATGTGCTTTCTTTAAAAATAAAAAAAAGAAAAATGTGTAAAACCCCAGCATAGACTAAGCATCAGTTACTGTGAAAAATGCTGTTAAATTAGCTAAAAAGTTGTTTTCACTGGTAGCATCAGTGTGAGTTACTAAAACTGGATAAATAGGTAAAGAGGCATTTGCACATTTTCAGTCAGAATTGGAGAGCAACCAAGAGAGTGATTACTGGGGTATTTTTTCCATGAAATTTAGATGGAACCTAAAAGAAGTATGATGAATTTCAGCTGAGTCAGAGGGGCTTAGTATAGGGGCTATAGGCTACATTGAAATAATCTGTTATTCTTGGTCAGCATGAAGAAGGAAGAGATATAGTCTTAGCTTTAGCCTAGTTATGAAGGGAATGAGAGAAAGATAGTGTGCACAGATGAAAGTGTTCTGTTCAAACCTTACATTTTGTGAGATGATACTTGCAACACGTAATAATACCATGAAGAAGAAAGAAGTTTTAAAGAATGGTGTTAAATGTTTGAGCTCTTTACATCGTTTTTCTGCTTGGTGTGTAGTATGCTTGCTGAAATAATTTTTAATGGGCACCCTCAGATTGTGGAATGACAATGGATCAAAGTATGTCAGCAAAATTGTAGGATGGAAAATCTTCTTCTCAAGGACTTAGCAAGGGCTGGAAGAGAAAAACAAAATACATGTCTTGTGGTTTGTAGAGGTTCTCAGTCAAATGGTTATTTCAGGTTGGACCTAGCAAAGATACACGATTCTCACATCTCTGGCCAGTACAAGAATGGCAAGATACAGACCTAGTACTGCACTCCTTGGGCTGGCTTTGGGGAATTGCAAGGACAGTGTCTGCACCTGGGAAGTCCTGGTCCTTTCACAGGGAATAATTGACAGCTGATGATTCCTGCCTCATGCACATTCTGGCACAAAGGTCAGTGTACTCATGTCAAGCATGAGTTTGCGCTTGTTAGGAATACCAATTGAGAAGACAGCCCAAGAACTGAATAAAACTTTGGAGAATTACTGATAGTCATCTGTGCTATGTTTGCAATTTCACAAAGGTTTATTCTGAAATGTTATAAATGCACAGGGACTACTACTTCAAGATCTATAATTAGCAAAAGAATCATATAACCACACAATAGGATGTCTTAATGGTGCCTGTCCTTCTAGCTGCCATTCATGTCAATTTTCGTGAGCTTTAGAAAATCCTAGGAGGGTATTTGTGTAACCTTTATACCACAAGAAACAAGTTAATACATGTATGTATAGTTTTTACTTTGTGGAATGCTGGTCCTTGCAATTGTTGGCTCTTCCACCAATTTTTATATAGCAAAATATAGGTGTAAAAATAAAGATGTCAGGAAGATTTGGGATGGCCTTTGGATACTAATTTTTCTCTCAGAAAAGTGACAGTCACAACAGAAGAACACAAATGTAAAGACTGAACACACAGCAGCAAATAGGTCCCATAAAAATGCTAAATTAGGTCAAACACTGATGCAAAAACTGATCCTAGCTGGGAGGATGCAGAACTGTGAGTTAAAGAATTGGACAGTTCTACTGAGGGAAAGTAAAAATAGGTAAACTACCTATTTTTGTCTTTGAAGCTTTCAAATGTATGCGATAATCTCTGATGTGTTGGGTTGTCCCATAATCTTTTTTAGAGCGTTCTTTTATCAAGTAGGGAAAATGTTATGCACACACATCTGCCATAAAAAGCAGGCTCTTTCAAAAGAGAGACAAAATTTGCTTCATAATTAATAAGTGTTTTAGATGTGTTTATGGAAATGAAGCTAACCTCTTCAGCCTGTGCTTTAGCCATGTTTTGCCTTGACTCAAGCCTTGTATCCATTTTCAGCTGCCAGTTTGTGGTTAGATGGTGGGGTTTTTTCACAACTTATTTTAAGAAAATAATAAAATAGTCACTACAAAAAATCAAGTAAACTTCTTTCCATCACAAATGCCTAGTGAAAAGGTAGCTAAGACAGTTGTCATATCCTTGGCCATTTGCCTCTCTGTGTTACAACTTGCATTGTGAGTTGTTTACATTATGGGATAGATTTGGCAGGTAATAAATTAGCTGTAGCTGTCAAACATGAGTCACAAAAGCTATTTGCCAATGTGTTAGTATGGCCAATGCATTTATGTTTCTTCACAAGGTGAAATGAGAATAATTTTGAATTTACTCTGAATAATGGATACATTATGTGTATACATCTGTATGACCTTTCTGCTAAAAAGCTAAAATATTAAATACCTATCATGCTTAGACTGGTCCAGGTGGCAGAGGCCAGAAATAATTTATCAGAAAGTTAGCCTGTAATTACAGATCATGATTCTTTTGTGTAATGATTTTTCATGGGCACCTCTTTAGGAACTTTTGTTGGCTAATGCAAAAACAGCTCTAAAAAATCAGCATTTTACCTACAGTAAGCTTAAGCTTGTGCCAAAAATGAGCTTGTGCATAATAAAATTGCGTCAACACACTATAAACAGAAGCCAGTATAGTTTATTGTAGATTAAACATGTACATTTTTTATTCTAAAGCTGAGCTACAGAAAATGTCATACTCCCTTACCTCTGCAATGTTGACTCATTTTACTGATGATACACAATGCGCAGTTGTTCAGGATGCACTCTAGAGAATGGTTAAACCCATTCTTTTTTCCAGGCTTGTTTATTTCTTACCATCATTTCCTTGGTGAGTTCATCAAGGTCATTTTATGTCATTTCCTCCTATACTGCCATCTGTTGGGTTTTTTAGTTGATTTATTTTTTCTTTGTTTTGTTTTGTTTTGCTTTGTTTTGTTTTGTTTTGTTTTTTTTATACAAGGCAAAAGAGCCCCTTTTCACCACTACATGTTTTCTCTTGATATGAAAAGTAATGCCATTCAAACTCAAAACTCTGGAACTGCCTGAGTTTTGACAGGCTGTTCATTGCTATTCCCAAAGCACAACGGAATGGAATGGAAAAATTGAAGGTGTGGAAGAGTTAAAATGGAGCTGCTCTAGAGCCAACCTGTAACTACCCCTGACATACCTGTGGTACTCTTGCTGGTGTAGCTGCTGGGCAAGTGGCCATCATTGCTCTGAAGGCATGCGGTTCACTTCTGTTCCTCTGGGGAGATTCGCAGGTCCTGTTTTGCAGAGCTGCTCTTTGGACTGTAAGTGCTGCCTGGAGCTATTTCATCCCTGGTGCAAAAATGATGAATTTCTTGAGTTTCCTATCAGCCTGTTCCTCCAGCATTTGAGGGATCCCTCCATTGTAACAGAAACTTCCCAAGGCTGGTGATCTCCATGAACTTGAATTTGCTTGGTACTAATGACCCATAAAAGAACAGTTGCCCTGTTTCAGTGAATGTTTACTTTTTAAATAAGGAGCCAAACTTAGAAGTCTGATAACTTGTCTCTTTGTGCCAAATGTAGATGAAATTTCAGAAAGTTCAATACAAAAATTCCTGGCAGGCATTTTTTCTTGCTCCTTCACAGAATATTTTGCTTCATTTATTTAACAAAATGATATTGCCAGTGTTCATGCTGATTCTTTTTTCTCACATTGAGAAATTAGTCCAGGTACCCTGAGGTGCAGTCCAGTACATAAAACCATATGGTTAATTTACTCTGAGATCATTTACAGATTATCTGTTTAAAGGAAGCCTTAGCAGTCTAAGTTAATATAGCAGAAAGTTCTTTAGCATGTGCTCCACAGTGTCTGTAGTGGCTACTGTGAGCTAGTTCACATCTCAAAATTGCCTCTTTTTCCTCCCGGTAAGAATTCTCCAGGCTCCTCTCAAATCCCTTTTTAAAAAAGACTTGTCAAAAGCAATGCAGAGAAAATTACTCTTACAAAACCACTGCCTGCTTTCTCTGTTATTAAACTCTTCCCATGTCTGCCTGCCTGGAAACAGCTACAAGAGCTCCAAAGATGAGACAAACACGCAACGGAGTAGCACTGCTCAGCTTGTGGGACACTGTGACAGCTCTGACCTCGGAGTGACTTGCTAACTCTACATCCAGTGGAAGCTCAAAACAATTGCAGCCTGTCCAGTTACACCCACATTTGTTTCCTGCTGTCATACTTCAAGGAAGTCTGTGTGGGACAGGGGTGTGTCAAATGTTCTACAGCAGTCGAACAGTAGCAGCTGAAAACAACACAGCGTAATAGTGTTAATGCCCATCATCTTCGTATGAGAGCAATACCGTCAAAACTCTGTGAAATAAAATAGTTTCTAAAGATAATTAGCTGAGATGTGTTGGAGTGTGGCAGTTCACTGTAATTTAGGTTTATATTCACTTACCTTAGCATTCTTGGAGAAAGAAGCGAATGGTTTGATAACCTTCTGGACACAACAGCAATGAATTAGAAACTAAAGTCCTGTGCTGAATAATTTCTTATAAGACAAAATTCAAAAGTATCATTTTAGTAAAGGCAGAACCGCTTTTCTGTGGATCTCAACATCTCTGGCTTGGTAGATAGTGTATGACTTTTTGGCAGCAACTTTCTTGAATAACATATCAGCTCATATACAGTACAAAAATTCTCAGATGGAAAAACTGAGATCAGGGTAGAGGAGGGATCTGCATCCTCCCATGTCTTGGAAACAAGGCTTGGGGGAAAAAAAGTGCTTTTTACTTGTGTAACAGGAGACAACATTGATCTTGATCACTTCAACAAAATAATGTTTGTACTGGTGAAGTCCTCAAGACCTGGTTCAAATATGCTGGTAATGTTTGACCCTTAAAAGGAAATAATTTATGTTTTAAACATTAAGATGAAGTCCTTAACATAAGCTGCTGTGATCAGGTTTTTAAAACACAGAAGCTGAGGGAGTACAGCACTGGAGGAATCTTGCTCATTTACTTGGAGTACCCTTCTATACAACAGTGTCCACTGTGTATGCTCTTTTAGAATATAAATCTTAAGTTGTGTAATTATATATTTTATGGGGAAAAAGGAGACATGTTTTGTGCCTTTGAAATAGCACAAACAAAAGAGTTTTGCCCCTGAATCAGGCTGTCTTAATGCTGTGAAGTCAGGAAGCCTTTAGATGTCCTTGGTGGCATGGACTTGTGTAATGGAATAGGATAAAACCAGCATAAGAAATTTTTACTGATTTGACAATCATCAATGTGTACAATAAATTTTGCTCTTATAAACTGTACTAAAAACTAAAGTGATGCATAAGGGAGAAAAGGTGACAGAATTCTTTTTGATAGTTGTTAATAGTTGCACCATTTTTGACAAAGGTCATATGAATTTCATATTAAGGTGATACTTTGGAGACTCTTGCATAGAAGTTACTATAGAACTTGTATTAGAACACTGAGCACAAGTTATGTACAACAATTTAGGATGAATGTTGGTCCCTTGTAAGTGTATCTGTCACAAAACAAAATTTGTGAATTATCTGAAATTAAAAAGCCCAAAAATTATTTTAGAGCTACTGAGCAGATCTGCTTTGTGGTGCTTCTGCAAGAAAATCCTCATATGGCAGCATTCTGAATATCACATACACGTTCTTTATCTGCTTTCTAGAGGCATATGTAAAACTTTTGTATTGTAGTAGTTGCTCTGTCCCCTTCTATTTGTATGGTAATACAGTATATATTGTTGTCCATTAATGTTGACAGGCCACTACAGATTGTGATTTATTGAACATTAAGTGTAGCAATGTAGTGGATGACTTATTAATGCATAGTAGTAGTTTGTATTTACATAATTTCTAAATTAAAAACAACAAACCAAGAAAGTCTGTAATGTGTTTCATGTTGTAAGTTGTGGAAGAAATTCCACAGTCTGTAATTCTGTTTACATAGAACTTCCTTGTATGCAATAGGTTTTAGTAAATGTGAGATAATTAAGGGGTTGGATCCTAAACTAGAGTAAAAGGACACCATAAACCTCGGCTGAACTTCACTGGTTTATAACAGCTGAGGAAATAGCAGGAAGTATTTGCATTCTTCACTATTTCTAAGACTGGAAGATCAAGCAAAGAGGTGTCCAGAGGGCAAACAGAAAAAATTATAGAGAGTTCCAGAAAACTGTACATTTTAGTTTGGAGTAGGACTCTGTTTTACTGCTAATATTATGCAAATAGGTATTTATTAACTCTGATGACTTGCTTTTTGCTTTCAGTTAATTTAATTAGTGATTTGGTATCATTTAAATGAAGCTGATACCCTACTTGTGCAAAACTTCACAAGTCATCAAGTTTGAGCAGTTTCCTTGCTTCTAGCAGAAAAGTAGAGGAATGCTGCTTATACTAAGTGCAAGCTTTCTTCTTGGAGGGATATTGCATGCAGCATTTAGTTCTGTATGCTTATGGAAATGAAGAGGCTTTATGCATGCATGGGCAGCTTTTACACAAAATCAGATGTTTGGAAGACTTGTGCCTGATACCCACTGGAAATGGGGTGCATAAGAGCAGCCATCTACAGTCACTGAAGTGTGGTTGAGGATATGACTGAGGTATGAATTCGTGTCTTTCTTGCTCTTTAACTCAGGCCATAGCTTCATCTGGGATCACTATTTCTAAAATCTACTGAACTGAAGCATATTATCCAGTTTCTAAAAATGCTGGGTAGAGTGGAAAGGTGGATTGTATTTGCCAGCCAGCACAGAGGTCATGAGAGACAATGGGGCATTCAATAAAAAATAAGAGTTCCAAGGACACAAGGGAACAGTTAATAATTTTTGAAACCTACAGTTCTGGTTCACTTAATATTCAGAAGCATTTTCTGTTTCAGAGTTTCTGCACTTCATAAAAATTCAGTGTTTTTTGGATGGCATGGCCTTAGTTACTAATTCACTGCTGATACGTTCCTAGGGCCTTATCTTCTACTCTAAATTTTGTTTATGCTGATGTTCCTCAGCTGAAGACACTGCAGCATAGGTCCTGCACTAGAGCACAGATGCAGCTTATGTCTTTCTTTAGACATCCACACAGCCTGTAATCACATCTATTACCATGTCTAGTATTACGGCTTTTGACATAGTTATTCTCCCATTTAGATAGCCTGAAATTCTCACACCAAAGCCATATTCAAGAACCATCTATTGCTAGACACTGCTTGTACAGTATACTTCTTTACCACCATAATAACCTATTGAACAATTGCAAAATGTTTGTTTCTCTTTATTTGATACATATTCTACTGGCTTTGATAAGATAGAATAAATGTTTTAAAATACAAAGGCTTCACAGCACATTAAGAATTTTATTCAGCAGTGTTGATTGCTTTTACTAATGGATCAAATTTGATGGCTGTTGTCAAAGCAAACTAAGAATGCATGTCATGGTTTACCCCCGGGCAGCAGCCGAGCCCCACACTCACTCACTCACTCCCCCACCAGCAGGACTGAGGAGAGAATTGGAATGGTAAAAGAAAACTCGTGGGTTGAAATAAAGACAATTTAATAGAGAAAGCAAAAGTCATACACACAGACAAAGCAAAACAAGGAATGAATTCACTGTTTCCCATGGACAGGTGGGTGTTCAGACATCCCCAGGAGAACAGGGCCCCATCACAGGTAATGGTGACTTGGGAAGACAAAAATCACAGTACCACTGAGTGACACTATTGATTTTCAAAATGCTCAATGTATTTTGGTGTTAGCATTGGCTTACCACATGATATAAAAATTTCTAGCAAGAGTGATTTATCTGTTGTACAGTCTTTCATTGTAGTGGTTGTGTTGAAACCGCCAGTTTCATAAAGCAGTGAGAATGTGTGTTCTTTAGTAAGAAATAATAAAATAATTATACTTAAAAACAGTGTGATAGACACTTTGAAATGAGTTGGAAAGAACATATAAGCAGACATCTCTTACCTAAGCAAATAATGAGTTAGATTACTATATCAAAAAATCAATGAAATTAATTCTAAACAATATATCATAGGCAGGAATAGTATAGAAGGTTTTTAAAGAGGAAGTATGAACATGATAACATGAGGCAGCTGCTTTCAAGGAGGTATAAATTATTCTAAATAAGAGCAGAATTTATATATTATAGCTATATAGCGGAAGGGAATAGGAGAAAAATACGAACCTTATCTTCACTTAAATCTGGTGTTTGCCTTGTAGTTTCTTTAAGGTAACTAATACTACATTAAAATATGCTTGAAGGCAAGGCACTGTTGCTGTGTCAGTAGTTAAACTGAGGTGAATCATAAGGCAGAGCTAAAGAGCTGAGTGGGAGTTGCATGGGAAACTGTTACTTTGCTTTACAGAAATTGTTTTGAAATTACAGAAAGTATTCCAGACTTTCTAAGCAAATCAAAACCTGCACATCAATGTCAAATTTCTGTGAGTGGAAAGACCAGATTAAGATAATTTTTTTAAACATTTTGTCTGTGTTGCTTTTCAGAGCCAATTTACAGTGAACAAACTTATATCTAAATAAAAGCTTAAACTAGCCAAAAAATCAAACATGTAATTTGAAAACAAGCTAGCAAGTGAATAAAGTCAAAACATACCTCTTAACAATTTTGGAACTTATGCACCATTTTCCATAATTGCTACTCTTTTCTATGAACATTCTTCTACAAAAAAGTATTTTCCTACAAAACATTGTGTTTGGATGGGAATTTCAACCTCATGAAGTTTACAAGGGAGGTATACATAGTATTCATTACAATAATCCTATAAAGAAGTGCACATTCTTCAGCAACAGAGGTGACGCTTAAGAATGGGATTTTGAATGAGAGAGAGGTAAAACAGAATGGGATGAAATTACAGCCAAAATACCAGAAATCAGAGAGATGTTCACAGCCACACCTTTGAAATTAAAGGACTGAATTTAGGAACTTCTGAACCTATGCCATTGATAATACTTAGAGCAAGTGGAAAATTATCTCAGATCACTTTCAGAAATTAGGATAGGATGCCAGGAAAGTGAGACAGTGTGGGGTTAGATACACAGGTGAAAACTGAGTATGAAAAGAATTAAAGTACTGAAAGAAGAGAAGTAGAGAATTTCAACAAGACTGTAGAATAGAAAGAAAAAACTCATTTATTAACGTCATTAATTCTCATTAAGGTCATTAAAACTCATTGTTAAGGTCATTTATTCTCTAAAACTGTTAGTTTCTCAAAAAGCATATAATTTTCAATTATTTGAAATAGAAATTAAAACACTAATCTGTCTTGTTCAAAAATTTCCTTTCAAAGGCAAATTGATTCTTATATACATTCCTTTGTTTATGCATGGACTTTCAGAATTAGCTCAATTTTTGATTGGAAGTATTCTGACACCATTTCATTTAGATGGGAGAAAAAACATCTTACTACTTCAAATGTTACTGGTCTTTAGAGGAAGTATTTGCATTTCCTGGCACCACTTTAAGGTGATGGCTTTGTGGAGATATTAAAATAGCTTTTTACATTTTAAAAATTATTCCTCCTTTTAGGCTTCTGGTTTCTTGTACACTGTGTTTTGTAAGCAGCACCAGTAACTGCTGTAAGGAATGAAGAAGCAATTGTGTTTTCAGTTCATTAACTTTATTAATTTGACAGCTTTTCACAGATAGCCATTTCATGACTTCAGGAAATTTCAAGACTAGTTAGCATAACTTCTTTACTGAATGAAAAAGATGCATGTTTAAAAATGCAGTGTGAGTTTAAATCTTCCTCCTTTTAATTCAGAAAGTTCGGGTGAAATATCAATAATTTGAGTCACTCTAAGTTCCTTAAATCTGATTTAATGTTAGTCCTTTAAATGTTGAATCCTGTCAAAAAGGAGACGCTTATTTCTCTACCCATCTACCATACAGTCCTCTCTTACTGTTTTATGTGACTAGTACATTTTTGGATCTGAATGATTGTGAAATAACAAGTTCTAAACAATAGTGCTATAAGCCAGACTATTAAATATAAAAATCCTTATGACTCAGGTATTGATGAATTCCAGTTAGTATATTTTCAGGCCTATAGCCCCATGATTTTTAAAGATTTAAAAATTTTGCCGATATCCTATGTAGGACTGCAATTTGTAAGATAATTAAAATTTACAAATTGCCTCTACAGACTCTTCTATCAGCAGAAAAATCTGGAAATAGTAACTTTAAAGATGCTGTGCTCCATTGTGAGGATTGCTGGGCTGCTGCCCAGTAGCTTATAAGTAATTTTGAGTGCTGAGAAACATCCCAGAAAACTGCTGAGAAAACCAACAACTGAAAGAGCATCCTGACACTTCTTCCTGACTAAAATCTTGTGAGTTTTCATATGGCTAAGCTGAAAGGAGACAGTGACAGGCTGCCATGACAGTATTGGAACATGCACTGTTCCCATCACTGTTCAGTATGAGGTCTGAATCCTGTATAAAGCTTTAGACTTTCATACAGTAGTGAGTGAAAGCAATAGAAAGGTAACAGTGCTATCTGTGTTTCTGTTTAGTTTGTTGATACTAAGATTTGTTTACAATTAAATTACCATTTTTCAAGCTATTTTAAATAGCTGTTACTTGTTATGCCACTTAACAATCAGTGTCATGTATTAATTAAAATCATAAAATGCATTTACCTTAATGATATTTTCTTCTTCTGAACATTCCTAAACAAAATCAGCATGCCTCCATGTTGAACTTGTACTCATTCATGTGAAATGCATGTGCTGGAGTTGAAGCCTGTGTCTTTGTTACGTGCATGTGGGTTGGCATACAGTTCAAATCAGTTGTGCTCTACAAAGCAGGGGAATTTAATGAGCAAGTAACTGTGGCTTGCAAAATGACACACTGCTGCAGTGCACTGTATGGTAGGTGGCTGTAGTTATAAAACTATGATTAAGAGTGTGGGAACTGAGAACATCTGCTAAGGGAATGGCACTTAGTGTTGCCAATTTAAAATAAATAAATAAATAAATACATAAAAATAGATAAAAATACATAAAAAACTGACATTAAGGTACTGGGTACATCAGATTAAGCTGAGGATATAATTTTAATAATTATATTAAGTAATCTGGGGTGTAGTACGGGAAGGAAGATATTCTGTCATGCTACATTATGTCATCTATCCCCTTTTTGTTATTCATACCGCAGCTGATGAGGTTGAACAGCTGGTATTACAGCAAGGCATGTAACTGATCCGTGTGTTTTCCTGAAACAGATAGCATCCCATGTGCAGGCACTCCATGAGTTAGTTGAGTGATGCTTACCAAGCAGGACAATGAGCCCTAAATAGCACTTGTGGTGGCATCAGAGCTGGGGCTACTGCAGGTAACAGTTGAATTAATCTGATAACCTCGAGGTAACACACTGCATTTGGAACCAGTGCTAAAACCACTCAATCCTGCTGGCATCAGTGCTCCTGAGAACACACCCTTGGCAAAATGTCACTGAGTGGTTAGAAAGCAGAACAGGCTTTGTGTGCTATCATATATCATTGTAATAATGAAACAAACCTCGTCTTAAAATTAAAATATTAAATAATTTTCATTTAGAACTGCACTATCAGCCTCTGTTAACTAGCTGCAGCAGACCAATTATCTGTTTATCATAATTTTCTGGTTAAGATTCTGTTTCGAGTTTCTTGTCAAAAGCTAGAGGTCATGATTCTACACTATAATGATTTTGTTTACATGAAAGATCCTGGTCACCTGTAGTTTAGCTAAATTTGGACTCCCTGGCTGGAATACAGTGGGAAACTTTAACGCAGGTTTGATAGGAATGTGACTTTTCCCTCTCATTACAAAAATTCACCAAAAAATCTGTTTGCAGGTGCTCAGTAGAGATTTGGCAACAGCAGAATCTGAAAACCTATTCCCATTGCACATGAATGGAAAATTAGAATTGAGTACTTGAATGTTTCTAAGTGCCAGGGCTAGTATAGGGAATGAGTGGGACTATTCATATAGTTGGTACTGCAGTGAATGCTAGAGCAATCTGAAAATTGCTATTCTTTCAGACCCACTATAGACCAATCTTTGCAGAGGAAAAGGCTGGCTTGAAGACTGAGGGAATAAGAGCAGTAGACTGTGACAAATTGCCTTTGGCAGGGGAAGAAGGAGTTTGGTTTGGAGAGTAGTGGCAACAAAACTGGGACTTAAGTGAGTTAAGAGAGATAAGACTGGCTAGGAAGAGATCTGGGGCCGAGAGCTTAGGAGGCAGACATTTGTCTAATGGCACTAGAAAAGTGATTTGAGTGTCCCTGTGGTGTCAGATAATGCGACTTTAGTATTTCCCCTTCCTTTCAGAAGGAGAGAAAATCTAGAAGGCTATGGGCAAAGGAATTACCTTAACATTGTGAAGGCTGCAGTAGGAAATGCCAGCTAATGCTGCCTCTACTGTTTCAGCTTGTTCCTTCTGTGTGGATATAGTTATTGCATTAGTTTTATAATCACTTGTTTCTGCAAATCTGTGGCCTCATCCAGAACACAAACTGGAATCATGGGGTAAGGGAGTAAATTTGGGTAATGAATGGAGTCAGCAGTAGCCTATTTAGGGTGCTTCTTCCATTTGCTGGCTCCGTTTGCTTTGGTAGTAGGGAACTAAGAGTGAAAACTCATCCTGATTTGTGCCCCTCCCTCTTCATTCCTGTGGTAACGGGTCTTGTACATTATTGTGGAAGAGCATGGAAAGCTCTGACCGGTGGGTGGCTGGCAGGCAGATTCCAGTGCACTACACAGCCACACATGGCACTGCTGTACAGGCACACAGTCACCTCTTGGGTGATCTCTGATCTTGTCCCATGTGTGTTGCAAGCATGGAGCAAACATCTGATGTTTTCTTTCAGTATTGCTGTGAAGACTGAACCTTTTTTGTGTGCCATCTCACAATTGTTTCAGAACCATTCTGCTTAATCTCTGTGAGTTTTAGCTTTAGACAGTTTCTGATTTGCTCTAGAATCAGTAAAGGATATGCTCATTAGCAGAAGTCTTAAATGTGCTGATGAAGAATAAGATATTGAAAGGGAGAGAGAAGGATAAGCATACAATCTGAAAATTATCAAATGTCTAGAACTTTTGAAATTCAGATAGCAGTTACAGGTAGTTAGTATTAACTCTCCTTATTTACATGAGTTAAGTCTGCTCTCAACCATAATGGGTTGGTAGTTCTTTCTTTGGCTATTTATATTAGGAAGAATTGTAGCTTTTTTTGTTGTTGTTCTATATAGCATTGAGGCATGTTGGATTTCATGAGGTCTGAAATCAGCTGACAGTACAATGCACATACTCGTGTTATAAACAACAGTAGTGGCATTATTTTACTGTCTGTTATCTAGAGGAGTGAAGCTCTATGAAATGAAAACTGGTGATTGTGCCCCATGGGAAAAGGCAAAGTACAGTATCAGCAAAACATTCAAATTCAAGCTTGCAAGGCTGATTATTCTGGTTTTCACGTGTTGTATATGTTTCCTTTATTTTGAAAGCCCGTAGTATTGATGCTGTTAAAAATCTTCTTCCCTGTAAACAGTTAAGTCTCTAACGTGATTACAGCTATGCAAAGCAGTGTTATGATTCTTGAGAAATGGCAAAATGTGCTAGGAGTTAGTGAGATACCACTTCATGGTATAAGGCAGGCTTTATAACAGGGATAGAAGATACAAGTTTATAGCATTTGACTTGTCACTGATGAGTCATTTAGATATTGAGGCATTATGATATGTCAGCATGAAGATTGAAAGGCCAGAATTATTTCTTGTGCAGCAGAACTGAAGAAGCCATATGTCTTTTCAGATCAACAGTGAATAAATCTACTCCAGGTTTTGCTTCACAACTCCTTAATCTAAACTAAAAGCTTACCATCTTTCCCCCATTTTATTGCTCTTTAGTTCTTGTCATTTTGGGTTCACAGAGTAGATCTTGCAGATGTACCATCAAACCTAAATTGGAAGATGTGGCTCAAGGAAGGAGCCTCACATGCTTCCTGTGGCAGGAGGTCACTGAAGTAGGTGTGTCAGTAGTATTCTGGTCTGCAGAGCCAGAGCAGAGCTGATCTGAAGTCAAGCCCCTGTGTAGATGTCAGGCTTTGACACTTACCCTTTTGCTGGAGAAAGTTACTTCTACTTGCAAACGCTGAAACACCCTTTGGAAGTGAATCACACCAAGGCAGTTCAGTGAGTTCCAACTGTATTAGTCATCAATCCATGCAGAGCTTGGAATGAATGTCATTGAAAAAGCTTGGGTTCAACTCCTCACCTGTTTAGACAGCAGAAATATTTTGGTTGTTTTTGTTGTCTTCCTCCTGCCTAACAAGACAAATTAAACTGGACTGGGTATGGAGAGAGTTTTGTGGCTGGGTTTATAGGATCCATGCATTTATCCATATACAGCTCCTAAGTCTTCCTGTACGAATTCACTTATATTTAACAGTGCTAGAGTATACTGCCCACTTGGTTCTGGTAAGGTCTGTATTCTCTGTGAGAATTCCTTATGGAACTTGTAAGCTTTCAATGTTTTCAAGACCTTGAATTCTGTCAAACTTAGCCAAAATTGGTCACAGGTTTTAAGTACTCGGTAGAGGTACTGAAAGTTTTCCTGTACAATCCCTTCAAATTGGTATCTTAGAAAATAATAAGGATTAAAATCTTTCACTTGGTATCTTCTTAGGTAATCTTTTAATTTATAGTTATTCTTCCGGGTTTTATGCGTGTGTTGCAAAAAGATTAAAGCCAAATGCTGCTTCTTCAGCATACTTAAAAAAATATATTAAGGAGTCTTATATCACCTCACCCATTGGTCCAACTCTGATAGCTATATGTGACATTACCCAGTAGTTCAGGGAAGCATATCTTTATATTTAAGGTAAAACCAACAGAGGCAAACAGAAATGGACTTTTCTTTCATGAATTAACACTATTCCCACTGATTCTATAGGGAGTGTTATTGACTCATGAGGGGGAAGCCCTATTTGAAAGAGCTCTAATTTAGGTGGAGATTTATGCATGTTTAGTCTGAAAATGATACATATTACATACCAAACAGAAAAGAGCAAGAATGAATTGTTTCTCATAGTGTATAGAAACAGAAAACTAGACCATACTTGAAGTATTAAAGCAACCAGTAATTTGCAAAGTTCTGGAAATGAAACTAAAATTGTCTTATGTTCCTGATAACTTTGGTAGTTACTGCAATCTAAACAAACCAGATTTAACCCTTCAATTATGTATTTTTAACAGGAACATAGTTCTAATGGTATTTGTCATGGGAAAGATGGAGAAATAGTTGGATATACTGGGAATATTTGGATCTTCTTGGAAATGAAACTTTAAAATAAAGTTTTAAAGAATGTCTAAAAGATTTGTCGGGTGAATTCTGGATAACACCATTTTGTAAAAATTGTATTTCCTAGAAGATAAATACTTAATCATGATAAAATGAAAACTTTCAGAAGTACTAAGAACATGCAGAGTGCCTTTAAGACCCTCTGTCTTACAGTGGAGTTTTTTGTAATTATGTCTGTGCACACCAATCCACTGCGTACTTACTTCAATGACATGCTCCTATACAGTAATCTTAAATAATTTCCAGCCTATGGAATGAGTCCATTTGAACAAATACATTTCCTTTAAAATAACAGCAAAGGTGGAAGACAAGCAGGGAACAAAAATAACCACCACAAAAGGCTAGAAATTTGAAATTTGGTAGTATTAAAAAAAGTAGGTGGAAGCCTGGATAAAAGGGTAAGAAATGTGAATTGGAGTCAGCAAGTTAATGGAATTTTCTTTTAACCTTTATTCAGTTAATGGAACTTTTCTCCTTTTTTACTTACATTGAAGTAGTAAAAATAATGAAAAAAATCACAAACACCACAAGCATGACTGGAATTATTAATAAAAATTTCTCTAGTGGTAGAGGAGGAGAAGCAGAATGTAAGAGCAGCAGTTTGTCCTCCTCCTTCCTTTTGCAGCTGTAAAAATAACCGGTAAAATGTACAGAATGTTGTCAGCTTGAATAACTAACTTTCTTGGTATCCTCTTATATTTGAAGTATCATTTTAGGAAAATGTTCTGCTACTGAAGTATCATAGAAGTATTTTTACATGACAACAAGTACCTATTTAGAACTAAGTTCAGAAATTTTGTTTGTTTTATACTACATACCAAGTCAAAATAAGTATCTAGTAAAAATCATGCTACGAACAGGCAAAATTTTAAGCTTCATGTGTTTTCTCTAGAGAGAGACTTATGTTGATACCAATTTAAATGCAAGTGTTTGAACTTCTTCTACAGATGCTACATGCAAGAACAAAGATTACTGTTAGAAACCTGCAGTTTAGAAATATGTAGTCTTTTCCTATCAGACAATTAGTAAATTTTCTGTTTCATGAAGAAATATGGGAAATTATTATACCAGTTTCTCTTAATCTTGCATTTATAGCATTCTCAGAGAAATTACATTAGGAAAAGTGTCTGGAAAGAAGTTCCTGTGTCATCAGATTTATTCTCCTGCATTCAGTCACATTTTTCACATGTTTGTCAATTTCAGAGTCTTAAGTCTGACCACAGCGCTCCTGACAAGTGCTTCAGACCTTAATGATTCTGGTGAATAGAAATTACCTTAGAGATTTTAAACTCACATTTAAGATACGTGAAATGGTTAATAGTGCTTTTATTTCCTCCGCTTGCATCTAGTCCCATGCTGTGCTTTTAGAGAATGATCTGCCATAATCTCCTGTGGTGGATTTTCCTGTATCTGGTACTCTTTGAACATTTGTACCTGGGAACTTGAACCACTTGCATTTTTCCAACACGAAGTCTTAGCAGTACACTGAATAACAATGTTAGTATTGTATTTGCTGAGGAAACAGGCTCAAATATCTGATCTGCTGTAAGTTAGATATCAGCCTAAGATTGTATGTAGTACTGCAGATGATCCAGGAAACAGAATTTTGTGTGTAGAGATTTCCTTGGTCACACACTTACTGCTGCTGAGTACAATGTGACTTATCTATTGTGTTCCAGTAGACGTTCATGACCATGTAAAAATTATTTACCATCCCAATTGTTTAATGACCTGATCAGTACGTTCCTAGATAATGTGCATGATTAATATGTACTATGGCACTGCACTGAGTGAGGATCTCTTCTTTTAAGAAAACTTTAAATTACAGAAACTATTATGTCAATTGTCTGCCTATGTTTTACTCTTTTATGATCTATCTGAAAACGCTTTAATTAGAACTAGAGTTCTAGCTTTTGAGTATCCAGATCCTTACAGGGTGAGGGAGTGTGGTCTGGGGCAAGCAATATTTATGCTTGTGTTTAACAAAAGCATGGAAATAGTTCTGTGGGGCTTTCTTAAAGCATATCTAAAGCATATGCTCAGCATATGCCTTGCTGTGTTGGATCTTAGTAAAGATCCCTTGCCATTTTGGGGACTTCTTGTTGCATATTAATAAAACTGAAACATGGGGGAACCATTTTCATTATAAAATAAAAAATAAATATAAATTATATCAATATAAAATTAACATCATCTGCCTGTGATCCATCAAACATTCTTTCATTCAAACAATATATTTGCATATAAGCTTTCTACCTCTTTATAGGCTCATCAGAGAGACTTCTTCTAGCAAGGAAGTTTCAGGACAGTTGTTTTTTTGTGCAAGTGTTCTTGTCACAATCTAAACATGTGGAGTTTATCAAGTTTTCATTGCATTCTCATTGCTCTAGTTTTTCTGCTAACAGTAAACATCTGAAAGAATTTCTTTTAAATAGGGAGAGAAATAAAATAGTCAGCTTCACTGTACTTTCAGAACTAATGCTTCATACTTTTTTTTACTCTCCATCAGTGAATGTATGAGTTGGCATATGAAGTATATTGACTTATTGCAGAGCAGGAATGCTCTACAGAGTCTTAATGATATGTTTTTAAAGAATATACTGCCACATGCAAAATAGGCTCCTGCCTGGTAATCAATGTGTGTTTCTAGATCCCCTGCAATATTTAAACTGACTGAATAAACAATCCTTGTAGTAAACTCACCACTGATTTGGTTTCTTAGCTTTGCAGATATCTTCTCGAGTAGATTAGTGTCTCAAGCTCAAACTGTGAAACTGGCAAACAACATTAATGAAAGTCTGACACACCTTCTCAGGAAAGCTCCTGTCCTCTCCAAATATCTGGGAACTTCTCTCTACCTAAGAAAATGAAAATCTGTAATTTTCCAGCCAGACACATATCTATCCTGCTGTTGATCCATCTGCACTTTGTGCTCTAAATCAATTGCTCCTCTCACCAAAGGTCCTTGGAGTAGAATTCAATACAAAGGATGGTAACTATAAAGAGCACATACTAGAATTAGATTTAAAATTAATATAAACATTGTGTCAGAAAATTACATTTTAAATCTGCCTTTCATAATATCTTTTGTGAAATGGTAAAGAATAAATAACAGGTAACTTAGAATCACAGAATTGGTAAGGCTGAAAGGGACCACATTGGTCACCTTTGTGATCCAACGAGTCCAACCTTCCTGCTCAGGCAAGGTCATCTGAGAGCACAATGCACAGAACTGTGTCTAAATGGTTCTTCTGCCTTAATGTCTGTAGGTGCTTGAAGATCCGGTAAAGAATGGAATTAAACCCCTACAGTAAAGTCATGCATCCTGATTCATGAAT
The DNA here is from genome assembly GCA_013397375.1 of Toxostoma redivivum. Classification (NCBI taxonomy): domain Eukaryota; kingdom Metazoa; phylum Chordata; class Aves; order Passeriformes; family Mimidae; genus Toxostoma; species Toxostoma redivivum. The sequence goes on along the minus strand of VXBI01007752.1, from coordinate 1,053,553 downwards.
AAACTGAGGGTGGGGAAACCTTCCTTGACTTCTCACTAACCCTTTTTATAGCTCCATATGAATGTGGAACAGAAGGTGTGACAGAATGTTTTCCTTCAGCACCCCACACTTCAGAACTTAAAGAGAACAGAAGTAACTAGGAGTAGATATCAGGGTCTCTTGGAGAAAATAAGAGCAGATGTCAATGAGATTCCCACAAGTCTTTCCAGTAACCTCTTGCAATGCAAAGAATTTCTGAACTGTTAATCATTGTAATATTAACAAGGATGTGTATTTAGTGAAACTAAATGTAGCAATGGTAACTGCAGTTGTATGCAACCCAACTAACCCATTTTTGTGCACTAGCACAGTCATTCATTTCCGGCTGCATTACCTCTTCCAGATGAAACTAACTAATGCCATGATGATCAATCCAGGATTTCCCTATGCAAAAGATAGGCCTGCTACTGTGCTTAAACTTAGTGTTTTTACCTCAGCATCAAAGATGAGGTGTGAGCTGAGCAGAAGCCTTGCCCAGTCTAGGTGACTGATTTTGAAAACTCATGCACTGCAGTGGTGCTTTGTGTTGGCACGATCCTTGCAGACCTTTGTTCTGCCACAGCAGCAGCTGGCTGAGAGCTGAGTATCTCAGCTCATCACTGGGTGCACGTCTTGGCACTGAAGTGTCTGATGCTTCCAGTGCAACGTTCATCTCGCCTCTGTCGGGGCAAACCCACTCCCAAAGAACAATTTTCAGGAGGAAATAAAGAAGGAACAGAAGTACAAAATAAAACCAGCCCATTGCTCTCTATTCCTTCCCCCACCGCTTCTTCTTGAAGCAAGGATCTTAAAGACCGATTGAAACAATGTTGAATAAAATAATTTCAGGCATATGGCATTTAATTTCATTGCATTCATTTGGCTTCTACCCCAGTATCATTAAGTATTTGAATGGTGCTTCAGCTCCTTAGAAGCAAGAATTCAAAATAATTTTGGTATTAAGTACAAGGCCTGCTGTTTGCATGCGTGAGATTTGGATTGTCTTACTTACATGCATATCTGTTAGGTATGCAAGACTAAGTTGTTTTTCAGCAAAATTAGATTAATGTGGAAGCATCAGTGATTTGTATGAGGTCCCTCAGTGAGTGTCAGCAATGTAGCCTAAACTGTTCAGATAGAAGTTGTTAGGAGTACAAAGCTGTAGTGTTGAAACTGAGTTTTGTCTGTTAAAACTTGAGTAAGAGTTAAGCATGCTTTGGGTAAATATATCGAAGCCACCTGCTAGAAATCATTTTGGCTCTGCAATGTTCCAAGAGTCCTGTACTTGTTGGGTCTGAAAATAAATATCATGTTTCATTTTGTATCTTATATGTGGTACGGTCAGCGATTCAGTTCTAAGCTAAAAGAAGGCTTGGAAATGGTGTCTCTTCTAGCAGTCTGAAAATGCTGTAGGAATTCAAGGCTGTAAGAACATTCTGTAGCAGTTAAAGAAATGCAAAACTTCAGTCAGAGACCATCTATTAAAAAAAAAAAAAAGAAAGATTACCTAAATTTTATAAGATCTTTTAAAATTTGTAGTGGTAGCTTGCTGATAGCTGCAACATAAAAATAATATTATAAAACTCCATTCACTGTCAAATATTTATTTCCATAGTTCTCAAGAAATTTAACATACATCTTTATTTTGTCACAAAAATGACTGAATAATAGCAGCAAAAATCAGATAGTTTCTGAAAAACAGCAATTTTTTTGAGCAGTGGAATGTCTGGCCTCGTTATGAATACAAGAAAATACAGCAATATACATGTTACCTCAGAGGTACCATTAATTCAAGGTTCCTGTTGAGTTGAACTGGAACTGGAATTCTGTTTTGATATTTCATTTACTTGTATTAATTAGTAACTTTAGTCTCCCAGAATAAAAATGGTCCCTCATGCATACCTTCCAACTTACTCCAACATAGCCAGGCAGTTTATATTCTTAATTTATTTTTTAAGCTGTATTACATTACAAAATCTGATTTTCCCTTTATTGGACCTAATGTGGGAATAATGCAGTGGGAGAATGAATTTATTTTTTTTTAGCCCTCGGTATTTTGTCACTAGTGTGTCTGTCCATTTGCTAAAGTAGATTATATTGGACAGTGTATATGTCACAATACAGCTAAGACTGGCTAGTATACAGATGCCACTTTATCCTGAGATAAAGCTGTGACATAAACTGTCCTTAGGTGAAAAATAGTGTCTGTTTTGTCCCATGACATCAGTAGGTTAAAGCTGGCTGTTAATATAGCACATTATGAGTTTTCCATAGTTGTAGTTTGACTTGTTGCGTTTTACTATTTGTTTGTTTGTAAGTACTGTATAGAGTTGGAGTATCTAAATAGATTCAACCTCCATGTGCACTATACATTATTTTGTTGCAAATTATTATCTTTAAAAAGTGCGTTGATGTATAGTGACCTGATTTGGTACCTAGTGATTCCATTAGGAGTTTTGATAAGGATTCCTGTGCATGCCAAGACACATGTCCTGATTCTGTGCACAGAAATACATCAAGCAACATTAAGAATGTCAGTGTTGTCTGGGGAGACATATTAAATCACTGGATAAAAACAACCACATCTGCTTATAAATTGTTAAAAAAGACTTGGTAACTTCAGCTGCTTAGAAAATATTTGCAGAGACCTAGTCTTTACATCTTTTAGTTTGCGCAAAGGCGTGAATAAACTTTATAAGCAGCTTTTAAAAATATTTCCACATTCCTGTATGGAAAATATTTTTAGTTTATAGTTTCAAGACCAGAAGTTAATCACTAGTTTTTTTATTCTAGAACAAATATTTACCAGAAAGCTACTAAACACTTGAAGATAGGGTGACTTATAATGGAAGTGACAGCTCATCTTTAACTTTGGAAGGACAAGCAATACCAATTTAATTAAAGCAGTGTTAAAATAGGACTGCCATTTGTATCACAGTGATTCTCCACCCCTTCAAAAAGCCCTGCTGCCATTTTGTACCACACATTCTTGTCCTGTGCAAATTAATAGATCATTTTATTTTCCGCAGGAAATCTGAAGACTTTTATAGCAAATCCTCCAGTGTCAAAATGAACACAGGTATGCTGCATCTGTGAGATTTTTTTTGTGTTGTTTTGTGAGCCGGGAAGATCCCAAATTTACTCAAATTTTCATAAACAAATTGTACTTTAGTTGTTGCTGAACTCAAGCAAGATATTTTAATAGTATGCCTGCTTATGTGCATTTGTATCCCATATATAAAATTTACATACATGTTTTTCTATGTATGGACATATATATGGATACACAAAATAAAAGTGCGTGTTTAGCCTTCTGTGCTTAATTTAATAATATCAGTTTTGTGTGTGTGTGTGTATGTTTTATGGAAATACATAGTATAAGATATAACTGTGACGGAAAAGTGTTATTAAAGCATCGCATTTTCCTTAGAAAATGCACATGCTTTAAAAATCCTTTCTTTCCATTCTGTACTGTCACTAAATTACGGGGCATATGAACACTGCCCTGTATTTTAAGCTGCACTTGCATATCAGCTGAGGATAATCTTGAGGATATGTTGTATTTACAGTGCTTTGTATTTTCTCTCAAGTTGCTATAACAGATGTATTGACCAAATTAAATGCTCTATAAAAAGTTATCTTCAAGATCTATGACAGCGTACTAATATTTGCACCTGACCTTCTGAAGCCGGTAAGATAGTGCTGCTCTTTGTGCTGAAGAGGGAATCGGCCTCTTGGAAGCAGACTGCTGAAATCATGGCCTCACTCAGGTGTAAATTTTCAGTTGCAGTCAGCTCTTTTAGACTCCATAAGTGAACAGTCTGGTTTGCAGATTAACTGTGGTGCAAGGATAGACCTATCCATCCTTTCCAAACCAGTGGCTTTATCACTGGCCGCAGTGCTTTACCATAACATGATATGTGGGACCTTAGCACCAGAACTACTTTTGAAGTCTGAATTTCAGCAACTTGCTCTAAATCAAAAGAATTAGCTTTTCCACGGTGTAGGTGGTGCCATTATCTAGATCACTATATTAATCCGGCTTCATGGCTTCCTGTTGTCTCAGACAACTGGAACTCGGTAGGATCCATTTTTTGAGCATATCTTCTAATACAAAGTTAAAATATATTGGCTCACTTGAAACCACTACATTTGTAAATAGAATAAGCAGGAGAAATTTACTTTCTTATTTGAGTGTGTACTTTTTTTCCCCAGAGTTTTAGTTGTTCTTAATTGCTTTTCAAATACTAATCAAGGTGGTATATTTTTAATTTATAAAAATATTATTTGAAATTTGTCCTGTCCTCTCATTTTTAGTAAGAAGTCTTTCCTAAATATATCAGTGTGCATAATTAAGGTAGTACTAAAATACGACTTGTTTCACAGAACTGTAATTTCAGACGTAACTTCGTTAATCATCATACTATAATTACATTGTGCATTGCTGTCATATGAGTCAAAATCATATGATAGTGGTAATTTTATAGCTTCTACTTGAAAAACTGTGAATAAAGAGGTAAATTGGCAGTTTGTGCTACTGCAGCCCTGAAGTATGGCTTTGTTCAATGTTGAGCTAAGATTTTTGATGTAAGTTATGGATTCTCAAGAGAGAAGACATAAGATTTAAATAATCTGCACCTGAATGGCTTCTCTTGGGGATTGGGAGTCTTCTGATCACAAAGGAGTCTTAGAAACAGACCTTAAAGACCTGAACACACCCAAAATGCTCTCCAGTTACTTAAAGATACCATGATTTTAGGTTGAACTTTAATGTACACTGCACTTGGACAGTGAAAACATTTTTTTCTTCTTCTGTGTGCTTGATATTAATGTGCATGTTATCAGCTGCACTGAAAGGAAGGTATTGACAGAAAAGGTGGCATTTCTTATCAGTTCTATTGATATAGATTGTTTCCTAACTGCAAAAATAAATTAAAAACCTATGAATAGGGTGTAAAAGTGGATGTCCTGCACCTGTCCTTGCACCTATCTAAAGCATGACTTCATTAAGAAAGAGAGTGACTCAGGTGGAAGCTGTTCTGTGTGCTGTTCTGGTCTACCTATTTCCTTTTTTTTCCTTTTTTTTTTTTTTCCTTTTTTCTTTCTACACTACGCTGTCTTTTGGACATGAGTGCTACAGTTTTGGTTTGGGGTTGGTGGTTTATTTTATTTCACTGCTTTATAACAAAAATTTGTGCATGGTGCAGTTGAAGGTTTTCAGATGCTGTTGATTTGCCACTAGTTGGTTTTTAAAATATGCATTTCATTAATGAGTCCTGCAGATAAATGAGCTCTCTAGTTTGATGCCAGTAACTGGTCGAGTGGCAAAGCTAATGTATATACAGCTTTAAAAGTAAAAAGTAATTCTACTGCTTAGACTGGGCTCCTGTAATCCAGTGTTCCCTGTGGCTGCAGACTTGGCAGTCTGTCTCAGCAAACCCTCCGGAAGATATTTTTGTCTACAGAGAAAATGTTTTGAAGAGCTTTGGTTTGCAATACTCTACCATATATGGGAGGGATTTTTTAGCATTTGATGTCAATTCTGTACCACATGTTAGGAAGGGATATTCAGCAGCATAAGGCAATGAAACATTTTTGCAAAAGCAAAGAAACAGAGGTAAGCTATAAAAGAGGTTTTTCAGAAGTATCAAAGGTACTTTGGCTTATGCTTCCTTTTGGATTTCAAATGTCATGATTTTAACATAAGAGTCTCATAGAATGTGTGTGTGTTTTTAAACCCAGACTAAGCAATCATCAGCAGAATAATATTTTAAGCTATATTTAGGGTGTTTCTTCAATACTTCTTCAGGTATTTTACAGATTGATGAACATCATTAACTTGGTTGCTTGATTAACTAACTCACAGAAATCATGAGCTGCCCCTGAAACTCACATCAGATTAAAACACAGGATAAATGCCCTTATTGTTCATTATACATATGTGCACACATAGCTCATGTCAGAGGAGAGGTAATTGCATTGAGAAATAATAAATGGATAGAAGTTAATAGTTAAAACAGATTCTTAGTGTCCATCTGTAAATATTTTGGCTGAATTTCACATAGATCATTCTTGATAAATGCATCTAGTTTTAAAGTTATTAAACAAGTTAGCTGTTTGCATTAGATGAAGCACATAAAGGACAGCCAAGAGTGAAAAGTATGCAGTTCTGGAAGACTGCAAATATTATCTGTTTGTTAAAATTATTAATGGAAGTCATTACATGGACTATTCTCTTACATTTTGTCTGGGAGGCAAGAACAGAATTTCTTGGGTCCATGCACAGTTCCTGAACAGACCATTAAGCCAATTTTAGCTCACTGAAGTAAATTAGGTGGCCTTGAGTTCCAGGCATTCTATCAAAAAAAAAATTACTTTTTAGCAGCATGAAATAACCAAATAATAGGTTTACCTGTCAGTGTAGATTATATGGTAAAACCTTGTCTTGGTTTGAAAGACAGGTATTTGCTAAGGAGAGGCAAGAACCCCTTTTCCTGAGATGGAGAGTGCAATCCCCTCCCTTCCAATTACTATAATTGAAATCAGAGACTTTCAGGCAGAAAATATGGGGATAGGAATAACAGTTCTTTATGGATATGTACATATATATGTATATATAACAAGGCAAACAAAACACAACAACAATAACTACGAAATTAACCACAACAGAGCAGGAAACCCAGTGAACAGTTCTGTCGGTCGTGGACACCATTCCCCGTGGTTCCCATCCCCGCTGGCTGGCAGCGCCGGCCAGCTCCCCATGAGCAGGGGAGAGATGCGGCGATTGCCCGGGGCTGCAGGGGCGCTGGGGGTGACGGCGGCTGTGTCCCAGATGGGAAGGGCAGAGGAGAGACGCTGCTCACAGATCCCGGAGCAGTGTCGGTCCTGATGCTCCAACAGGATGCCTGCAGTCGGCAGAAGGTGCAGGAGAGCGTGCGAGCAGGGAGGCTGCGGGATCTCACAGCCGAGCAGGGCAGCTCCCGGCGTCGGCGTGGCCGGGCCAAGTTTTCCTAGCGACCTCCTTCTCCGAGCCAAACCAGCGAGAGCCACGAGAACACCTGAGCCCAGCCCCGTTCCCTCTTCCCCTCTTCCTCTTCCAGTTTCCCCCTGTGCCCACCCCCCTGCGCGAGAAAAAAACTAGTCCTAATAAGCCACAAATACTTAGCATAACAATGGGAAAAATTCCACAGAAAGAAAAAAAAAAAGGAACACTTCAACCTCCAACAAAACTCATCAGCACATTCAAAAAGGAATTCAGAGAAAGAGGGGAAAGAGAGGAAGCACAAGTAATAGCCTGCTCTGCCAGGATGCTCCCAAGCCTGCCCATCTATCTATCTATCTATCTACTCTATCTATCTACTCTATCTATCTATCTATCTATCTATCTATCTATCTATCTATCTATTTATCTATCCATCTATCTATCTATCTATCTAAGCCTGGAAGAGCATAGAGACACAAGGGCAGGCAAGAACACAAATTAAGGAGATCCAAGGAACAAAGGGTCTACCTTGTCCAGGGCCCTCCCAGGGTTGTCGCAGGAGAGCCAGGCATGGAATGAGGGGCATACTCCATGCTTGAGCCCAGTTGCTGGAAGGATCCACTCTGTCCACATGTGCCATCCTCCCCAGTGGACCTTCAGCCAGAGAGGGGAGGGTGGTGAGGTCATTGTGCCGTGTTAGTGTGAGGGTTTGGAGCTGTGTGTCCAGCCACGTATGTGATGTGTACATCTATCTGCTAGAAATGCAGTCTCCCTCCTGGTTGGACCTGGGGGCATAGAGAGACAGCAGCTTTGTCTGTCTTGAATGGTTAGACTCAGCACAATATATTTGCCTCAAATGGTCAGAATGCAAATAAGGAGTAAGAAGCCTTGGTCTAGAGACTTCTAAACTGGAACTCACTGTGCAGACAAAAGAGAACATGTTGCTGTTCACAAGTACAGTGAATAGAACAATAATCAGCAAACCTAATGCTTGGATGCCTTTTTATTTTCTTTAATAAGCTTTAAGAGCTTATTAAAAATTTCTTGCCCTTGGCTACTCTCTCTCACCTCCTCACATAAGGTCACCATCTTTTTATCTTTGCCCCCTTTGTTTATGCCACTGCTTTCACTGACTCTCTGACAGAGTCTTTTTTAAGAAACCCACCCCTTGTTCCTAAATTAAATTGGTGGTGTTTTGAATCATCTCCATCTGGCTGTGGGTCAGGACCCAACCAGTAGTCTATTTGTCAAATACAGATAGAGCTCACTTAGGGTGACACTGTAGTCAGTAGTGGGAGCAGCTCTTGGGGCTATGAATTGAGGGGAAAGGGTTAAATGTGGAAACAGTTAAGAGATGGAGAGAAAAAGAAGCTGCAATTGCATTTTATGCAGCTGTTTTGATTGTGAGTTATTGCCCAACTTCATATTCCAACACTGCCTTCAGACCTTAGCTGATTTGGGTCTCCTTTGCCTCAATGCTAAAGCAATTCCTAGTAGAGACAGGACTCCTTCCTGAACAGTTTTTCAGTCAAAGGAATTTTGAGTGTGTGTATGCATATTTGCGCACATATTTTTTGCATATGCAAATATTTTGTATAGATTGTTTCGTATAACCTCATTTGTTCTTTAAGTACCAGCTGTGCAGTATTAATTGCTTATGTTTGCAAGTGAAATGAGCAGAGGATCATTAACTCCCTTACAGTTTCTTAACACTCCACACTGCACTTAATGGGAGCCTGGCCTGAACATAATTGAGAGGATGAAATCCATGAATATGTGCTTACCCACACACGTTCCTATTCTACTAGAAATTTTGCACAACTCAATATCATATAAATGTGAAGTTATGTCTTAACGGAATGCTAATTAGATGTCATCATTTTGTACAGATACTGATAAATAATGTAGGTACAGATTTGTGAATATATATAAATTGTGTATATAGGAGTAAATATTGTATGTAGCCAGTTACAATCTGTTTTATTTCTCCTGTATGAAGCGAAAACACTTTGCTAGATTATGAGTCCACAAAGTATAAAACTCTGACTCAGTTGAGTTACATGAAAATCTAAACTGAAGCAGAATGTCTTGAAGTTAAATTAATTAAATGTTTGTAGTCAGTTTCTTGTTGTCTTAATTTTCCCTGTCATGAAATTCAGGAAGGTAGCTCTTGAAAAATTGCAAATAAATTACCATTTTCTTTGAATAAGAGCCGTGACAGTATAACAAATTCTTTTGCCTGTTAACTTACATTAAATGTAGTATGCTTTCAAAGTCTGCCAATACTCAGATTAGAACACAACCTGAGTATCAACAAATCACCAAATCTCATTGGAATTACCTCTGATGTATGTCAATGGTGGGGAAAAAGGAATACAAGAATGGAAAATGTAATTTTAATTAACATTTCCATTCCATATTTATGTAAGCAAACTAAAACACATGTGTAGATTTGATAGCCACTGCCTTTGTTTCACATGTACAATGCCAGTAATTTTAATGGTAGGTAAAGTATTGCTTTCAGCTACTGCTGGCTGAAATAATTGTGCTTTTTGCCTTGAGCCTTGGAATTGGCAATGAGTCTTTGGTACCACTTACATCCATGGCAGTGGCTCTGATGTTTGCCAATGTTAACAACTACTTAATGCATATCCTGCAGAGCCTGTGGCCAGGGGAGTGTAGGAAATATTGAAGGAGCAGGGGAATACTGGAATGAACAAAGAAATACCAGGAGCTCACTTCTCGTGCATACCTGGGTTAAAGATGACTCTGTGGCTCAGATTACTTCTATTATAGCAAATACTTCTTGCAAATATGTTGCATGTCTTCATTAAGACCCTAATTTTTTAAAACTCCCTGTCATAGGTTACAGAAATTTAAAAAGACATTTATCATACTTGTAGTTCTTGACTTCATTGAAGCACTAAATGAAATTTCAGTAGTATCAAATATTAAAATTAAAATAATTATTTTAGTGAAGAGCAGAAAAATATTCTAGTTGAATATAATTGGTAAGAATATTTATTAACCTTCTTTTACAACTATGCTAGAGTTGCTAAAAAGCTAAGTTGTGGGAAAGCTGTCTTCTAATAAGAGAGTATTTATAAAATGTAATGGCAGCTCCAGTTAGAGAGATGTAGAATAAAGAAAGGAGTTGGGCAAGATCCAGAAGAAAGGGTTTTTTCTATACATTATTTTTAAATAAGATTTTAGATTTCTAGTAATTTCCTTAGAATGTTATTCAGTTCCAGATATACATTTCTTTTATTTTTTAACTTACATTAGATATAAAAGGAGAAGAGGGACAGCCAGTTTGTTCCATCAAAATGAAAAAAAATTATGCCTTCACTGGTAATTTTGTTCCTTCAGCATAAAAGATCCAAAAGACTGAACGAAAGTGCTTTGTCAGCTGATCAAACATGAGCTTAGTTTATAAATGGTGTCTTTCTAATGCATACAATGAAATTATTTTACAGAGCAGATTATTGATTAATATTATTCTGGAATGCTTAAGGCTTTATCTTGATTACTTGTTTGCTTTTACTAATTAAGCAGTCTTTGAGGTAACAGGGTGTATATATTTCCCCAGTGGATTAAGTATTAAATACAGCTTTCTTCACTTATTCTCTGTGGGGTTTATTGTTGTTTAAAGCTTGTGAAATTTTATGTATTCTGCTAATCTGCCAAACCTTCAAATTCACACATTTCTGCAGCAGTTCCCTAACTGCATGCTTATTTTCATATATGTTTGGCATTTCTCACACTGTGATATGTTGCATGTGCTTGCTCCCTTTGTCTGGGGCTGCTGTCTGTATTGTTTTGTGCTTCCAGATAGCGGTGGGTGTGCTCGCAAACGTGCTGCAATGTCTGTCACATTAACAGCTGTGAAGAGAGTTCAGAGTTCTCCAAACCTGTTGGCCTCAGGTATAACCACTAACCACTGAGATACAACTTCTGGATGGCTTTTTATAGTGTTATACATTCCTGTCATACTACTTTGCAAGGAGGAGAAGGGTATCACTATTTTTTATTACACTGACAGATGTATTACTTCTACAATGCTTTTTAAAAAGAGATCTTAATTTCTCTCTGCCTATGTTTTGTAGCCATGCATGAAAAAAATCAGGAATATTTAAGAAAAAAAATGAATTGTATTTGTAAATTAATAAATTATTTAATTAGTTTTGTCCTTTATATGTGTTTTGGGTCTCACATCCCCTGTGTTTTTTTCAAGATAACAAAGCATGAAAAAGAGGCTTTGTTTATTGCAAACTTTTTATTGAAACTTGATTTTAAAACTCTTCTCAAGGAAAGGAAGCTGAGTGTTGTTGTAAAATGATTGTCAGAAGTCAGATTAACTTTAAAAAATCATTTATGAAGTTTGCTTACCTAAAAATATTCATAACAATTAAAACATACTAAATGTTCATTAGACAGGCAGAACTGCTTCTTCTCAATACTGCTGTGTGGTTTTTGCAAAATTAATTTATTTCTAACACAAATTAATATTGGATATTTCTTTTTCAGGATCTGATTCTCAGTCTCTAGATTCAGGTAAATACAACACTGTATTATTTATGTATCAGTGCAATACCATGTAAGTGGAGAAATTACAACAATCTTCTTTTTATTTTATTTCATGACACTATGCTTCCTTATTCTTCAAGGAAAGCACCACTGAAAGTATAATCCTAATTGTTAATGGTTAAGACCTCAAATTGAGGTCTCATTTGAAAGTAGTTTTTCCCTGTAACATGGAATATGTTGTCAGAAAAATGAATTGTGGGGGAAAAAACAGACTGCTGATTTGCCACCTTTAGCTTTATCACTGTGGCACCATTCTGTGGTTGTTGCTATTTCCTTTTTAATGCTTTACTCAGGATTGCAAGTTCTGCCCACCTTCACTTAGCAGCCTGCTCACATAATATGTTACTTTTCCCAGACTCTTACAATATTTTGTCTTCAACATCTCCCTCTATGTTTGGCCAATGCTTTGAGGGCATTCCAGGTCTGAGGATAAAGAAAAAAAAATGGTTGGTTGGTTGGAAATAGAGGTGTCATTCAGTTTTGGCTGTAAGATACACTATTGGAACAGCTAATTGGGTACTGCAGTGAAATTTTGTGAAACTGCCATGACCAGCTAACTTTACATGAGCTGAGATGTTTTTCAAAATCCAACACAGCCGTGAAGTTCAAGAATGTAATCTGAAAGTGAAAAAACTCAAGCCCGGTTTATACAGGGGCCAAAGCACCAGCATCTCAAAAGGACTCTCAAGGTTAAAATCCATAATCTGTATGAAAATTGTGGGAAGATGTCTAACTGCCCAATACCAGGACTGTTGTCAATGCTTGAATTTTCTAAATTTAAAAGATGAATATTTTGTAGAATGGCAGCTTTAGCCATGCTCTTATAACTTCCATGGTAAAATAGCATCATTGTCAGTGGTGAAGTTTGTTTAGTAGATGGGTTGCTGTGTTGAGAGCAGTGTAGATGTACTAATCACACCAAAAAATTGTTTCATTCTTTTTTATTTACAAAAGCTTGGCGATCTTACAATAATGGCAGTAGAGAGACTCTGAATGGAGACGCTAGCAGTTCATCTCTTTCAGCAAAAGGTTTTAGGAGCGTGCGGCCAAATCTACAGGATAAAAAATCTCCAACTCAGGTAAAACTGGACACACCACGTTTAATGCTATGCCATTGCTGGGGGGGTTAGCACATATAGATAGGATGCTTCTATGGAACACTGTCCTGATGTCTTGCAGATAGTGTGAATCAGCTGTTCATATGGGTCACTACAGACTGTATAGATAAAGCATACTCCACACAGGCTGAATGCCCTCAGGTTAATTACCAGAAATTGCTTTCAATGAGCGAGACAGACAGCTAAATAAAACTAGGTCATACTCAAGTAAAAGCTTTCTAGGAGTGTTCCCAGACTTCAAAGAGTATTTATTAATAGTTTACACTTGGAAAATTGCACCAGTCGTCAAAATACTGAGAATTAAAATGTATTAATTGTAAGGTAGTAAATGCTTCTGCGTGTTTTGCGGAACAATGTAATTAGAGCACACTAAAAACAGAAACAAGCCACAACAACAAACCAAGCAAAAAACCACACAACATAAACAAAAAAAACACCCCCCACGCTTGGAAACATCTTTGCCTGTCCAAAAAATATCAACATACCAATTTTAATACTCTCTCTTTTACTATTTTAATTCAAAATTTTAAGAGGCTCTGTGTTTTATATATGTGTGTTACCAGTGAATAATTGCTTGCTATCTAAGATCATGGAGTACTTACATACCTAAATGCTTTCACAGCAATAATTCTTTTTCAGTGAAATAATTGTTTTTTAAAAGAAAACTAATAATCGTGGGCTCTCTTCTGATCCTTTCTGATCCCACTTTGGTTTGAGCAAATGGAAAATCTGGCTTTTTAAACATAAGTTGCACAGGAAATGGTGATGGGAACCTGACCAATTTAGTTGTCCATTGAATTTAGCAATGTTGAGATGAAGCCTTTAATTTGCTAGTTCCTTTATTTAAATATAAAAACAAAACTGAACTATATCTCCTACTAACATTTACTTTCTTTCTGTTTCTTCTTCAATGTTATTTTGCTGTGTGTGGATGCTTTTGGCAAATAAGGCACCTCTGCCACCTCCTAGAAAAGAAAGCTTTCGGAAAGCAAGAGTAACTAATCACAAGAACGAAATTAATCTCCAGGCAGTAACTGCTGGTCCAACTAAACACCACCCCATAGATACTGCCTATTGCACTAGTGAGACGTCTGTTCAGGAGACAATGACTTCTCAAATATCTAACACAAGTGTGTCCTATGCACAAAAAATCATTAAACCACTGACCTCAGTCTGCAGTGCAGACACAAGCACAGTAGCTGGCATTAGCACTACTCTCCATCAAGGCCAAAGGCAGCAGTCTCAAAAACGTAAGATATCTACCCTGAAATTAACCCGGACACGTGACTCAGCAAGTAGCATTCCTTGTAGTTCACAGCAACAGCTCAAGCCTGTTGAAGAGCCAGTATTTTCTCAAAGGCCTATGTCACCTGCCTGTAACCCCATGCCTGAGATACACACAGCCTCTCTTTCCGTTCAAATAGTTCCCACCCCTGACAATAAAGCAGAGCCTGAAATCCAAGATCATCCACCTAGTATTTCTCCAGACACTTCAAAGATGTCTTCAAAGGATTTGGGACAAAAGTCTACAGTTCTTCCTTCTTCACAGGCTGCAGAATGCCATGTGGTATATTTAATTTTTCCATCTTTTATTTTAGATCTTCATGAATCACTTAATAACTATCTGTTTAGTTATACTTACATTACCAAAGTTAGATCTTATGTTTTCTGGGTAAAACTACCTGTCACATGAATCAAAAAAGAAATTAACAAAAAACTGAAGGTTTTGGAAGGTTATTGAAAAAAAAAAAGTATTTAGCTGAGATAGAAGGCAGACTTCTTTGTTCCTCTGTGAGCACTTTAAGGAGTGCAAATGCACCATAGGAAATTAGTACTGTGGGTGATGCATCTGCTCAAGTGGCTCTTCCTAGAGAGGATTGCATTAGAGGACTGTGCTGCCATAGATGCTGGAATGATCAAGTATGGATAATAAGGTTGGGCTGGGGGGAGCTTAAATGCAGCTCTGCCAGTTTTCTAGGGTCAGAAAAAGTACATTTTGTCAGTCAGTGCTTTCTGCAAGGCTGGGCACTGCCATCTCCTAGGTGTCCTGTGCAGCAGAACTTTTTAAAGAAAATGGGTTTGTAAATTCTTTGTCAACAACCTCCATATGAAACATCATGGGGCACTGAAATTCTAGGTCTCTCTGTTTCCCCTATACCTCGTGCCTACTGAAATGAAAATGAAAATTCTTTAACTATATTGATCTCACCTAGGAGAAATAGAAGTATCAGACACACAGTATAGGTCTAGATGAGTCTGAGCAGGGTTTGTCACCATTCAAAAACTCAGAGTCAAATAAAATAAGCATGGGCTCAGGAAAGCCACAGTGAGTACATACTAGACAAAAGGAGAGCTCTGAATAGTCTTTGTAATTTCTACTTTGATTTACCTAGCCACATTAGGATTTTTCTATTTAATAAGATAATTATTCTAGTATATCTGCCAAAATATTTGTGTTTTAAATGGATGTACGCATTATTGCAGGTCTAGGCATGTTGGCCTCAAAGTTTTGTCTGAGTGAAAATCCCATCATGCCATATTTGTGTTCATCTAGTTCTGCTTCAATCATTGAGGCTACTCTAAAATAAATACAGCACTATCTTTTAAGATAAAAAGTCCATTGACAGCCCTGTTGTCAACAGTAATAACACATCTGCTTTTTCAGACTGAGGTTATTTCAGAGCATCACATTCAACCAGGTCTCTACTCTGGTAGACATAAGTATCTGCATTAAAAATAGGATAATTTTGAAGTTGTAATATGTCTGTCTCCCCCTTCAAATCCCAAGTAAAATTTTTTATCAGAACAAAGCTCTGTGAAATTATATGGCAACAATCTGCAATGCTCCTTTTAAATTCTCTGCATTAAAAAATAGGAGCACAGAATAGTTAATCAGATTTGTCCTCCTCAAGAGTAGACATAAAACTATCACCTTAAATCCTTCTTTTAGGCTGCCTAAAATTTAGAACATTTTGAGAAAAACAAGTTGCTTTACCCCTTAGAAGAACCAGTCTGCTACTCAGTGATTTTTGACAGACACGTCAGTTCAAGCAAGAGCCACAGTAAAGAATCCATGTTAGAAACAGTAAGGAAAGCTGAGCAATAGCTTTTTCTGGCAGATAGGGTACATATGAAGATATTGCAAGTCTTAAATACAGGCATCAAAGGATACTGTCAAACACCAGAACAGGTGTAGGGGTGTAGGTGTGGCCAATAAAACTTTTGCATCTGTTATCTTTTCACTTAAAAATAGTTGCTCAGCCTGTTAGAATATGATACATTATATATGGGCAGATAAATCTCTCAAACAGAAAGTATGATAGCTAACAAAGATTAGGGGAAATATCTTTTTATGATCAACAATAATATTCAAAGTCTAATCAGAAGAACTAAAAATAATTCATCTTCTAGCTTCTTTTTTTTAGAAATTTTAAGAGTCAAAACAGGTCTTGCATTTTCTTTTTAATTTAGAATCTTGTTTCATTTCAAGCTGAAAAAAATCAGAAACGTATCTGTGACTTATTTGGCAATTTTGCACTTAGTTTTCTGCCTTCTCCTTGGTTTTAGTATATAGGAAGCCCTATCAGAAATTTGGCAACTAAGTTGCTCTAAATAAAATGAGAACAATTTCAGCTGATCACAGAGATCGTTAAGGCATGTAGCCATATTTTCAAGCTGTATCCCTTTATGGATCTCTTACCAGCAAAATTCAGCTAACACTTTCTATGATGTTCAACTTTGAAATCAATTCTAAGGAAGGGGTGTATTTGGCATCACAACTGAGTCATGGAGCCAGTGTTTTTTGTTAAAATACATACCTAAAACTGGAGTACAAATCAGCATGTGAGGTGGTGTAAAATTCTGCATCAGGTCAGTTCCCAAAATGAAGATGCTATGAGTTAAAATTAGAAATAAAGGCTTCAGCTATATGTTTAAAAATATTTATTTTCTGACTTAGATCTCAGTTTAAAATGCTGAAACTGTTCTAGCTAATGCTAAATACTATGGTCCTTTTAGTGCTATATTTTGCAGTATTTGCAAAGTTCACAATTTCTCTCGCACAGAAAATTAACTTTCAGTATACTGTGCAGGATAGTGTTTTCATTTTTTAAATTGTTTTATATCTGCAAGCTCTACGGGAGTTTGTATAGGAGTTTAAATACTTTTGTACATGCAGCTTATAGGTTGTATGTCAAGCTCTGTCCTCAAAGGATGCTCTCAGACTGTAAATTAGGCCTGCCAGCAGTGTTTAAAGCTGCCAGAGAAACTCTCAAAAGACAAATACACATAAAAAGGTGCAACTCTCCATCTGCATTTGGGTTTATGTATGTGAACGAAAATGAGGTAAGATCAAGTAATCATCACTTCTTAAGAGGTGGTAAAGAAGAAATACTGTGCATATGGGTGTATCTATGTATAGCCAACATGTACAACTGTATTATGTCGCAAAGTATGGAAATATACAGCCCAGAGGGATCTTGTGTGGTCCAAGTTAATGTAACTTGCTATGTTTGTGCTCCTATTTGCACATAATTTCAGTGTTATCTGTTGAAATTTTAGGAGCAAGCAGAAGTGTGCTATGACTCACTGAGTGACATTTTGTAAACAGTCCTACTGAAAGAAAGATTGAGCCTCTTAAAAGTACATATGAAAATAGAAGCAGTCAAGTTACTCAATATTAGGGGTTTTTACATTATTAGTCTGCTGCAGATACAGGAGAAATAACTGTATCTATTTCAACAGAGAAATTTGTATTTGTTAGTATGAAACCAATGGAGGGAAATTTTCTTCTCCAAGTTTCTTATAAGAAGTTACAAACTGATGAAGAATTCTGAACTGCATCTTCAGAAATAATCACCTGATATTTTTTAAATTATTTTGTTCCTAAGTGTCCTGTTGTTTTAGAGATCACTCTCTGAAACTGAGGTTGCAAAGCATTTGTTCTATTATTTGAATTTCTCAGATGAGTTGAACACTCGTTTTAGTCCTGACGTCCTGGAGGAATAAAACATATATAGCAGATCTTTATGAAAGTGTTTCTTTTAACAGCCTTATAGCTGTAGAAATGTGCATCAAAGAAAAATTAACCTGGAAAAAAAATAAAATCAATTCATCTAGTGCATTTCTGAGTTTTAGGTATTAACCTAAAATATGTAGAGTGATATGGAAGAAAGAGAAAACCAGTTTCAGCATTCTGGGGACAGATGTGAAACAAAGAAAATTGAGCATGTGTTTTTTATTTTAAGTTCTGCATCACTAGTATTGCTTTAGACAAGGGCTGAACTCCACCTCCTTATACTGAGTTTAGAATAAGAGGGCTAGGTAGAAAAATGGGCATTGGAATATAATTTTCAGCATTAGTTTGGACATTTTAAAATCAGCTTTTAATAATTAAAAATAGAGGTATTTTTACCCATTTATGCAAATGTATGGGTGTAATTTGATTGTTGATTACTAAACTCTGCTATGTATTAACACAATGAATTTATTCACTTATCTCTGAGTCTCCTTACCTGTGTCTTGACTGTTGAAGCAAGGCCAGTACTCTGGTGTCATTAGTCATCTCACAGCACTCCCCACATATCTTTCATTAAAAGGATAGATGACTGATTTTGAAACCCATACCAGAGTCACCTGTCTGTATGAATTGGATACCAACTGTGATCTTCAGGCCTGACATTTTACTTTTTGATGGAAGAGAAGCATTTCAAAGGACCTGCAGAAAGCTGCAGCAGAAGACTCTCTTCAGACCTTCAATTCACATCAACTGATGACATTTATCTCTCTATCTCTCAAGTGTTGCACCACAACCCAAGACAGCCACATGGTCTAGCTAGTTTTTCATTAATCTAATTGATTAAGTACTTGTTTGGTATTTAATCTGCCTGTCTTCTGCTAGCATTTCTTCTGCTATATCAATAACAAACCTAATCTGAAGCATGCTGGATGGAACCAGTATTAAAAGTTTTCTGGAATGCATTCAGCCTTGTCTTTCTCCTATTTTTCACAGTGAAAAAGATAAGAAAATATTAATTCATATATGAGCTTGCATACACGGTGAAAAATATAGATTAGTAGTAGCCAGTTGTACGTGTTTGAGATTACCACCATTCCATGTTTTTTAAGTGTTGTAAATCAATTTTCAAAAACAATGCTGTTTTAAATCACAATTTCAGCCACTCTTTCCCAGAGAGATGATTATACATATGAAAGTATTCTAGAGCCAGGCAGAATACAAGTTCTGCTCTACAAAGCCAAAAAGCTTCATGTTGGGAATCAGTACCTAGAATTGCTACATTCCTTCTGTCTGCATTGTAAGAATAATAACTTTTTTTTCTTTTTTAAGAATTTGGCTTGACGAAATCAGCTATTATTTGCCAAACACAATGAATTAAACTCTTTAAAATCTCAGTTTCATTAGCTCTCTGGATGCACCCTGAATGTCTGTCCTTGTGTTGTCCATCCCTTCTTTTCTCAAGCATGCAAGAAATCTTTCCAGTTCAGAGTCAGAAGGTTTACTAGATTTCTCAACTCCCCAAAACTTCCTGTTATTTTAATGATATAGAGATTAATTTACATATTTTGGGCTCAGTCATATGTAACTTTTCTTGTGGGAATGCTGAGAAGATAAGTGGTCTCAAGAACTTCAGAGCTTCTTTTTGGCTCTGCCTCATAATTGCAGCATGATCTCGTGGTTCCTGTCTTTTGCTGGAGATTTTGATATGCTGATCTGATGACATAGATGATGAAAATCATCATGAATGATGGTTCTGTCTTTGCTTTATGTACCTGTGAGGTGAAATTACAGTTTCTTATATGTGTATGTAAATGCACACATCTTAAATCCCTGATATATTATGCTGTATAATCATCCTAATTTTTCATTACATTATTTTTAATAGTATTCCATTGTTCTGTTGAAGTTTCCATTGTCAAATTAGTTCTCTGTGAAAATACTATGTCCTTTTACAGTCATACACTCAGTTATCGATTATTTTAATTAAGAGCTAATCTGTTCATATTTCCTCTATGAAAAGATTAAGTTGGGGGAGTGTTCAATTGTAGATTTGAAACATTGCTGTGAATAAGATTTGGGCTTTAAGCTGTTTGACTAAGTTTCTTCACTGTTTTAACTGCAGATTTTAACAGCAGCTTTTGTCTATTTTTATATACCCTAGAGATCCAGTGATGCCAAATATTTATTTTGAATCAATTGGAACAATTAATAGATATCTGTTCACATATATAAGATTCTTTTCTGTAATGCTTATTCATAGGGATGGTCCCGTTGTCCTCAGTAAGGTTATTTGTGTAAATTCTAGTTGATCTCAACAAGAATTATGCAACTGGAACCCCAGTGACCTCTTGTAAGTAGCATAATCTGGGTTGTGTTCCAAGTCTTCCATAAGGGCTTTAGAAGATATTTTCAGATTTTGGATTAAAATGCCAAAATGGCATTTTAATCTGATGGCTTGAAACATTTTTTGAATGATTAAAGACGTCTGCCTAGTCTAAGCATAGGAAATAACGATATTACAGATAGCAATGTGATATGTATGACTGAATGTTGCTTTTTAAAGTAGGATTTAGTACATATAGTGTTTTACTGCCCTCTGTTTTACATAAATTTAAAATACCAAGCACTCTTTCCCAGTAGCTATTCCAGATGTCCCAACAGTGAAACCATTAGTGCTCAAGTAGCCAGTATTTTGAATACTTAGGAATTGATGGAAAGCTTGTGGTTAATAGGCAGTATAGAAGGATTTGTGCAGCTGTTTAACAAATATTAGATGCCAACATGCTTTAGTTCAAAAAGAAGTTGCAGATGTAAAAAGCCGGTTGCAGGACTAGTTTAAACTGAGTGCCCTGTGGCTGGTTTGAAATGGCAGAACATAAAAACGTCCCTGTACATTGTGTGGCAGTTTTCAGAAGCACTCTCATGAGACTGTTCCCTTCTGCTTTTAAGGAACTGCGCTGAGTCCGAACAATTGGCATGTTTTGTTTCAGTATGTCCTGTTCTTGTGCTCCCAGTCTTTGTTCCCCAGATTTATACCAGTTACCCTAACAATCCTTATGTCCTCTAATGTTGCAAAGACTTCTGTGCATACACCTTGTAGAGTAGATTGACAGGGTGCTTCCAGGGTGCTTGGAAATTCTATTATCCAAATATTTTTATTAGAGAGGCAGTGGAGAAGATGTATTCAGTCACAAGAGGCAAAAAATTCTACCACCAATAACTTGCAGATCATATGAACATTCATTAATAGTGTTTCTGCAGTCCTGCTCATCTTTGTATTACAGTTAATTTCAAAATCATGCCTGTCCTTGACAAAAAAAAGTGTAACATTTACTGAGATCAGACTTGCAGATACATTTTTGCTCTGAAAACTACATAGACATGACATTCTCTAGCCTCATATTTATGTGAGTAGTGGGAACCCTCTCAATGCACAATGGAGATCATTAATATATGCAGTACATTATGAATATTCATCCTCAGCACACTATGGTTTCTGGCATTGCTTCCACTAGTATTTTATGCATTCATTTCTTTCATGTTGTCCTACTCTAATATAGAGCATGGTTGATTTATTTCCTAATCTTTGTGAATGTGAACATCCTTGGGTGGCTGGCTGAAAATCTTACACTTCTGTAATTCCCCTACACCCAGCAAGAGGCAAAGGGAAAAGTTCTTTATTCATTAAGTAATCTGTTTCTTTTCTTATTTTTTTTTCCTCAAATCTCAGCTTGGAAACCAGAAAGTAACTGCCCCTGTGATGGAGGTAAATGCTTCACAGACACACAGACAAACAGCAACAGAAGCTTCTCCACTGCCTCTTCCTTCTCCTGTGGTACCAGTTAACAGATCCTCTTTCTCACCAGACAGTGGCACCCATCTAGTACCATATTCTTTGCCAACGCTTGACGATTTTTTGCCTTCACGCTTTTATAAACCCCCGTCCCTGTCCCAGTTGCCATCCCAATGCCCGTTCCTAGCTCCCGGCAGTGCTGTCCCCAGGAATGAAGCAGCCTCTGTGAGCACAGACTGTGCCATGAGCGAGTGCTCCTCCTGCACAGTGAGTGAGTCCTCCACAGCCATCCTAGATGAGCTGCAGACTTGTATCTATGATACTACTGACTGCTCTGAAACACCTTCCCCAACCCTGAGCCAGATGTCTGCTGTGTCAGATGGCACCACCTTAACCAACACTGCTGCCACATCTCATGTAATTATGCTTCCTTTTTTCCTCCTCCATTTTGTTCAAACAGGTTGTCAAAGGGGAACAGAATTCGACCTTGTCTGTTCTCCCTTTACACAGACAAGTGTTTTGTTAGTAATTTTCCATGGTCGCAGTCTGACAGCGTTTTCTAACAGTTGTTAAAAAAAAATATCATTGACATAACAGATTTGGGAGTAGGAAATTGTTGTTGCACAGTTGTATGGTCCACTAAGGTGTATCAAACACTTTGCTTAAAAGAAAATAAATTCAAGAAATCCTTGTTCCAAATGTATTAAGAAGCAAGCATTCCATGGAGTTTGAAGAGATCTGTTTTAAATATTGTTAACAGTTTACAGGTTTTTGGAGTCTGGACTACCATCATTTTTGATTTACACTGAGATGCAGATTTCAATAATGAAATTGATAAATTCTTAGTAAATGTTGGCAGTACTTAATGCAGTTTTTTTCCCCAGCCATGACGACTGACTGCACAAAACTGGTTTTCTCTCCTCTGATTAACCTTTTCCTCTCCTGAGCACAGTTTCTTATAGGACTGAACTGCATAAATAATCTTGAATTATTCAAGTGTCCTGTTACTTTTCTCTTGGTTAAGTCAAGGGAAAAGCCAGTATGCAGCTAGACACTTTATACATACATTCACTTTTCTGTAGCTTAGCATACTCATATATGGGGAGAAAGAAGGTATGGAATCTGGGTCAAACCCAGATCACTTCTGATTTCTTTTGAGATTATCCACATGATTAAAATGAGTCAGAACAAAGCCTTCATTTAAATTGAGCAATTCATTGCTGAATTGGAAAACAGAGAGATGTTCTGAATCCAAAGTTTTACTGGGTCACAGCAGTGTTCAAACTTTGTACAAATACTTTAGCATACAGTAATTTTCAAGCCCAAAAAGAACAACAGTATATTTTTTTAAGTTTTGTGTGTAATTTATTAAAGTATTTAGAGCCCAACTGTGCACATAGTCACCTAGAAAGCCAATGATTGGTTGTCATTGCTCTGGATGCTGCTAAAAAATAATACTAATAGCAGTCATGTAAAAGCTTAACTTCTGTAACATAGCTCGGAAATCCATAATCAGTATAGACTGGCCACAGAGTCACTACATGACCATTTACTAGCTATGGACGCATGGAATATTTATATTTTCTTGTTAGCCTACTTCCGAAATTGTCAGCTAACTGTATTTGTTTTCTTTGGGCACCATTTTTTGCAAGCTAAAGTGAACAGTTGGTCCTTCTTTTCTTTTTTGGGTTAGTCTCCCAGTAGAAGCTATGTAATAGTCAAGTCTGACTACCACTTTCTCTTTTAGACATGGCAGGGATGAGCGTAATGTTTGTTCACCATTAGTGGACAAAGCAAAATGAAGACACTCACCCAAGGGCAAAAATCCCCAAGTAGTCCTAAGAGCCCCACAGAAATTAAACTGCTGGCAAACCCCAACTCTGCAGTATAGAAAAGTCATCATCTCCCACTCTCTGTATGGAAGGGCCAGATGGCTAAAAATGTATCCATGAAATGACAAAACGATGGGGAAGCTGGAGGCACACACATGTGTTGTTAGTGGCTCTAATCCTGGAATGATCTTCATTCTCAGATTGCTGTTGATTTTATAGGTGAAAACTACTGGGAGAATGATAAAAATAATAAGTAAAGTAGGATTGGGCCATCCACCACTCTACCTGCATAAGATATAACCATGCTTTAAAGACTTTATGTCTACATTGGACATGTTTGTATATTTTGGAATTTCTTAATGAGACTAGACAAAGAAAGTTGTAAGAAAACTTCTAAGAAGCAGCAGCATCAGGAAGAGCTGAGTCAATAAAATTGACAAATGTTCCAGGTAAAAGGCAAAGCTAATGGTGAAACTGTGGTCAATTTCTTTTACCCTTAGTCACAGATTACAAATTCTTTGAAGACTCGAAGTATGAGAGTTGCAATTCTTATTTGGGCCTATGCTTAGAATTGGAGGTAAAATTAGAGAACTGCTGGTTTTGGAAACTATTTTTTTCTGACTGTGTTCCAATTATAAACATTTTCCCTACAAAAAAATTTCCATGGGTTCTTCTTTTTTATGTAGTTTGAAATTGTGGAATCTAATGGAAACTTGGAAATGGAAATACACATTAGATTTTTGCATTTTCCCAAGTTCCATGACTGTCTTGAGCTTCAATTGATTCTGAGTATTTTAACCTAATTCAGTGTCTTGGGGACAGGTGTGTGCTGTGCAGCATCGTTGCAAAGGACTGATCAGACAACCACAATGTGACCTCTTCTCCCTGTCTCAGCAGAGGGAAAGTTAGAAAGCTGCTCCAGTCCCAGATGGATGCCGCCTTCTGTTCTGATTCAGAAATCCAGAGAGCTGCTCTTTCTGATGCTCAGGCAAATTACTGGAATTTTAAACCTAATGCCTCATAGGACTTTTTACAAGATCTTGATTATCTTGCTGCAGAAGTAGGTGGCTCTACTTGCAGTGGAGGACAGGTTGAGTATACTGGAGAAAAAAAAACAGTATAGGTTGCTAGGTAAAAAGGAACATCATGAAAAATTATTATTTTCCAGTAATTTGGAAAACAGGTGCATTTTGGTTGAATAAGGGTTTTTTTTCATATTGTTTTCTTTTCCCACAAAGATGACCTAGGAAAGCAAAATGTCTAATTCATGAATAGGCATCTTAAAGGATTTTACTTCCTTGTAAAATCTGGGAATAAACTGTCGCCTGGACCTAAAATGTCACATTCTCAGATTGAAATGTCAGTAACTAGCAAGTGATTTCAAGCGAAGAAAAGGCCTTTGAAACTTCATAAACTACCTTTTATAGCTAACCTTGTAAACTGTGCAAGATGCATCAGATGAAAAGATGAAATAGCCACCTTCACAGACACTTGCCTCAAAGAGAAAATCATTATAAACTAAGAAATTATAGCTGAGCTGAGATCGTCTCTAAGACCTTCAGAAGCAAACCCAAAAATGTAGTACATGAACATGCCACATACACAGTTATGACTGATGTCCTTCAACTACTTGTGTCCTGTTTCCATGATATTTTGTACTACTTCATGTAAGTGCCTTACTGTTTAACTGAGCTATTTGGTAAAGTCCTTCTCAGGAATATCTCAGTTTTTTATTACGGAAATTCATAAAAGTATCTTTCCAGTCTCCAAAGAACTCACACCAGTTCTGCACAGAGAGACAAAAGCTGCAGTAAATGAGTCCGAAGGTGTAAGGCTCTGCACATAGTTGCACCCTGCCTTCCTTAGAAACAAGCTTTCCCACAAAGACAGTATGTAGGGAAAGAGAATGTGTGAACACCTGTAGTAGAGGAGAGGTGGCTGTCCTCATCTTGAAACCTTATCTGAAAACATACCTTCATACTTCTTGAAATGCTGTCTTTGAGTTATGTAGCTTTTCTATTCTTACATCTCCAAAACTGTTTTGTTTTGTTTTTTTTTTTTTTTTGGAGGAGAGGATCATGTAAGAAAAGCCAACTTACTTTTGGTTCTAGAGTTTACTAAGAGAGGAGACTTCTAAATACAAAACTTTCAATGGAGACATCAACAGAAACTTTGCAGCTCACTTCTGAAAACAGGCATCCTTAAAATGAGAAGCCCCTGAATGCATCTAGGAATTCACATGATGTCTGCACATGACTCAGAATTGTTTTTTTTCTCTTAGCTATAGGAGGCCAAGATGTTAAAAATTTCAAGTCAATTCAGTAATCTCCGAAATAACAAATGCATACAGAAGGTCATGAATAATTTAATTTTTATTTGTAAAAATAATATGCATTTTAATATGTTTTTATTTATTTTGTGGTGCTTTGGTGCTTCACATCTCTTATTTACATCTGCAGTATGTTTTAGTTCATTTGTTATATAAAATTGAGGAAAGTTTGTAGTTCTTCTAATTCAGATTTAAAGAACAGTTCTGCATTAAAGCAGATGTTGCAGAGAACTTCCATTGCTTTTCTGCTGAAATATTCACTACCCTCTTATTTCATTCAATGCTTTCTCAGTATCTCAGTTTTTATTCTTTCAATACTCCTGTAAAAGTGATAGAGCCCCAGTGCAGGGCTTCTAAACCTGGGGGCAGATAGTTTCCTCTTGTGAAGTACCTCTAGTGACTAAAGTCTAAATGGCTTTAGGTGCTTGCTGCTGAATTGCCAGTTTACTTAGCTCTCCCATTTTTTATTTTGTTCTGTCATTTTGTGGTTGTGGGTTGTTGGTTTTTTAATTGGTGCTATTTATTTTTATTGTGACAGACTACATACCAGCATCCCACAGTCACTCCAGCTGGCTTCCATTTTTTAAAGACATTTTTGTCATTCTTTTCTGCTAGTCCTGAGACTTTTCCCTTCAGTCTGCACAGAAGTTCCCATTAATATCCATAGTGCTTGAGCATGTGCACTAAGGGAATATGTCTCTTGGTGTTAGGGATCTGTGGCAAACAGCCTTTGTCGCACAGTGTTGGGAGCTTTTGCTGCCATCTTCATTTTATATTGCTGTCAGACATCTGCAAACCTTGTTTGTGCCATCTTCACTGCCTTGACCGTGATCTCTCTGTCACCTTCCCATGACAACATGCGTCACAGACAGCACACAAGGAGAGGCAAGGGGAGGTACAAGGTATAGAAGGAACACACCCTGCAGCCTTTGTGATAAGTTCTGTGTTTCAGTGAATGCAGATGCCATTATGGCTGTGTACCTGACAACTGGTAATTGTTGCGTGGATGACAGTATTGCATCACTCTTTCTTTGGGATAGCAGTCGGAAAGCTTTGTGTGTAGTTTAATGGGATATTGTTTTGTCTCTCTCAGGCTCAGATCACAGTGAATGGGAATTCTGGCACTGCTGCCAGCCCAGTGAGTCACTTTCAAAGGCCTTTTTCCCCTTCTTCAGCTTACTCTCCACCAGCTTCACTCAATTCCAACATTGTTATCATGCAGCATGGCAGGATGATGGGTAAGCCTCACACAGAATGTTTGCTTTATACATTACACAACATATTCTAATTCATGTGGCAAAGACTGCAAACAATTGCAGCGTGCTTCACGTCCATAATGAAGGTATTGTCTATTATCTACCTTGGGAAGTAAATGCAAAAAAATAATATCATTTATTGTTAGGTACAGTAGTGATCCTGAACTGGAGTTACTATTAGGTTTTATAACCTAGGTGTGTGAGCTAACCTCTTGCCAATTTTCTACTGGCTTTACCAAGGGAAGGGCATCTATCAAAATAGCTCAACCTGTCCAGCCCTTTCAGATTTTGCCTTAAGAAACAAGGGCCCTTTGGCCACTTTGTACTTCACTCCTCCCTACAACTTCTGTAATTCTTCAGCAGAAATACTGTCAACAAAGGGAGAGGCTCTGGGCTTTTAAAAACCTACAGCCACATCAATCTAAAATTTGTTCATGTATTTTTTTAGGACATCTTTAATTTAAAGATTAAACACAAACCAAATACTATCAGCCTTTGGCTCTTTGCCAGTATAATCCCATTTTGCCAAGAGAATAATTTACTTACTGCTTTTTCTACCAGTGTTGTGCATATTTAGAAAAGATTATATATGCAAAATAACTTGAACGTGGTCCCACAGCTAACATTTTTGTTGTGCTTGCAGGGGAAATTAGGTGACAATTCTTGCTCTGGGACATCTTAGACAAATGTTGCTGTTACCAGTGTGATAAGTACAAAAACTGTAAACATGGGTTACCCCACATCCCAGAATTCTAGGTTTTTTGATTGCTTCCAGTTTGCTGATCTAAAGATCTATCAATACTGGTTTGGATATACCTAAAATATGTATTTTCCCATGACTTTCACTCTTGTAGGATGCTGAAGTTCAGTTTTCCACAGTAACAGCCTGATTTAATTCTGTTTCCTCATGTAGAAATCTCCCTGATGGGCTCAGTTTGAGGCCTATAAAGAATGAAAGATCAAATCCAAAATGTTTTCTAAATTTAACATCATGCATTTTGGGAAAAAGTTCCAAATATTCAGACGTTTGCCACACAGAGTTGCCCCTCGCCATATAAGTGTAGCACTGAATTATTTACAGGATTTCAGACTTGAATAAACAGCTGAAATAGCCATGCCAAATCCAGCCCTGCAATGGGAGTAAGCAGAAGTATTCAAATTAAAATTAGAGCTTTCACTCACTGGGGCTCCTTTTCCAGGCTCATATTACAACTCACATTTTTCTTCAGAATAATCAGTGGATAGTAATGCCACATGAAAGAGAATTGTAATTGTCACCATTAGTGTTAGAACATATATTTTCACTCCCTTCATTCATCTATCCTGCAGTGGAACTGTCTCACTGTTACCTGCACTTGCAAAATAGAGGCTTTGTAAATAGCAGCCCACTAATTTACTGAAATCTGCTGCCTGAAGGAGTAGGGCTCTTTTTCCTGTATACAGGAAAGAGTGTATTGTCTGCAGAAGTACAAATTTTCATGTCACATTCCAGCCCTGAGGTGGTTTTTGTTAAGTAAAGTACTCTGCATTTGAGAAGGAAATGGTAATAGTGATGTATTAATTTCATTAGTTATAATGGAAGATTTGAGGGGGAAGGGTAGAAATATTGCAAGTCACCACAAAACAGTAGCAGCCTGCACACTTCACCTGAGTTACTGTAGGTGGATCATCAGATAGCTCTACAGGTGCAAGGTTACTGAAAACCATTTTTATGTATGTCTGAATTTGTTTCTTAAAAATATTCATGCATCAAAGCTTCATGTTTCTTAGCATATATCACATAAATTTTTGTGCAAGGCTGTTTCCTGTGCTTACAGAACAGCAATTTTCTATAGTTTGCTGGACTTGGTGGGTGGAGGTTTTGAAATTATGTCACTGGTTTCCAAGGAGTTGCTAGAAAAGGTGCAAAAGTTTGATTTATAGGAGAAAGGCTGCTGCACCTTTCTCAATAAATTTTGGTATGTTTTGGGGATTTTTTCTCTTTTTATTGAGCAAGATGTTGTGAAGAAGTACTTCTACTCTAATTCTGAGTTTAATAGCTTGTCTGGTCCTTAAATAAGTTTATAATTCTGTTAATGTAACATTAAGTAGGACAAATCCCTAGTTAAGATGATATTTCTTTAAAATAATGTATATGTATGTGATTAAGATTGTCAGCCTTTGTACAGCGTACTGAAATGGGAAGTGTGTTTTAACTGCCAAGTATGATTATTGTGTCATTACACAATTTTCTGTCATGTTATCTTTACAGAGTCTACAGAGACATACTCACAGCATGTTCAGAATGTTGGCAGCACCACCACCACCAGTACAATACCAATCTGTAGAACCTCAGAAGAAGAAAAAAAAATTACAGTAATTAAAGCTCCACATTATGCAGGGATTGGCCCGGTAGATGAATCTGGAATCCCTACAGCAATTAGAACGGTAGGAAATTCTGGGAAATCTGTGTATGAACTCATACAATGAACTGATTGTTGGTAATGGGTTTTTCACATTCTTCTACTCTTATATAATTTGGACTAGAGCGTGCGTAATCAGCAGCCTTGTGAATATAATATTGTGTGTTGACGAAAAGGAGAATGCTGATGGGAGCATAATTGGGCAACCTCATGTTTCTAGTTTTAATTAGAAGTAGCCAAAATTTTGTGTCTTTCTTGTGTCTCTTGTAGTTCTTACCTTTTGGAGATGCATGGTAATTGCATTTGGCTTATTTCTAAAATAAAGTTTATGGATACTATATATATGTATATGTGTGTGTGTGCAAAGATTTGTATATAAGTCTGTGTGTATATGTAAAAATCTCACACTTTTGTCTTTTTTGGGGCAGTGTTCTCATATCATCAGGGTAGTGTAGAAATGCATAGTTTTTTTATGATGGCAATCCAAGAGAGTAGCATTTTCGTGGCAGTGCCATAAATAATCATTGTGCCCTTGAGTGACACGTAAGCGAATAGCTGGGGAGCCCTTTCATTGTGACCAGCCCAGTTTTGATCATCTGCCGCTGGTCGCTGCTTGAGTGGTCCCAGGATGTCAAACTGAAGAGTTTTGTTTTCACTATGCTGAAGCATTCTTTCCACTCTGCTGTCAGAGCAGCCTCTTCTGGCTGCTCCAGAGAGCACAGAGGCAGCTGCACTAGGTCTGTAAAGGCAGCACTTACTGGCCTTCCCAGCCAGAGAAGAACTGCTGTGCTGGACGGAGAAAGTGAGAAGAGTGGGAGCCAGGATGAAAGCGGCAGAGCCCTTGCAGGTGAAGTCTTAGTGAGGTGCAGGGATGTAGCAGCTGCTGGATGTATCTTATCTGCCAATATTGGCATATGGGACTATGTTGTATTGCCATGAATTGCTTCAAGAGACTGAAAAATTAGGAGGGAAACCAGGAATTAATGAAGAGAATCAATAGGAAAAAAATCAGTATAAGTGTTAAGATGGGGACAATTTTTATTAGAACGGGGGAGAAACTCTGGCATTTCTTCTTTACTTTTGGCATAAAAAAATAATAGAATCTCTTGAAAATGAAGACATTTCTTTGCAGCAATGCTCTAGCTTCCTGTCCTCTTTTTAAGTAAGTGTCCCTTTGCTTTATATTGGATATAGTAATTGGTTTTGTGCTTTTTTAGTAGCAGATTGTTCTAATAGGGTGCATATCAGTTATATAAGATTATAACAGAAATCCCCCTTAAGTGTGCCTAATGAAGCTGGCAATTTGCCAAACTATATTTAACTTTCAGGTTGTATGATCTGAGTCTCAGATTTTCTCCTAAAAATGTAATTCAGTTTGAATTAGGACATTTTCCTGATGATTTTGCTCTAGTTTTTGTTGTGTTTCAATTTCAAGAAATCTTACAGCTTGTAATCTTAATATTATAGAAATAATTCTCACAATGAGATATGTTAAAACTTTATGCTAGCATGTGTATGTATAAGAGTGTGTCTGATGTGTCATTTTGCATCCTTATTCTGCTTCCTTAAGACATTGCTGGTAGTAAAGTTGTTTTCAAGATACTTATTTGAGATTACTTTATAAGTGTGCACAAGTATATTTGAGTCCTGTGTACCCCAGCTGAGCAAGAACAAAGTTGGTATAGTTGTCAGCAAAAGACTCAAATATGCTGCACCTTTTAAAAGTGATAAAACTGCATTTTCCATTAATAGTAGAAGGTGGGATATATCACCTGCCCTTTCTTCGAGGTCAGTCAGCAATCCAAATAGGAATCTTCTCCCAGAAGGCTCATCCTCAGTCCATCTGAAGAGAGAACTTTTCAAATTAGTTCAATTTATCATTGCATGTAAGGTTTAGAAGTTTCTGATTCTTCTGTCTTTGTGAAAATGGCAAGAGTCTATCAAAAAAACAGTAAATGAAGATTCAGGGGTGATAGATAATACTGTGTTCCAAAATGCTGTGCTGCTCAAAGTTTAGCATGTCTCTAAGAACTCAGGAGTATCTGTGTTCCAGATTTTGAGTACTTCTCAGGAGTAAAGAGGTTTTGCAAGATGTGATCATCTCCTCCAAGTCTGTCTTTCCTCTCAGAACATAGTTTGTGACAGCTGTTTAGCCAAGGAAAACAGAAAGATGTTCTCTTCTTTCTATTCCTGCTAACCCATTCTGTCTCAGTCTTCTGAGAAGGGAAGGACTCCTATAAAGCTTTTCATTCACTCAGAACCCGCATCCCATGTTAACATGTTCCTTCTGTGCCACGTTAGCTCCTTCTAGCTCTGAAAAATGCAAGTCTGAAGATTCAGATTGTTGTTAGGTTCTGCCTTTGTGCCAAGCCCTGCCCCAAAGATGGTAAAATTCCAAGATACTAAAAATGAAATCTCTGAAGAAGAGAGGGTAAAATGCTGTTCACTCAGAAAAGCATTCAGTCAAATATAGCAAATATAGGGAAAAGAAAAGCCAGATTCATAGAAAGCACTGTTTTAGTCTATCCAAAATGATTGCTTTATATCCAATTATCAAAATTAATCTGTAGACTGAAAAGGCCTCTACTTAGTAAGAATGAAAAAAAAAAAATCGAGTCCCGATAGGTTTCTTTTCCATACTTGCTGATGTAATATTTCAGCTCTAAAAATAAAATAAACAAAACCCAAAAAACAGAGGTCCACTGAAAGTCTCAGAATATTCTGAGTTGGAAGGGAGACCCACAAGGATCAGTAAGCCCAGCTCTTAAGTGAATAGCTCATATGGGGATCCAAGCATTATTAGCAGCACCCTGTTCCCACCCACTGAGCTAATCTCAGGGTCAAGAGGCCTCCTTTAATTGCATACTTCCTGATGGATGATTACAATACTGCAGTGATTATGGACTCTCCTAAGAAGCAATTGCAGTTACTTTTTATGTCCTCTATGTGCTGTTTGGCTGATTGTTTTTCACATACGATGATAGCATGTTCCAACATTTAATTGCATCAGCTATAATATATGCAAAGCAGGATGGCATCTGAATGGCTTCATGCATTGTGAATACTGTTAATTCCTCAAACAATGTTGGTGTGTGGGATTAGTGAATATAAATTGAGAAAATGTATTTCAAAATTAATGTATTCTATTTCTTAATCCTGTCTGGTTTATAAATTAAAGCCAAGTTACTGGCTGAGACTTGAAACCCCTGGGAGGGTTTTGCTGGGGAGATGATGAGAGAAAGGAGCATTCAAATGTCCAGAAAAATATTGGGAAACCTTCTCTACTCATGTGGGAGCTTCTCCATACCTGATCTCTATGTGGGAGTTTCCTTTGACTTTGTGGAGGACCAGACAATGCTTGACGAACAGCAGGGACATAGCAGTAGTATTTATGCATTATTTGCAATTTGTTCACCTGGTTGGAAGACTCTTCTTGATTCAATACAATCAGAAAGGCAATCCCAGTATCACAGTACTGCTGCTGTGGGAAATGAGGAGGAGAAGGGAGGTTAACAGTGAATTCCTTCAGACCTCCTGGAAGTGTAAACTTTGAGCATATATGATCCTGGAGCACCAAACTGCATACTTGTTTCAAGTCCAGCTAAATTATTCTGACCAGAGGTCCCCTAGTATAGATATTTAACACCTTTAGGGAAACAATATTAAAATTAGCCAAATCTGCTTCTGAATAACTTGCACTTGGCAGAACTCAGCAGTACTGGTAGGTGGGGAAAGGGACCTGTCTTACCTTGAGACAAAACTGAATCACCTTTTTCTCTCTCTTGCAAGCAGGCCTAGGTAAAAAGCATAATTCTGCTTAATTTTTTTCTTACCCAGGAGATCCCCAAGTTCTTCAACTGACTGTCAGCTCTTATTTTAAATATTGTTCTAATAATATTTAGTAGCAATTTTGTGAGAACTCAATATGAGTCCTCAAAATACAGTAGCATTTCTGCTTAGTCCTTTATAGTAAGAGTTCACCGTTGTAAACAAAACAGATTTGTTTTGTACAGATAACAACTGATCATGGCAAAGGTGTGATTTAGTAAAGATGGCAATATGTGGTGAGCACATGCAAATCTGTCCAGTATTCTGTAGGGAAGAATTTGTAGATTTTCGCTTTTTGTGGTAGAGAGTCAGCAATGTGATTGCAAATTTGATATTATCTGGTGCAAGACAATGGAGTTCAAGAGGGGTCCTTTGAATTTTCCCTGGGTACCATGAGGTTTGAACATAGCGGGCTTTTTTGGTTGCCCAGAAAAGCTGTGGATGCCCCATCCCTGGAGATGTTCAAGGCTAGACTGGATGGAGCTCCAAGCAACCTGTCATGGTGAAAGTCATCCCTGTCCATGGAGGAATGTTAGAACTTGATGATCTTTAAGGTCCCTTTTACACCCAGGCCATTCTATGATTCCATGATTCTTTGCATTAATACTTCTGCTTTTCTGACTACTGTGGGACAAGTAAAATTTTAACACCTAAGAAGGATAATACTGAAAACATGTTTGCCTTGTGTTAATCCTTTTCTGAAATATTATCCTCCTACCTCAAAGAAAATTGCAGCAAAAGAGAAAATTCAGAAGTGTAAGAGAAAAAGAAGCATAAGCAGGTGTTGATATGAGCAGAGTTTGGGAACCTTGGGATTACTTAGTTTGCAAAAGTAAGGATAGCTGTAATTTAATGAGTGATTATTGAGTAAGTTAAAATTAAGTTGTCTGGAAAGGGCTTTTAAAACTGGTAAAAGGAATACCCTTTGTTTACAATCCAAACATTAATTCTGAAATATAGTGTGGTCATAGTTCTTTTCTCAGTAGTATTACAAAGTTTTTCTGCATTATTTAACAATTACATTTTGAAATTAATTTAAACCAGAAATTGCCAGGAGGTCGAAAGCAGCTCTTCTTGCATGCTTGAAATAATAACTGCTGAGGTGTTTCTATTTTCCTGTAAAAAATCTAGCATTCATCGTTGTCAGATATAGGGCACTAAGATGATGAACTGCTGATCTCACAATAACTCCTAAGTTCTGAACCATTATACCCTCCCAAGATCAGAGTCCAAGACTGACTCAATCTTTAGTGTCTTCTGGAATTTGTTACAGGAATTCCTCGATAAAATGCATAAATATATGCATTTCAAAATACATGAAAATTATTGTATTAAATAGGGAATAACATTAGGGAAAAAGTAGGGAATATTTCTGTCCAGAATAACATTAAATGCCGGATCTGGTCTGTACACATGGGTATTTCTAGTCTGTCATTTTTTTTAATTGTTAAAACTATTTTTTCAGACAGTTGACAGGCCAAAGGATTGGTACAAGACAATGTTCAAGCAAATCCATATGGTTCATAAACCTGGTGAGTATGTTCTTGTCTTTGTCTCCTCATTTCCAGTTTGAGGGATGAGAAATTGTCTACTGTATATCTCTACCATCTGTACTGCCTTTCTTTTGGAGAACTCCAGTGTTAGAACAGTGTGGGCTAGTAAACAGGCTGATTTAAGGATAAATTTTGTGCCTGAACTTAATTGATGTCATAGAATATCTTACTTGGTTTTGCTGAAACGGAGCTTTGATGACATTGCTAGCTTTAATGTCCTTTCTGATTTGCCCCAAGGATGTAAGGAAGCTCTATAAATGGCAATTATGCTCATTACACCTCCAGAAGGAAGGAGACACTATTCATCTGAGGTAGAGCTAACAGTATGGTCACACAGAATGTTAGTGGGAGAATGAGAAATGTAGGCAGGAGAATGTTGGCTTACAAGCTCTGTTTTGAACACTAGTCACATAGAAGACATTTAGAATTGCCTTTATGATAGGAATAACAATTTAACAGTCTGTAGCAGGGGAAAGCTGACAAAAGTAAGGAATCAAGCTTGGGGAAGGGAAAAGAACAGACAAAAAGTAATTTGCAGTTTGGTGCTAACTTAGTTAGTGTGCAATATGAATGACATGACCAGAAGATACAATACAATACGATGGTATAAACAGCCTAAGTATAATTGGAAAATTGAGTCTTCAAGCATGTGTGAGATGAGGAAAAGAAATACAGTGCTTAATTGCCTACCAGTCTTCTATTTGTATTTGCAAAAACAGAGCTCAGTTTCTGTGATGAACTGGCATGTATGGCACTACTGTAACATATGTATTTCTTTTTGTAGATGACGACACAGACTTGTATAATACTGCATATGCATACAATACTGGTAGGAATTACTCCATATTCAAAATGACGCTTTTGTTAATGTCAGCAAGTAATGGTGTGATTAACTCTTCACGCTCGCTTTCAGAATGCTTGTAGACACACTTTTTATGTGTCTTGTTTGATCTCTGTTGTTCATGCCTTCTTCCCCCAAATGAAACAAGTTTAATTTTAGTTTCCTTCTCACTACAGAAATTAATTGCAGCTGTGGATCTTTTACTGTAGAGGGATACACTTAACACTGTGGTTTCTTGATTACATTGCATTTATTTTCACAAGTGACTGTTAGTACACTGCCTTTCCTTATAGAAATGGAAAGGGAACTACTGTGTGAAAAGGAAAATACTAATTACTGACATGGAAAAACAAAAAGAATGTACTGAATAGACTTCAAAAACATGCAGCAAGAGTGCCTAATAAAACAGATTGCTTTACAAACTTGTCCATTTCTACTACAGGCATTCATGTCGACGCTATTTACCCACAAGAAAAGACATATTCATCTAAGATATATATTCATTGTGTCTTAAGAAGGTTATATCCATGTGGTGAAATTATTTACAAAAGAAGCAAAAATGAAAGCATGAATAGACTGTGCAAAACGGCCATAGTGCCTTCTGCAAAAATGCCATTCAAATTTTTTCATTTCAGTTTTTGTTGCATTAAACATGCTCTCAATAGTGCCTTTTTCTGTGCTGCTCAGATTTGTTGTGGGTCAGTGGTTTGAATCTCTTTGTATTCTTGTGATCCTCTTCAAGATATGCTATTGCTTCATCATCACAAACCAACTAGTTATTAAAACAATAAATAAAGGTGTGTTTTCTGCCTCTTTTCTACCTTCTGAACATGGAACAACCAAGCAACAGGATGAGCCTGAAGATTAATTACAGGCTGTCATTAACAGATGTGATGGATGTATGCACTCCACTTCTCCATCAAATTAATTTATTTTAACTGTACTGCACTTCATCTATGTGTTGGGAATTTTGTGTAAAAATATATAAGAAGTTCTCTGAGGAGCTACATAATACACAGCAATGTACTTTTAAAACTCATTTACACATTTTTGTAATCTTGCCATTTTATTGAGTTATTGCGTGTTCTTGTAGCATTCCATTTTGTGTTTTTTTAAGACTTACTCTCACATTATGACTGTTTCTGGTTTTGTTTTATATTAGGTAGCTACAGTCCATCCTTCTCTGCTCAGGCACACCCAGCTGCAAAGACACAGACATACAGACCACTGTCCAAAAGTGCTTCTGACAGTAGCTCCGATGCCTTTAAGGTCTCGTCCCCTTTGCCACCCCATGTGCCACCACCAATTCCACCACATCGTATGAGGCAAAGGTCTACACCAGAAAAGTAAGTTAGTGCAATTTCAAGAGGTGTTCTTGCTAAGTACAGTATTCCAATTGCAGAATATAATGAAGGATTAAATAGCAGTTCTAGAATAATATGACTTCCAGGGCTTTATTCATGGCCAGTCAGGTGATGAGGGGTGATCTTTGCCAGGAGTCTGGGCATCATGCATGGTGCTGTCATTTCTTCAGTGTGCTAAAGTAGTTTTTATTCTTATTCATGATGCAACCATTAGCATTAAGGATTTTTATTCTCATTAGTGGTATTGTCCTGCTTGTGTTTCAGAACAGTCTGTGCTCTAGGAGCTGTCTTCAGTAGTTAGTCTCTGAGTAGGAAAGGCCGTTTATTGTATCCAGCACCAAAGAGAAAGGATCAAAGAGATGATGTAATTCAAAGGAGAGCAAAACTGTACAAGAGTGTAGCAGTCAAGCCATATTTCCCCAGAACTTAGAAATGCTTTACACTCCCATTTTTTTCAGTCTCCATTTTGGTAGACCAAGACAGCATTTACAGATTAAAGAGGCATTTCAGGTATCTCACGGTTTTCTATCCAAATTCTCTGCACAAAACCAGTTCCCGTTGGTTAGAGTTCAATCTGGAAAAAGTTAGTAATGAATAACTCAGAAAAGAAGTGCTTATCCTTTTGATAAAACCATGCAAGAGCCCTGCACACAAGTTCTGTAGGTACTAGCTCGAGCAAAAATATTTTTCTTTAGTTTTTACATTAATAATACATATTAATATAATATTATGCTATTATAAATCTATATGTGTGGCTATGTATATATTATATATTAAAAGGGTAATATTTTTCCTTTCATCTGTGCCTACAAGCTCCTCTCTCTCAAGTGAAAAAAAGAATTTGAGCATTTTTGTCAGCTTGGACATTGTAAATCTATTTATATGTAGAAATTTATTATATTAAACAGTTTCAAGTAATCAGCAGTTTTCATAAAATATTATGAGGAAAAACCATATTAAGTGTTTAAAATTAAGATGTGACTATGGCTTTTTGAAAAATTTTTAGGTAGTGGCAATCCAAAATGTAATTCAGTAGATACATATACTGCAGAGGAAGATGAGATTGCTTGATGGTTACTGATTTTAGCTTCCCTGTTGCCAAGGGCAGGTTGTCAAGAGGAAATGCTAAAGGTTGGAGTTGGGCTGCCTCACAGAGGCTTGAATTTTGTTAGCAGGTCATAGAGAAGTGCAGGTATTTTTAGCAAGATACCAAAATGTGGAGCTGTTTAGCTTTGATTTCTGAAGTTGTGTGCATTGTTGTCCTCTGCTAGGCAAATGCTCGGTCACAGAAACTGAGGCCTGTTGCACTTCCTTTTGTCAAGCTTGGAAACAACTGCTCTGCACTGAATTTGGCTATTTAACCTCCCTTTTTAATCTCCTGCATGATGCCACAGGCAGTGGAAATCTGTGTTCTCCAGGACAAGGGATGCCAAACACGTTAGTTATGCTTTGCCCACTGCTGAAAGCTATAGCTCATCAATCTTTTCCTGCCTTTGGGAGATTTTTTTTTTAATTGCCTATGAAGCCAGAAAAATCTCACATAAGAGGCTTAGGTCCACATATACCACATTTCATAGCTGAGAGGCAAGATACGGTTTGCATTAGCAGTTGAGCTCAAAATATAGTCCATACAGGATAAAAGACTGAAAACTGTAAATTAGTTGAACTCAGTGTGACTCAGAATTTCAGTACCATCTTTTTTCTTCAGTGGCTTGCAGTATAATGCAACTGCATCAGAATATTTCTATCTTTGTGTTCATTCTCAAATAATGCAACACTTTCTGCTCTGAAAATAATTTTTTCCTCAGTGAAAATAAACAAAAAAGCCATGTAGAACTACTTCCCTTGAAATGTAGGGCATTTTATAAATAGGTGTCTTTGTCCCTGAAATGCACTTGCAAGCATACTATAAACAAAAGCTACCCCATAGATTTTTTTTTAAGGCACATGACACATGCATTATGATGTCAGGTCACATCAAACCAAGTCAAACCAGAAAGACCTATAGAACTGATAAAATTTAATCAGTCTGTGCTCTTATCATAAATACAGACAATAACTGGTAGTGTTTCTCCTTCCCTTTCCTCCAACCTTTGAGTTACTAGTGAGTCATTTTACACAGAATTAAATAAAAATATGTATGAGCTACAGTTTTCCAAGTACAATGGAAGTATGTACTACAAGAACAGCCATTAAAAGGTAGCTCTCACTGTAATTAGCTAAGTATTCCCTCAAAATGTATAGGTAGCTAGTAATATGACATTGTAAATTACTTTAAAAATATAGTAGCATGGGTTACTTTTTATTCTTAGCATAGCATTATTAAATTGAAAGCAAATTTATAATTATAGAGAAAATGGATACATTTCTATTTCAAATTCAATGGCCAACTTCTTCCTCTTGTTTATCTATTTAAGGTAGAGAAAGAATATGCTGTTTACAAGGATATTCAGAAGCAATTCTACTACAGATCAGGATAATGACCATCACACTGCCTTTTAAAATAATTCCTCATTTTTAGCCTCAGAAGATTTTATAACTTTTTCAATATGGCCTTATCATCATATTATATGATGACAAAAATATCTACCATTTTGCCTAGATTAGTCACAAAACATGTATAGTTTTTTGCAATGGTTTGCATGTTTTTTGACACAGTATGCCAGGGTACTTTTTAAACTGGTCTATTAGTTAAAAGAAAAATAGGAGTGATCACAGGCTGGACATCTCTAGTATTTTTCCTGGTGTACTGAGCATACCTGCTGTAAACAGGTTAAGATGATACAGTGAAACACTGGGATGCCAGGCTAGATGTTCCACAGCTGAGATCTGGAAAGATTAGCTGTTCATCATTTTGGCTTTGCAGGTTTCTGTTGTTCAGGACTGTCAAGCACAAGGTGATGACAGTAAATTAACTCAGCTGCTTGTATCTGTTGTTTAGGAACGACTGGGATCCTCCTGACAGAAAGGTAGACACTCGCAAGTTCCGTTCTGAACCAAGAAGTATTTTTGAGTACGAGCCGGGAAAGTCATCGATCCTTGAACACGAAAGACCGGTAAGACACATAAATGAAATGGGTAATACAGTGAGAGATTTGGTAAGAGTTTATCTTTTGATTATTTACAATTAATAGCAACTACTTAGAGTTATACTGAAGATCCTTTTTAGGATACAATT
Organism: Toxostoma redivivum; assembly: GCA_013397375.1. NCBI lineage: Eukaryota > Metazoa > Chordata > Aves > Passeriformes > Mimidae > Toxostoma > Toxostoma redivivum. The sequence goes on along the minus strand of VXBI01007752.1, from coordinate 1,013,455 downwards.
TTGCAGCAATTTGTCTTTGATGGTTGTACTGAAAAATTGGGTTTGGCTTATTTGCTCAACTTATATCTTCCAGTGTTTCCAAGAAATCACCACTGTGCAAACCTCATGGATGATAGGCAGAACAGATGGAAACTGCTTTTTCTAATTGGTAGCATCTACAGCACTTATTTTCAGTAGTGTTAAGAGCATATATGATATCTGATTAATTAATGCATAAAAATAAAATACTTGCATTTTCAGAATGTGCTGAATTATATATCTAAGGAGATTTTGGTCAAATACTGGCCAAGGTTGCCCAGGCAGTACCTGATGTGGTCAGACCTATGTTTAGTAGGAGGCTGGGCTAGATGACCTCTGGGGGTCCTTTCCAGCCTCAAATCCTCTGTGATTTGAGTGAGTGTACATTATGAATGAGTGTACATTAACATGTAAATAGAAGTCTTTATTCCTGCTTTCTGAATGATGGTAGCAATTGTGGAATAAAGCTGTGCTTAATGCTTGCAAAATGACAATTAACAGAAGTTTTCATTTGCTGAAAGATTCATTCACCCAGCCCTTCTAATTTAGCTTTGTGCTGTCTTAACACTTTCTTATTTTAGGAAAGCTGTTTTGTATCAATGGCAGTATTTTCTTTCCTTGGTCTTTTACTTTGAGGTTGAAATGTTTGAGGGAGTCCAGTTGTAAAGAAGAGGTTTATGAAATCAGTACTGGATTATTATTTGCTTCTGTATTACATGCTTGTTCACAGAATTTATTTTGCCAATTTAAAGCAAATTTAGGAAATAACTGAATTTTACAATATGCAGTATATCAACAGGGTGAAACACCTGAACCAAGCACCTTCTCCTTTGTGTCTGTGGTCTTTGCAGGAATCTAATTTTTTGTTATCCAGAAAACACAAAGCTCTTCTTCTGTGAAATTGAGTTCTTGCAGAACTGACGTGTTTTTGAAAGAGAAAATTGGCATTTCTGTAGGAACTGGTAATGAACCAATATAATTAGTATCTGAGTGCAGATGAACTTAACAAATAATTTTATTTAAAAGGCAGTTTCATTTGTCCTGAGTACTTTTTGCGTGCCATGGCTGCATTATAAACACTGATGTAATTTTCCAGCCTTCCAAATGCCAAAGAGTAATAGCAGATTCAAATTAAAAATAAGAAAATTACACTGATTTCAGTGTATTCCAAGAATGGCCTCACTTTTCTAATAAATTACAATTTCTGTTAATGTAATGTGAACAAAAATAATTCATGTAACATTTGCAGTGCTGATGAATATTGTCAGAGCTACATTTTTTTCAATTCTAACAAACTAATGAAATTACGGAAAAGAGAGGTTTGATAACTGTTCATGAATCCTTTTTTCCACTTGCTTAGGCATTTTACTTTTGCCAATCTAAAACAAGAGATGGAATTTTGAGCTTTGTTTGGTCCTTAAAATATTTTCATGCAGAAGAGCTTTAGTCATGTTATACCTACTATGCAATAGCCATTAAGGGTGAAGTCAGTGTCATCTGAAGTCTAGACTAAAAGTTTAGGCTTAGCTGACGTACATACAAAGAACCATCTCATTGTATAAGAAATTCTTAAAGCTGAGAAAAGTGCATTCATGTACAGAATTGAGAGATTTTTTGTTTATGTATGATTCAGAGCTGTAAAAAATTGGAAATTTATATGATGAAAATTGTGCTGACACTAATGTAACATAGTTGAAAAATATAGGGAGCTATCACAGCTTCATCAGTCTTGAATGTCTACTGTTGATAAAGATGCTATTTAGCTTTATGTAATTAAGATACTTTCTTTGGACCATGTTACTAACAGAAAATTAACTGGTTTCACTGAAGTATTTGCTTTCCTTGTATTCGTTGAATGGGATATAGAAAGTAAAACTAACTTCTTAAAGGATGATCAGCAAAGCAGGTCAAAAGCTCTTTTCATTGTGTGTAGGAAAAGCTAACATGTGAAAATAATGCATTGGTTCCAAATTCAGATGAAAACTCCAAATTCTCAAATGTGTCAGTACTACATGAATTAAATCTTCCAGCTTGATAATGTCAAAAGATTTGATTTCTAATGTCTGAAAAATTGTTTTGATGATACTGAAGGAAAGTATTTATAAAAATGTGGAACATAAAATAAATGTAGTAAATTAATATTGCAAAAGATGGACATTTACAGTGTCTGAACTAGAAAGTCATACTTTATTAGTTTTGTCAAAGCCAAAAAAGTCAAAGGAATTTTTTCTAACACTCTAAATTCCCATTTTTTTAAAAATTAAATAATTTCCATGATTATAAGATTGCAGTTTTGATGGCAAAGTAATTGTTAAAAATATAAAATATTTACAGCTATCTTGTATCATAATAAGCAGGACAAGACAGACTTGACAGATCAGCATTCCCTTTATTGGTGTACCCAGTAGATTGGAATCAGTAGTGATGAATGTAGAGAACGTGGGAAGAATAAAAGAAATTGAGATTCAGATTCAATGTAAAGTGATCATTTAGTGGGAAATATATTCAACAGATTCTCACTGATCAAAAGAAGATCTGCATTAATCAAAACAATGTGAGAAATAATAAACTAATACATTGACCTAGTAACAAACATTAAATGATAGATTGGTTAAGATTATCTTTGTTATAGATGCAGAAGGATGAGTGTAGTTTCAAACTTCTGTATCGTGTAGTAGCCTCTTCCATGAAACAGGAAATTAATGTGTTTTCTTCCATAATTTGGATTTGTAAGAGTATAAAACATTAGCAAAAATGAGAGGTTTAGGATTAGTATTTTGAGATTACAGTAAGTATGATACTAAGGTGTTAAATAGTCTTACAAGACATGGTTGATACAGCTCCTTTTTTTCCTATTTCAAGAAGCCACTGATAAAGTGGTACATAAGTTGTTTTGATGTATGTTTCCATATCCAGTGTCTGAAAATTCAACTAAATATTCCTCTTTTTCTCCAATATCATCCAAACTATGGACATGTTTCCTAAAATAGAAGTTTGCTTTCCATTAATAAGTAAATGTCAATGTAACAACTTTATCTTACTCACGTGTAAATGAAATTAAATTTTATTATTTACTAGTTTCTACCTTGTATATATGAGAAGCAATTCCTCTATACTTGTACATATAACTATTTCTGCAGTAGAATATGTAAGGAAAAATCTCAGTGTTACTGTAAAAAAAGACCTCATGATATTGGTACAAGCAATGCCTCTATTTTCATTAGTTGTTTTACTCTAAGCATAAAGGTGTACATTTGCTAGTCAAATAAAACTGTGAGGTTAGATTTTAGTTCTAGATTTTAATCTCTGTTCAACACACAAATTTTCTACTGAGTTTGTATGCAAGAGGAATTCATGATTCGAATTTTTTTTTTAAATCACTGTTTTGTCAAATACCAGAAATAGACTGGGCTTGTTCCATGATGTACATCTGTTGTTTTTCATTTGGTTTGGTTTTTAGTGTTGTGAAAAATTAGAAAATTTTCTTTAGAACATACACATTTGGTTGCTTTTGACATCTCAATCTGGTTATCTGAATATTCTGCTTGGTATGCTTAATATGTCATTAAAAAATATTTCTTCTCATAAAGAAATAGACTAAGTCTATCTGGTAGTAGACTTGTAGTTACCACAGCTATTTAAAAGTAGCCCAAAAGCAGGAAAAAATTATAAAAAATAAAAAAAGGAAAAGTGAAAGAAAATTCTTTAGGGATAATAAAAATGCCAAAGCCAAATTTACAACAGGCATCTCAGCTTTTATTCCAGACAGGCTTCAGTTCAGTGTTTGAACTTGCAAATGCAAAATATTGATCTACATGTAAGAACCATTTAATTCATGAGTTTAAATGCACAGTTTTGTTATTACCAGTGGATGTCTATTTGTGCATCAAACCAAGAACAGGCAAAGCTACATGTAATACTACAGATGTAATTTTTTTCATTGTCCTTGTTCTATACTTGAGTATGCTGATGCAGTGTTGTGTTGACCATCTGCTGCAAAAGGAGTGGTCCTTAATAGCATATTTTCAACAAATAATCAAAATATTACTAAATTTCTAGATGAAGGATAGATTGTAGGAACATTAGTTGACTGGCAAATCATAAAAAGAGATTTTCCTTTATTGCTTTTACTTTCTATCCAGTAGTTTGGGAGATACTTTGTGAGACTAAGCCAAGTGCAGCTTTTAAGTCAAAATTACTCATTCAAGTCTCTTAGAAGGAGAGATAATAGACAAAGCTCTGTCAGCAAAACTGAATCCAAAAGCACAGCAAAATCAATTGCCTATGTATTGATCTTGGTAGAACAGGGAATGCAGTCCTCTCCAGAACTGCCAAGCAGCAGGGAATTTGCAGACTTTAGTGCTCATTTTCTTTTTGTTTGCTGCCCTCTGCGGTTGAAGCTGTAAACTAAAGTGGACTTTGCTGCATGGAGCTAGCTTTACATACTTTGTAATAGTCTAATTTTATTTGCACCTACTGCAGGAGAAGAAATGAAAACTTAGAAATTAGATAAAATACATTATTTCTAGCTTTTTCTTTACCAGCAGAAACACAAGTGTTTTTATGCTTGCAGCTAATTGCAAGAGTATTGGAAGTTGAAAAGGGAGGCAACTCCCATTCTCATTTTTATCTCCTTGGCTGGCTTGGGGGAGCCCAGCTGACCTGTCAGTGTGTTCTGCCTCCCTGCAAGGGGGGATGTATTTCCATCACTGTGTAGGTGTGGGGCTGTTGCTTTTCAGGGTACCTTGAGACTCACAGGGTAATGTCAGTAGGCCAGGACTTCTAGGGCAAAAAGCTCCACAATTCCAACCCTATAAACATTTTTAATTATTTATTTTATGTAAATACACCCATTTGTTGATACCAACATTTGTGTGAAAATTAATTTTTTGTTAGAGCATAAAGGTAAAAACACAACATATGGTAACTTCGTTTGGAGAAAGTGTGGAAAAGAATTGTTTAATAGTGTCTTCTCAGATTATCCAGATGCAAATTCTGGAATATTTTTTAAGGTAAGCAAAAAAACCTCTAAATATGGCAAGCATTCTCTGTAATGGGGACTGAGTTGATACACAGCAAAGTTATCGTCTGCGTTTTGCATCTGTCATTTTTTGCCCTCATGCCTTCATATCTCTGTAGAAGAGAATCCTGTGTTTTTTTTCTTAAATTAGTCATAGTCTCTATTAAATTCACACATTTTTAATAGTCAGTTCATGAAACTAATTTCAGTAGTATTTCTGCACGAAAGACTTGGCTGTCTATAGTTGAGTTCAAGCACTTGTCATTAGTACTGTTGAGATACAGCTGTGGATGGTGGAAATGTAAGGGCAAAACTCCAGAGGAGCTTCACTTCCTAACCCTTCTGTGGAGCACAGCAAGATTTTCATCAGTGGCATTCACTTCCCTCTGCATTCACAGGAATACTACTTCCTTTACTTGAAAGGGCATTGTGAAGTGTATAAAACAACAGCTGGGGTCCAGATATTGCATGAACAACTCATAGATATGTGAGCACCAAGGTAGTTCTGAAGGGTTGTTGACCTTTCAATAGAGCAGAGTTGGCAGGCTGTCTCAGTAGCATCAAAAGCAGCAAGAAGAGTGCTGTGAGATGTTTAATTATTTGAAATGGTGAAGAGCACAATGGTGAATGTTCTGTCTTGCTGTATGTGATTGCTCTGGTGTACTGGTGACAGTTTGACTCTGGAGGAAAAAGTGTTACGTACTTGATCACCAGTGTCATTCTTTATGCAGGACCCTGTCGTCTTTGATGATTGCAAAGATCTTTCTAGGGCACACCATAATTAGGGTCTAGGTTCTGATAATTACAGTTATGGAGAAGCAAATTTTAAATTCAGAAATGTCTTTAACAAGAGAAGATTTCTCTGTTTCAGAGATTTTTAAGCCAACAGTTCGCTGTAATTCTTGCTGCATGAAAGCCTACATCAGATGCTACAAAGAAACTGAAGCTATTTAGAAAGTAATTAATGCAGCCAAGTTTACAGTTGATTAGATATCCTATTGAGAGCTGTCCTGTTTTGCACCATCATGTTTTCATGCTGCTTGAATAAATCTGTCAATTATTCTGTTCACTGAAGAATTTCCTTAATACTATCTTCAATTGCTACTTTATCCCTTGGCTGTGAGAATTTTCAGATGAAAACAATGTATTTCACTGTTGAAAAAAAATGCTTCATTATGACAACAAGGTTTTGTGAGATAAAGCATTTCACAGTGCTGCTGAAATTATTATTATGGAATGCATAATTATTTTTTCCCTGTGTTTTGAACATAGGTTTTAAAATATACTAGTTCCTTTTCATATGCTGAAGTGGCTTTTTTTAACATAGTGATGCTTGCATGATGCATATTCCTTATCTCTGGTCAGTGCTTGCTTCAAGACATCAAGATTCAGAATTAACATGCTTTGTGAGAAGACAAGAAACGACTGAAAGCAATACAGATAAAGTTGTGTCTTTATTGCTGTTCAGATGGGCAATTTCTTGCCTATGCTGGAGAAGGCAATCATTTAAACCATCTTCCTAACAAGGAATCTTTAGCAGCATTAAATGTAATTAACTAATGCAAGGGTGTTAAAGAAAAGGTCAAAGAGTCCTCTTAGCTTTAAAGTATAATTTTAAAATGTTTAACAGCTTCCAGTCCTCAGAAGAATATGAACAAAAAGAAAAGCATTAAAGCTACCAGTGAATGACAGCTCTTGAACGCAAATATTCTCTATCTTAAATACCATCTTCATTCTTTGATTTTATTCCGTTTCTTTCCCCATATTTGTTTTATGTCTGTGTGTTTGTTGTTAAAGTGACATAGCATTTCTAGCACTTTGCTCAGTGTGTGCCTTTTCCTTCCCTTTTCCTTCACAACTGCTCCAGACTGATCGCATAAACCCAGATGACATAGATTTAGAAAACGAACCCTGGTATAAATTCTTTTCAGAGCTGGAGTTTGGACGTCCGGTAAGTGAGGACAGAATGTTGATATTTGCACATAAGGAAAAAGTATTTTTAGAATGAGGAATTTAAATTACCGAATCCAGCAAGTATATGCTACTAAAATTAATATAAGGGATTTTTTCTGAGGAAGGGCAGCAAAGTCCCATGAATATAAGTATTCTTTTTAAATACGCTCTTAACTTGCTAGAGTAGTTATAGTAATAGCTTTATAAGGAGTAAGTATTAGACATATAGTAGTGTGTAAGTATTTAATAACAAGACAAATTCCATGATAAACAGGGATGTTTGCTAGTTTCCCTAAATTTTTTGCATTTGGCTGGATTATTTTTGAACAATCTTCTAAGACAGAAAAACATAACTGTTTCTGTTAAGGATGCTAACTTACAGATCATATATTTTACTTAAAGGACTATATCTAAATTTAAATGTATGAAGCCATAAACAATTTTCTTATAGCAGGAAATAATGAGATTTTTTTTTCCTTTTTTTCATCTCTTATATGCATACATGCAGAATACGTATTTTGTACCTGAACACAGAGATATGGGTTGGCTCTGTTTTCAAGCTGGGCACCTGTTTCAATAGACAGACTTCAGTTCTGCTCCAATTTTCACAAATAGCCATTACTCAAAAAAAGGGGCTCTGGCAAGCAGCTGCTGGTTTAGATCTGCTGCCTTACGTTTAAAATTATAAACCTGAAGAGTTCCATCTGGCAGAAACACCTGAAAATCAGAAATATCTCAATTTTTCACCTTTGATTTCTTATGCACTTGCAGTTCTTCTGCAAATGTCATAGGCTTAATTGTATCTACGCATCTCAGGCTGTTTGTATTGTTTTACAATGGTAAAACAGTAACATTGTCCTTGAGGCAAGACCAAGAACTAGGTTTCACTTCCTCCCTGCACAATGCCTTAACAACTAGGTTGGAGATGCACCTGCTCTTGCTTTTGCACACTCCCTCTCTGGCTCCACAGAGCTCAAATTCTTTCCTGTACACTCTAACATCTTTAGGAAAAAGGATAGCAAATATCTTCGTCCCAGAAGAGTGTCTAAGAGAATAATTGGAATATGCAGACAGGTGGAAAATTAAAAGTTGCTAAAATCCCCTTATAGAAAGGAAGGAAGTAAACTCAAGCATTCCCTCAGTCTTTTTAAGCATTCTCATTGCTCCCCAGGATCCTCCCCAAGATTTTTTTGAGTATAAAAGCAGAAGCCAAGGCCGCAGGCAAGAAATCTGAAGTAGTCATGACCTTGAGAGTATTAGGTTTAAAATACCCCCATTCTTTTCTCTCCCTGTCAGCCAACAATTCTCTGGAGGCCTATCAGAATTTTAATTAGTGACATGCCGGTCTACATGAGGAGCCTGAGCACTTGACACAGGGCCTTGGAGGACACCCTGGAACCAGGAACCTTAGTCCTTTTCTGTAGCTAGCCATAAGCCAAAATCAGAACTCCCTGCTACTTCAGGGAGAGCAGAAGAGAAGGCAGATCATATGCACTCTTCTAAAACTTTAATGTTTTAATCATAGCATTTTAAAAAATTACACATTGAATACCCTCTGAAATTTTTTTTTAAAAAAAGGTAAATATATCTGGGTTAAATTTCCTGTGCAGTGGTCTATAATGTTATCACATTGTCATGGATTACACTTAATATCCATTATCCTGCCACTCAAGTTGTATTGTTATTCCTCCCTCTAGGTGGACAGAAACAGTACAGATAAATTCTTCTGATGAACCATATCTCAACAATATTTTACTGATAACAATAACATTTAAGATAAAATATATTGAAATTCCTCCAAGGGAGCTGTGATGCTTTACACTTTTCTCTCTCAGTATTAAGAACTGCTGGTATTTATTCAGCCATTCCAGTTGTAAATTTTACCACTGAAAGTTACTAACATTTTATTAAGATATTTTGAAAATAACACATTTATCCTTCCATTCTACCCATGTGTGTCCCTCTTTGTATCTGACGCTGTCAACACTTAATTTCTAACTGTGTCACCTTTTCCACATGTTTCATTCCTTGCTGCCATTGATTCTCCTCCATTTCATCTCTACACTTCTGCTTTTATGATGCAGCCACCTAAAAAGCTTTTGGACTATGTTCAAGACAGTTCTTCTGGTGTTTCCAATGAGGTAAATGAATGGTTCTTTTTCAGATGATTCTCTTGGGAAGAAGGGTTGGAATGCTCACCATTTGTGTCTTAAGTTTGTTAAAATTTAGTGGTTTCTTTCTGATAGCTGTGAGACATTTCTAATTCACAATCATTGTATCTTTGTCTTCATATCTTTCCAGATCACTAGTGCATTTGGATGTTGATCTTATTATCCTAGGAACTGTGAGTCCTTGTCCCCAAAACTTCTCAGAGATTAACACCCAGAATTACACAACACTTCATATGTCTCTAACTCTTTGACAAATTCCCACTTTTCAGAGTTGGGCAAGTGCATTGCACAATTAATCCAGCAGAACAGTATATTTTTTAATTAAAACATCTGACTGCAGATTCTATGTGTCAAGTGAAAGCCTTTGTGGCTAAGCTGTCATTTCTCCAATTAAGTATTTATGACTAAGGTTGCTCATCAGGTAAAACAGCAATTAATAGTACTGTTGTAATTTATAACTCAGGATTGACAGTTTCTGTCAGTACTCCAAATAAAATTCATCAAGATCAGGAAGTGGGCTGACATTGCCCTACTCTGAGTGGGAGAGATTCAGGCTTTCATTCCTTCTCCACTCCCTCCGCATTTTTACAGCATTAGGGCAAAAGTCAGTGAATCCTCTACTGGCAACTTTGCTTCATATGGTGGCTTTACTTCATTTGTATTTGTGATTCACTATCATCTTCCGTAGTTTCGCCAAAACTTAAACTCAGTTTGTGGTCTTAAATTGCTCATTGTTTGCAATTTACTCTGGTTTGTTTTAAGCTCTCTCTATATATAGAAAAACCTCATAACTGTGAAATTTGGGCCCAGTTCTCTGATAGACACAGCTTCTAGGCCTTTTCTAATTCCTTTTGGTTTTCGATATATCAAGGAAGACAATTTAAAAGCCCTAACAAAATTTGAAATATTCCCATGTTCAGTAGGTCTGGGTAAAATGGCTGTTAAGTAACACTGGTTTTCTCTTTGATTAATTTTCAAAAAGTCCTGCCTTTAATTTTGAAATTTTAATAATCTTTAAATATGATAAATCATGTTCAAAAACTACAGCAACTTAATATTTCTCTGGAGGGGGAGACTATTCAAAATAACTTGATAAAGTATTATAACCATCATGCAAATAAGCCTATTTGTTATTTACCTTTTGCCTATTTTCCCTAGCTCCATTTTTAGTCAGCATTAAAACCTTGATGCATGAAAAAAGCTAAAATACAGGCTTAATTTAAAATATGTGTCTCATTTTTTTAGTAAAACCAAATCAAATATTCAAAAAAGACTGTATTTGGTAGTTTGGAGTTGTCATCTCCAATATTTTTTTTTTCAAGTGGCCTTTATTCACATAGAGCAGCGTTGAATATTGTGGAAGATGGCTAATTATCTTTGGAGATGGGACAGATATGTTCAGTTGGGCCATCTAAAAGTAGGTCCATAAATGCCCAAGAGCTGACAGGACAGCTGCAAACAGTAAAACAAGCAGTAAAAAAACAACCACACACAGTGTTTATTTTCACCTTTCCTCTATATGTCACATCAGTGAAGCTCTACCTGTGGAGAGAAGGTACAAACTCCACACATTGTATAAACAATAACATATGCCTGTAGTAAAAATTAGTGTAGAATGGGCAACATACAGGATCTGTCATACAGAAAAAACTTCAAAACCAGCATTGAATAAAGGATACAAGGGCAAGTTACATTCAAGATGATAAGAGAATCTTAAAGGATGAAAAGCAAAAGCCATATAGTAACCCAGCAGTCAATTATGGCATGATACACACTTCCAGGCATCTTAGGCTGATCATTGACACACTGTGTATGGCCTGGGGGATGCTGTGGATAAGGAAGTTCCTCTGGTGTGATTTACCCATAGCCTTCCACAGGAGACAGTGAGGATCTGCTCTGCCCTGGGGAGTGACATCATGGTCTGTGCAGCCCTGGAGGTACTACAGGTGGTGGGAAGCAATCACTGCCTCTGGGCCATTTGACCACTGTCACCCCACTGTGCTCAGTGGTCGCTAGTGGAAGTGGTTGGCACCTGCACAAAAGAATCCACAATGACAATTTACCTGCAGTGTTTGTACCACCTTGTGCAACAGTTCTGAGAGATCACCTGTTGATCTCTGAGAAACTGTGGTCCCCAGTTTCCTTCCTGGCTGATTCCAGACTGTGGCAGTGACTGGTCAAGAGAAGGAAGATGGTTGTGGCCAGTTTTGAAAGGAGACTTGGATGTTTTCCAGGACAGACTGAATGTGTGTTTTATGGATAGTGCAGGGAAGCACACAGACCTGAGGCCTTTGCATACTGTGGTTATAGTGGCTGTTGGGGTGAGCAACAGTGTCTGGCTTCTATGCTTTTATTGCAGACAGACCTCATAGTATTGGATATATATCTCAAAATCATTGAATTTGGAGAGTGATGGGAGAATCATCACAAAGTATTTTTAAGCCTTCAGAGGATGTAAAGAAAAACTTGAAAATATGAACTATGTGAACACTTGGAATTATCTTAGCTCAAGTTTTAGATAACATCTGTTTCATATTGTAGCATATTTGTGTGGCTGTCCCTGTCCCACAGTCCTACAAAATCTGTTCCCAAATATTCTACGACTACTGGCAACTTCTAGAGGTGTACCTAAGTGTCAGTTAACAAATCTGGGTGAAGTTCTGTTCATGAACTTGCAAATCAGATCACTGGCGGGGGAAGGGGGGAAGTCTAACAAAAGAAAGTACTTATACAGGCTATGAGTGCCGTTACTGTGGCAGTCCTTCAGGACAAAGATTTTTCCATGCAAAGAAAAAGACAAGCAGGCTCTCTGTAAAGGAGAAAAGTATTTCCTGGACCTTAGAAAACTGTATGTAGTCCATTGGTTATGGAAAGCTGAAATGACATGCCAAGAACTTGAAAGAAATTTAAATCTTGAACCTGACTGCTTTGTACCCATGAAAAAATACCCCAGGAACCATGCAGTTCACTGGTTACCAGAATTGTAATATTACTTAATGCTGATTGAAGGCTTGAAATGGTTGATTTAAAATCAGTCGTCATTTAAGGTTGACTTTGTATTAATAATACAATTATGGAAGTTCCATTTCCCAGTGTTCATGCAGTAGTTACATCTGTAACTCCATAAGCAATGACTAATGTTCTGTGATGAGAACTGTTCTTCCCAGGATTATAAGCTATATAAGGCCAGTTGCTGACTACAAACATCATGAGATTTACAAAAGTTTCTGGCTATTACTGATTGTAGGATTTTGGTGAGTAACTGAGGGATAAGGAGAAGATTTGCAGACCTCACATGTACATGAAAAAATAGTTTCCAGATTTTTATGTTTTTATGGTAAAGATTTGTTTAAGCTGTTCCATGTCTGGTTTTGAAAAGTGTATAGAAAAGCATGATTTGGGATCATTATTTAGCAGTGCTTTCAAGGAAAAAATATTACTGAAGTAGAATAGGAAATGAAATCTAGCAATACTTTTTAAAAGCTGCATAATTTATTCTCATGAAATGTTGCTGTGCCTGTGACGGAGTGGCCAGGATGTTAATCATCTTGAGCTGTTGTTATAGGATTTGCCACAGAGCAACAAAGAGTCAACAAACATGAAAAACAAAAATTGTCACTCTTTTTTCAAATACAAACATAACAATCCATGTTTGTTTTCACAGGCTTCCTTATATCATCACTATTCAACAGACAGAGGCCTGGACAGGCCCTCCAGGTAAGAAACACTATCTATTACTTCAGCAGACACAAATTATCCAGCCTGAGGGTATTCTTTGAAATAAGCAGATTTTGTGTAGAGTCAGATTTTAACATTCTCCTTGTGAGTTACTGCAAATTAGATACTTAGAGTGTTGATTTTGATACTGATGATCAAAATAATTTTATCTTAGTTTTACAAGGATACACACTTCTGTGTGTTTACAAGGATACACGCTTTTTTTGTTTACAGTCAAATTAACCATACTGTGTTCTGAGTCTTTCCACTAACATCCTTGAGCTTCTCTCTCAACAGCAGTGATTTATGCTTTACCCTTACTGCCTGCAACATACTCAGCACTGTTTTCCTAAGCATGATGCCTTGACTCTTCTTGGTCTCTTTTTCCTACCTTTGCATTAAAATTCCAGTTCCAAAAAACAGTCTAAAAGAACTTGATGCATTTGTTTCAAAGAAAATGGCATGGTAAAAACTTTAAACCAATCAGCTTAAGAACAAATTCATCTTTTCATTGGAAAATAGGCTGTAAGATGAGTGAGACCAGTGCTTCTTCCCTTTACATGTTTTTCATGTATTTATTGTTGCATTTTTTAATCTATAAACCAATAATATAATAATGACCTTCTTAAATTCCTGATTTCTGATCTCAGAATCAGACTGCTACTGATACTGCTTTTTTCTGTAGTTCTGCAAGTACTGCGAGTGACTACAGAAAGCGAAGGAAGTCAGAACCTGCTGTAAGTCATCAGAGGGCACACAGTGATCAGAACGCCAACAGACCCAACCTGGGCCGCACAGACACACAGGGCCCGTGTACCACCCTTAGGAAGCCTTTAACTAGCTCATCTCCTTCTTCTCCATCAAGAGCAAAAGGTAAGAGGAGACCATATTAGTTAGCAGAAAACTACAGATGGATGATGTGTTGGACCATACATTGGTAGCAACTGCCTTCTGTCGCTCAGTGTGCTGTCCCAGGGGATGTGATGTGAAGCAACAGCTTTGGCCCTTTCATGAAAGGCTAACTTGTTTATTCTTATGGGTGTTAATTTAAGCTGAAAAGCTGGATTTGTAACAAGGATTTTCCAGTTTCAACCGCTTGTTCTAACAAAAGAAAACCAACTAAAGGAAGGCTATTAATTCTACCACAAGATATAAACCCTAACACTTTTATTAACTCTACTACTCTCTTACTAGATTATTGTGATTTTAAAACGAGTTTTATTATACTGAGGAAGAAATAACCTGTAAGATTAAAGATGTGTTTCCAGGATAGCAGACCTTTTAAATCCATAGCTGATGTCTTAGACATTGTCACTTATCAGGAACTAATTTAATCAAGAAACATCCAGAGTCTGATTTTTTACTTTCTAAATCCTTGGAAGTATTTAGTACAGCTGATGCAATCTAATTAGCTTATTTTTTGGCAAGCAACTCACCATCTTATTAGTGTTTTCCACATCTCTCCAGGAAAAAGATCACAGAGTCAGTTGTACATTTGGATCTGGAGGTTTGAATGGGTTTTTCTAGAATGACAAAAGACTTCCAGTAAAGTAAAACATAAAATAGAAGTAATATATAGAATAATATGACATACAATATGTCTCCTTCTGTTCAAATTATTATTATTCTCTTAATTGCTCTATTTTATAGCTTTACTAATAAGTAAACCTCTGTAAAAGTAAATTCTCAATGAAAAGAACATAATATCCAGACTGCAACAGAATGTGTCAAAGAAAAGCAATGAGGAACACTGAGAGTGAAGTGGTTGAAAAGCAAATGTATTTTAAATATTTAAAACATTAAAGTGTTATAGCAGTAATTTTAAAAGTGGATTAGCTCATCCATTTGGTTTTCCAGGCTAGGCAGTAAAAAGCAGATAAATTCACTTATTTGCATGTGCCTTTGACTCTATCACCAATAACAAGCACTAAGTACGACTTCAAGACTTCCTGTGTTTTAAAATCCTTCTATTAAGAATATCTTCCACAGCCAATTAGCCTTCAGAAGGTGACACTGTTCTCTCCCAGCATTATGACCCCTGTAGAATGTTAATTTTTCTTGAAATTAACCGATTTGTTAAAGAAGGAGCACATTATAAACTATTTGATCAGCATGAATTTTGAACTCAAGTGTTTCAGTTTCAGATCTAGATTGAATTTTCTTTAGAAAGTAGACTGAGCTGTTTGAAACAACCTTCCTGAGCGAATGTTGCCACTTGAGACCAGTTTTGAAAGTTCAGTACAATTATGAAAGACCACCATTCCAACTTTGTATCATAGTGTCTTCTAGATCTACCATGTACATAAAAATGTGTCTTAAAGCTTGAAAACTCAGGCCTTTGTTATGGAAGTCAACGTAAGGGTTATTTTTTACTTCTATACTGTGATTAGGCTCAGTAAACTGATACACCTTCCTCTACACCTGTAGAGCACTTCCTGAGTTGCTTTTTTCTGCATAAGCTGTACAAAACTGTACAGCTTTCAATGCTATCACACAGGGAAGGAGCAGGCTACCTGTGAATGACTTGGAGAAAGATTTATCTTTATTTTAACTATCTTAGAATATGTGGATGCTGTGAACTCTGAGCATTATACAGGTTAAAAATCCTAAACAACATTTTCAGAATGCTCAGATGGAAAAGTCAGTATTACGCTGAGGTCTAGATTTGTTGTATGGCTTCATCTTTAAATCCTTTGCAGCTTCTATTGTCTGTTGACCTGCTTAAAAATCCCACTTAATCCCCAATTAATGCCTGGTTTCTTACGTTGCTTTGATGGCAGGGGTTGTGGGGGAGATAACATCTCCATAATTAATAAGGAATTCTTTTTGTTGTTCAAATTATTGTGAGTGCATTTTTGCAGCTGTAAAATAACTTACTAGCTCTACTGTCCTAGGCTCTAACAAACTATGTACTGACCTAAGTTGATAGATGCACTAATTTCTATGTCTTTTCTAGCCTTTCTAATACTTACTGATGCTAATTCCAACTTTCTCAATCTTTTAATTTCTGGCAATGTCTCTTTTTTACCATGCTGCTCTATGGATTATAAAGGTGGGGATATTAGCAAAGTATATCCATCTCTTTTAAGTTACTCAGTGCACAACCACAACACCTCAAATGAATTAGATTACTGTAGCACTTACAGACAACATTTAGCTGTTCCAAATGATTCAAGAAGGGCAACCAGCTACAAGAATGGCTGGCAAATGACTCGCCAAAATGCAGAAGTCTGGAGCAGCACAGAGGAAGCTGCCTCTCCAAAGAGGAAATCTCGTAGCTGTGATGACCTGTTAACAGATGATCGCGATAGTTACCCTGATGCACAGGCCAAGGCTGAAAGCATGGGCTCTCTGTTATGTGAGGAGGACTCCAAAGAAATCTGCTCAATGAACTGGAACTCCCCATATGTTGAGGGCCGTGGTAGTGGTAGGTCAAGAGTTCGTCACAGATCTGCGCATGATGCTCCAGGTTTCCTGAAGATGTACAAAAAGATGCACCGCATCAATCGCAAGGACTTGATGAATTCTGAGGTGATTTGTTCTGTCAAGTCCAGAATATTGCAATATGAAAAAGAACAGCACAAAGGTATGCTTCAAGGCTGGAGAGAGTCTTCTACTGAGGAGGTGCCCAGAGATATGGTGCCAACCAGAATAAGTGAATTTGAGAAGTTAATTCAGAAGTCAAAATCAATGCCGAACCTTGGTGATGACATGTTGTCAACTGTTACATTAGAGCCTCCTAAAAATGGCTTGTGTCCAAAGAGGAGATTTTCTATCGAATCTCTGCTGGAAGAAGAAACTCCAGTCAGACATCCCTCTCAGGTACAACGGAGCTACAAGTCTAAAGCCCTGGTGCCAATTCATATTGAAGTGACCAGTGATGAGCCACAACGATCACATATAGATTTCTCAGACAGCGATCAAGATGGAGTGGTTTCTGATCTCAGTGACTTTATCCAGATAGAGGGTTCATCCTTTTGTAGTGAAAGTGACTTTGATCACTTTTCCTTCACTTCATCTGAAAGCTTTTATGGGTCAGGCCATCACCACCACCACCATCACCACCACCACAGGCATCTCATCAGCTCCTGCAAAGGGCGATGCCCAGCATCCTACACCCGCTTCACCACCATGCTAAAACATGAAAGGGCTAAGCAAGAAACCACTGAAGACCCAAGGAGGCAGGAAGCAGAATCTGGCCTGTCTAAGATAGCATTCCTCGTCAGTCCAGTGCCTTTCCGGAGGAAAAAAAGTGCAGCTCCTAAGAAACAAACTGAAAAGAAAAAATGCAAGTCATCTGTATTTGAAGCACTAGATTCTGCACTTAAAGACATCTGTGACCAAATTAAAGCTGAAAAAAGGCGGGGAAGCTTGCCTGACAACAGTATATTACACAGACTTATTACTGAGCTGCTTCCAGACATTCCAGAAAGGAATTCATCTCTTAAAGCTCTGAAAAAGAGTCCCATGCACCAGCCTTTTCATCCACTGCCTCAAGATGGTGCTATCCATTGTCCACTGTACCAGAATGATTGTGGAAGATTACCTCTTAGTGCCTCTTTTCCAGACATGGATGCAACTAACAACAATGATAGTGCACTGTGTTTCCAAGGTGGATTAACTTTCTTCCTCTATCCTTGTGATTGACTTATCCAACCTTACTCCCTGTGTTTCCCACCCTTTCTCATTCCACTTTGTGTCATCTATAAGAAGCTTTCATCCCACCAAATTCTTAGTGAAGGACATCATTTTCACATAGGTGTTGAGGATAGATAAATTTTCTGTCTATTCACAAAATACAGTAATCAGAACAACTGAAGTAGCAGTGCATTTCAACTAATTGAAACTAAATTAGTTCTATAAATTATAATGATGTTATTAAGCAGTGAATTCATGCATCATAAGATGCTGGTCAAACTGAAAACAATATGCAGATAACCCTTTCTTTATCACTAAGAAAAAAAGAATCTGTATCTAAAATGTGTTTTACTATATAATTTTATTAAATGTAAGTGATTAAAATGCTGTTAATTCTGTCAGTATCATAGAAAGTCGATTCAGTTATCTTATTTATCCACTGCTTTGTGTTACTTTTTGTGAATAGATGTTAAGGTCATTTTAGGAAGTTTCCATTTCCACTGTTCAAATGATACAATTTCCAATTTCTGTGGCAGCAGAACTAATTATTTTCATAGAATTTCAAAATGTCTATATAATTTTGAGAAATGTCCTGTCTTCTTAGAAGGGAATTTCTCAATAATCAAAACTTGAATGAAATTGTCAGGGTAAGTATGACCAATCTGTTTTTAAAGTTACTGCTTTGAGTTGTTTGTTGCTCTGCTTCCTTTTTTTTATTATTTTATTCAAAAAAAAGAAAAAAAATTACTTGAAAGATATTGTTGAAATCCCAAATGGATATAAGAGAGAATGTCTTTAATATAGAAATTATGGATTATTTGATCAGACCCATTTTATCCTTATTCTCACATACTTTTCTGTAACTTTTGCAAGTAGCACAATAATAAATATGTATTTAAAGAGAAATCAGAATTGAATCTCTTTCCATCTTCTCTTAACTAGTTGTGATAGACCTATTTAGAATAGAAAATTTGGTTAAAAAACAGCTATAAAACACAGTTCAGAATTGAATTAGTCATACTCGAGGCCTGATCATGATTAACCCTGGCAGTTCTACATGAACTACATGAGTACTACATGGTGAGACTGAAGTTGTTGAAAAATGTGCTGGTCACATATTATAGTTGCTAAATGAGAATTTTCCAGTCTCTGAAGATAAGGAAATCCATATTGTAAAGTAAATGCGGATTTCTAATAGCTTTTGCAGCTATGAAGGAGCCTGGCATGAGGAAAGCAATGCATTCTGTCAACATTAATATCCTTAAAGTAGCATGGAGAATGAGTAAAGCAGAATATTCCATTAGTTTCCATCAGCACCAGTCATGGCTGAGCTCTGCTTTTAATCAAATTTTGAGTTGTGTTGGATCTGTGTGCATCTCTTACAGCCACACAGAGACCTGAAGGTCATAGCAGACAACTGAAATCTACTAATATTGACTGCATAAGAAGCTGCAGAGAAAAAAGGGAAATTGTTTGTCCTAAAGTTTCTGCATTTTCACTCCTTTCCAATATCCTTCTCTTACTGCTAGAAATTAAATAAATAAAAAAAAAAAAAGACGTGTTTGGAATTATTGTATCTTTAGGTTTATGCAGTAGGTGGTACATCCTCATTCAGGAACAAATGCCATACAAAAATGCTGTCCAGAACTGGGGCTATGATGTACTTACTGGGAATGACATGCCTACAACCAATGGCATAAATAATAAAACTATCTCTTTACCTCTATTGTATTTATCAATAGCCTCACGTTTTTGTGGCTTAGCCGACAACCAGTTAGAATGGATGAGATGCTTTCAGTTCTTTTCTCTGTTCCATTTGTATTTCTTTAGAAATATATGAGCTTGAATAACAATACATTGTGGGAATGACAACAAACATAAATCACATTTCCACTAGAAAGCAGCACTGTGGTAGTAGGAGACTAAAAGAGTACTTCTCAGAAGTTAAGAGACAGTTCATTAAATAGTTCTATTTTTGTTTCACATTCGCAACTTGCAGAGCTATAGTGTGTATAAAATTTTGATTTTATCCTTATTAAATGAGAAAATATTGACCATCCTATAGTAAACATTGGTAAACTGTGCTTTAGAAAAGTCTGCCACATAGATTGGTGAGTAATATAATTTGTATTCCATTTCTTAAAACAGAGTTGTTTTTATGAAGTAACATCCTTTTAAATTCCCTTGTGCTGCCTAACATGTGCCCCTGGTAAAGTAGAAATGCATCTTAGATCACTTAGGAGGAAACAATGTTTCTTCACATTTTCTCATTGAGGCATGCTTGAATCATGTGTTGTGCATGTAATTCTGTGTTTATGTTGTTGGCATTCCAAAAAACGTCATGCAGCCTGATGAAGTCGGAGTACTGCTGTCATGTCTTCCACTTAGCCCAGTAGGGGAGCATCCCTTTTCACAGTGAGGCATAAATACACTCTCTCATATTCTTCTGCTCTGGATCAGAGGACAGCCTTAGCCTTTGCTTAAAGTTAGTTGTTTGTTATTTTTCCTTTAAAGGTACTTTTAATGGTCATATCATGTGCTTTTCTACTAAATGTAAAATAATAGATTTCAATATCTTTTCACCCCCCTAAACAAAAGCAAGCAGCATCACAGATTTGAATGATTTTATCGTCGTTTCACATAATCTCTGTTTTCAGTAGACCAGGAGTCTCCTGGAAGTTATTCTTCTGCTTTCACTGATGTGGGACGATGTACTCCAAGGGAGAGAAGAGGAACTACAGACAAAGAGGTAGTGAAACAACAATAAATAACACAGAGATATCCATATGGAAAATCAGTAACATATTTGAGACAAGATTTCTGTTGGTTTTAAGACACTACAATGATGCAGATCAAAGGAACATTATCTTCCTTTTTCATTAAGGAGATTGGTGCTTCAAGAAATAAAAATAAGATCAAGCTTTGTAAGATAAGCTGTATTCTTCTGTTTATTGTTAAATAGATATGGACATAAAATCACAAGTTATTGATCAGCTCTGTCAAAGCTGATTGGAGTGTGTGTTTGGAACAGAGGAAAATAACATGTGACTGGGGAAAGGCTCTTTGAAAACTCAAAGTATTACACAAAGAAACTGCCTTGGTAGTTTCAAAACTGATATATCTATATTTCACCTTTATTTTTGTTTGGAAAGCAAACCACTGCTGTTAGTGGATTAAACCAGTTATCCTAAGAGCAGTCTCTAACATCTGTAGCAGTTGGTGATTGTAATTAGATACTGATTGCTTGTAGTAATGCTTTGGAAGGGGAAATGGAAGCAGGCATACCACCTTTAAAGTAACACAAAGCATCACTGAAAAGTACATATTGAAAAATAAGGTATATTATTCTGCATCTCAAGAATGCTTAAAGATCTAGAACTATAAATGCTTTCCAAACAACATAAAAGATTACTGTATTTTAACTGCTAATGTGTAAGATTTTGCTCTGAGCTATATACCTTGATAAATGGTGGTATGGTTAGAATTGAATTCAGATCCATTTATACCCCACTGCCATGTTTATATTGCTGCAATTTGATTAAAAATCTGATTTTTTTAAAAAAGACTTCCCATTACAAAATACAGGCTAAAAATGTTCTAGGAGCCATACTGTGTGTTTCCTTTAAAGAATCCTTGACATGGAAAGTCATCTTTCAATTTGAAAATACGTAAAATACTTAAATTACAAGCCATTTTTAAGATCACTTTAAAAGGTTTAAAAAGATTAAAATGGAAAGGCATCTCTATTTCCAGTATGTTTTGTACATTTCAAAGTATTTTGTATTTAAACAGCTCCACTGTTCTTTTAATATCCACTTTTTCTGTTATTTGCTTTAGTAGTTACAATACCAGCTGTGCCAAAATCAGGAAAGACTGAATAGGGCTTGGCTACAGTTGGTATGAATCATATGTTGATATGAATATTCCCTCCTATCTAAAAAACTGTTTTTAATAACAGCAAGGAACTGAAAAATGCTTTAAAATTTAGGCTATCTTATTTGAAGGAGATCTGTAATGGAAAACTGTATTAGTATTGCAAACTTCAAGTTGACAGGGTCCCTATAATAACTTCAAGGACTTATTATAGTGAAGACAATTCTGTAAGTGTGCTAGATTTGCTAGTCTTAAAATAACGAGAAGGGAGAGAACCAAATCAAGAACACCTGGCCTGGAATAAATGTAAAATGTAAAATTTACGTGTCCCTTTTTATTCATGTCATAAAAAGATGTGCACCTTTACATGATGACAAATAGTATCTCTCAGAAATAGCGTAATCAGCTCATTCTAGTCACTAGTACATCCTAGAGAGGCATTTTTTAGAATGGGGCAATCTTATCTGTGCAAGTACTTGCAGAGAAAGACTAAATCACTTCAACAAATGCCCTCATGTTGTTCTGCTCATCACTTCCTTGGAAGTATCTGGTGCTGGCTACTTGTCAGATGCAAACAGTCCATGAGGCTGGTGGGTCAGATCACAGTTCATATTTTCATTATGGCTTTGAAAACAGTGAAAGTGTGTCAGCCATACAGGTGAGGAGAGTTAGGGCTGTTTCACAGGGGTGTTTTTTGAAACAATATTGAGCTTACATGTACTTGGTGACAGAACTCGATAAATGTATGAAAGAAATGTTATAATGTGATTGCCTGTGATAGCAAGAGAGCTGCACAGATGACTCAGATCACCTCCAGTCTTGTGCTTTCTTAAAACTATGAATGTAATTATAGAAATTAAAAATATTCCAACCATTTCCAGCTGTCAGAGTGCATATATATATATATATATATATAAAAATTTAACGCATCATTTGCAACTGAAATTCACCTACAGATAACAAGTTTAACATCAAAAGCATCTAAAATACTACAGAATATTAAGTATGTGTATTTATGTTGTACCTAGAGATCTAGTTGCCTACAAGTCACATTGACATAGTTAATGTTTTTATTTTCTTTGGTACTTCTCTTGAACATCAAGTTGCAAAGCAGTCTACATTAAAATTTAGCTATTTCTGTTTTAAGAACACTAAGTCCCAAACACCTAACCACCTTAAAAAAGAAAGATGAATATTTAAATGCCTATTTCTTCAAGAACTACTGTAAAGCTCATCCTTTTCTTTTTGGATCTTGGTCACCTTTTAAAAATTGAAACATTTTTCATATAGTAATACTACCTGAATGTATTAATCACTTTGCCTGTTTTTCAGAAACTGCCAGCTAGAGCTGTATATGACTTTAAAGCTCAAACATCTAAGTAAGTACTAGACTTTTGTTCATTTAAGAATTTGTAATTCAAGCAAACTCTTTCTACCACTTAAGTGGTGTTTGAGCCAGTTTCAACAGCAAATGGCCATGGACACGAGGCCTCTGCTTGCTGTGACAGTAGTCCCTGCATTAGCAAACTGTGAGAAGTTACTCTGTAATAAAATTATCTTAAATTATTGTATTCTCCATTGTATCTGTTTGAACACCTGAACAGCTGTACATCTTCAGCCTTCTAGAGCACAGGTTGTGAGGGACACACACTGAATGCTCTTTGTTGTGAATTACATTTAGGTGACAGAGGGTAAATTCCTTAAATTACTGTCATAAATAATGAGTTTATCAAAAGTCTGTATAATACTTCAGCCTCTTCCTGTTTTCACATACACAGGCTTTCTGCAGGATGTGACATGCCACATTCCAATACAAAAAGCAGTGGTCCATAACAAGATTGGGAACCATTGATTTAGGATATGGGAGAGTCAAAGTACAATGTCTGCAGTTCATTTCTGCTGTTCCAATGATCCAAGACATTTAAACAATATTCAGATATGACCAAACGTTGACACTAGAATTATATTAGCTGTGTCAGGACAAAACACACAACTAAAATTAATTGAAAGAGCAGCACATTAGCTCTTGAAAAACCAAATGGACGATACAGCAAAGATCTCCCAGGGCAGGATCTGAAAATATTCTTAATGATTTTTAAAAGTCCCTTTTTTTGGTATCCAACATTTAACATATCACAGTCTCTGAATATCAAGAAATGGTGAGAACATAATCCTGTGTTCTTCATGCTTCTGAATGGCTGTTATGAAAAAGAATGTGTAGAGCAGAAGCACACCAAGCTGTTATACTGCAGAAAAGTAGTGATAGGCCATAAAGATGTGAAATGCACTCTGTAGTTTCCCTACTGAATTCATGAAGAACACACCAAGTACCCCTCTGATGCCTGTCATAAAAGCAGTACTTAAACAGGTGATCCAAAAGACATCATACTTGCATGAAGACATCATACTAAGTTCTCTGGTGGTAACTAGCAATACTTCCTTGGAATCACAATGTCAACCAGGCTTTTGTAACCTATAGATACTGCATGGGGTTCATAAATGTGAGTCATTTGATTTTCTGTGTTATGATCAACTGGTAAATGTACCACAGCTGTGACACTTTTTCTTCAAATGTTTAGTTACATTCTGTTTCAGTTTGAAACTGTATAAATCTCAGGAACCATGCAGGGAGAAGAGTTAAATGTAAAGCTATAAACATCTGATATAAATAAATTTGTTACAGAGAGCTGTCCTTTAAGAAAGGAGATACTGTCTATATCCTCAGGAAAATTGATCAAAACTGGTATGAGGGTGAGCACCATGGAAGAGTTGGAATATTCCCAATTTCTTATGTTGAGGTTTGTTCTTTGTTTTAATTCCTTTAATTAATTTGGGTACTAGGTCCATAAACCACACAAGAATGATGAAAATCTGGTTTTTCTTTTTTCTTAGAAACTTTCTCCCCCAGAAAAAGCACAGCCTGCCAGGCCACCTCCCCCTGCACAGATTGGAGAGATTGGAGAAGCTGTTGCCAAATATAATTTCAGCGCAGACACAAATGTGGAGTTATCACTTAGAAAGGTACAGTTGAGAACTATCTTTCACCAAAATAGCATTATAATGTCTCCTGCCACACAGAGTCCATACATAGGTAAATACTGTGCTTTGTGCACTCTGCACTCAAGATTTGCAATGCACAAAGCAATACCATGGTAGGAAACTCTAACATAATAGCTTGTTGGTTTGCAGTCTGTTTCAGCTACCTGCAAATAATGTAAATGTGTTGTGCCTTTAATTTGGACTGTGGTAGAGTAGCTTATGCAATCATCTGCTAACTGCCTAGCTATATTTTGAGTTTTCACTTCAATTATCTATTCTTTTCTTTAATTATTATTCCTCACTGTCACAATTATTATAGTAATGATTTCAATGCAGAATAAATAGAAAATTATAGAAGATAAAAGATACAAAAACAAAGCCTCAGAGATATTTTTCTGAATGTAAATATTTGATTTAATGACATTTCTCTGTTTATAATGTTCTATTATCTTTTCTATGCATATCCTGGTGGCTATACTGAATTGCACATGAGCAAAATAACTGTTTAATTTCTGAAGTTTGTTAGACACTGGAATATTAATACTGTAGAGAAACTTTATTATTGCAGATAATAAATACTTAGTTGTAAGTAGTTTGTAAGTAGTGTGTACTTCTCATCCTCTAGGAAGTTCTGCCCCTTTTTTTTTTTTTTTTTAAGAGTTAGACTTCATAGAAGCTTTTCAGTGCTTTGTTTTTATTTTGAACAAAAAAGTAAGGATAGAGATGTTTTGTTGCTGACCTAGAGCCTAATCTAGCACTACTGAAAATAATGAGTGGTTTTTACTTATTTAAAATTTATAAAAGTCAGAGAGGTCTAAAAAAACCCTAGGAATTGGAACTTAGAGAAATTAGAAGTTGGGGGTAATTTGATGTTTTATTTCTTTCTAAAATTAGCTTTTGTGTTTATTGTGGTGATCATAATCTTGACAGCTCAATTTTGGTGTGTTTGAAAAGTTGATTAGCAGATTTTCCTTCATACCAGGATCTCACTAAAGACAGTTGTAGTCTCCCCACGTCAACTAGAGAAACAAAATTAAAGAAATCCAAAAGAATGCAAAACTAATAGGCAAGGATTTGTTTCAGAAAGATATGGCAAAAAAAAACCACCTTATAAACCAAATGTAGCTCATGAAGTACAAAGTTAAAATATAAAGTTGATGTTTTTCATTTCAATTTCTACCGACTCTAAGTGAGGCCCTGCCCATTTTACATAGGAAAAGCACTTCTTTCTCTCATATTTTCAACAGACTCACACTTTTTAGTTTTCTATCTTCACTTATCCCAGTTTTACTGATAATAAAGCACTTGCATGGATTTCATTGTTTAACTTTTATCACTCTTAAGAAAAAATGAGCATAGCAGTCACTGTTGTATACTATAGTTGGGGCATTACCGAGTAGTTTGGCCAACAATTAAAACAGATTATGTTCCACAGAAAAGTGTTAATGTTAATCTCCCAAGCAGGAGGAGAACACTACATCCGATTCCCCTCAGCTAAAAGAACAGCATTTTCAGTCCATGCAAAACCCCTCACTTTACTGGGATGGTATTTTTATATATGGCTATTATCAATGGGAGGAAAACTGGGAAAATGGAGAGGATGTTCAAAACTGATTGGAAACAGCACTGTAGGGAAGATACTATTATGTGTTAAAATAATACCTGTTATGTACAAAATTAACTTTCAATGCATGTGCTGATAACTCATTTTCATAATGCATTTCAGGGAGACAGAGTAATTCTTCTTAAGCGAGTTGATCAAAACTGGTATGAAGGTAAAATACCAGGAACCAACAAACAAGGCATCTTCCCTGTTTCCTATGTAGAAGTCATCAAAAAGAATCCATCAAAAAGTGTTGATGACTATCCTGACCCTCCAATACCCCAAAGCTATTCTAGTGACAGAATACATCAATTAAGTTCCACTAAGGTAAGGATTTTCTGACGTTAGCTGCCACCACTAGAGTGGGTTTAGAAGGACTTTTAATGTTTTTGTTAACATTATACATAACTTAGGCATTAAGTACACAACATTTTCCTTTTTGCACAGGTAGAATTGCATTGCTATGTTGTTAATAAATTATTTTTAATAGACAAGCATGTCTCATATTCTACCAGGATTTATGCTCTTTTCTTCATTGGCTATTACATTATTTTTAGTGGAACCAGGCCAAATTAGGGCAGAAAAGTCAAGCCAACAGAGAAGAATTTATTCGGGAATCTTAGCAAGAATTTGAGCCTTAAGGATATGTCTAGTGGACTTCTAATAGTATAATGTGAAGATATTTCCATAACACAGCTGTCCTAAAAGCCTACAGGTCCATAAGCTTGCAGGACACAGATTACCAAGACCAGTTCTGTACCTTTTGAAGCAAAGGAGAACAGCCAGTGATTCTGTACCAAAACGTTCCTCCTTTTGCCATTCACAGTCTAGGAGGAGGCTGATGGTACATTCTTTGGAGTGGTACAAACTGACAGGATTGTTTCATTTTGGAGTGACATGATGTGAACTTGAGTTCACACCTATATGCTTGTATATTTTTCACACCAAATGTGTGTCATAGGCTCTGAATTGTTTTCCTTCCTAGTCTAGATAACCACTACAAATCATACCTACAGGATGCTGCAGAAAGATTCTTATGTTCTTATGATAAGGTTTATCATTCATTAGTGAGGCATTGCAATCACCTGTGCAAAGAACATAACATTTTTGGCAGTGATAAAAACTAAGGAAGTTTCTGCATACAAACTGTGCTTAGAATTAACGTGTTATCAATTATTTTGAACACTCAAGGTGGAAACTCTTCTAGATCTTCCTCTTTACCTTTGTTGTTCATCTCTTCAGCATGGGCAGTAGGTTTTGTGTGTAATTATAAATTTCTTTATCCTGCTATTAATCCATGTTTCATTTGGTTTTGTCCCCTTCTCTACTTCTATCTACTTCCATACTTGGTGATCATCCACATTCTCCAACTTTGAAATAAGTTCCACATTTACTTACTGCTTTGGGGTTGTAAAAAGCTACCAAAAGATGTCATTTATAGGCAACATAGCCTCTGAAAATACTTCTTATTACTAAGTATTAGTTGGTTTGGGACAATTGCTAGAATTGCTAGGTCATGTCTGGTTTTCCAGAATGTCACAACACTGAATGTCTGTCACAACAGAGAACAAGATCCTTTCTCTTCTATTCCCACAAAACTGTACAAGTAACATAAAACTCTGTAGCTGCCAACAGAGGTGTTCATAAGCTAGGGCCCCTTATTGTTACAGGAAGCCAGAGAGTCCTGAAGGCAAGTCAAGACTATGAGGCAGCTTAAGTGCTCCATATTCCAGAGATGCTTCTCCCTGTTTTCTATGGAGCAGGCTTCTCTCTAAAGTATCCTTCTAAAGCTCCATAGCCCTTGTTGAGCACAGGTGATGCTTCAGAGCATTTACATCCATATTACAAAACCATCCTGCCACTGTTATTAAGTTAGTTATTACTAAATTACTTCATAAGGAAGTGAAATTGGCTTTCTTTTTAACATAGGATACTTACGCAATAATCAGGTTTAAAAAAATGCAAAACCACCTTCCACTGAGACTCCTAAACAGACATCTTTTTCTGGATTCAGCTGTATTCAGAAATTGCAATACCATGAAGAAGACATGTTGTTCCTGGCTACCTAGAAAAACTTAATCAGTCCTGAAGGTGTTCTAGAGTTTACCACACTTTCTGATACCACTTTCCCTATTCCTTTGTAGTTTTTTACCACATATCTCTCCTTGTTGCTAGAACAATTGCACTAAACTTCTCTGGCCTAATGGCAATAAAATAAATAAGCAATATGAGTTATGAGCAAGTTTCGTTCTCCGTAACTTGGCCTAATCCATGTGTATCTTTAGATCTAGTGCAGCTTACAGCCATGGGAAAGTAAGAATGGTGAAGTCTCCTGAGCAGTATTTTTGACCCTAAAACCACAGGTTAGGGGCCCTTGCTTAAGAGGAATGATGAGGGAAAGAGACAGAGTATTTCTGTAACAGCCTAGTTCTGCTTTAGCAGACTGCATTGTATCAGTCTATACTGTTTACTTTGGTACAGAAGACTGTAACAAAGGTTTTCTAACTATAATATAAAGCTGTTTGCCTCAAGAAAACTCAAGCAGAAGGTAAGTAAACTAATGTCCCTATTCTGCATCATTAATGTAGATTTTTGCAATTTTTTTTCTCTACTACATTAATAATTAAAATCTGTTGTAGTACAGGTAACTTAGAGGTGCACATCTAATTATTTTGGATAGTTGTAATGATGAGATCAAAATATTTTTGCTCAATTTTAATTTTGGGGATTGATAGTAACAAAAATGCATTTTCAGTATTTACTGAAGCAATGGATATCTACTGATGCTGTGTACGTATGACTCACCAGTCTCTCATTCTTAGAAAAGGACGTTTCTTTTACCAGAAGGATACTTCAATCAATATTGTGTAACGGTACTCAAAGCATACTGTTGTGTACTGTGCTGTCACTATTTTAAAAGCATTGTTGACTATGTCCAGTCTGAACTGAATGTACCTTTCACAAAACATCATTCTGAACTAATAGGGTAAATTTTGAAAAACAAATTCATTCTGTAGCTGCTCATGCCTTAATAAAAGTATGCAATGTATTAAAGATGTTTCTTAAACATTTACTCAGAAGTACTAAGAAAAAGTAGGAGTATAAACATTTTCATAATTAGAAATTACCTCAGTTGTTATACTTGGAAAGAAGTATTTAATGACACCTGAAGTGTACTTCTGAAAATGCTATTCTCAAAATAAGACTAATAGTTTGGGAAAATTTCATTAATATTAATTGTATGATTTAATAACCTGTGACAGGCTCACTAACAGAGTGCCATAAGTAACATAACTTTAGCAGATCAAATGCAGTTGCCTTCATGAATGTAATGATTCAGATCTGTCTTCATGTTTGACATTTATGCTCTAAGCCAGAACCTGATAGTTTCATGTTTCAAATGCCTTTCCTGCTGTTCTGATTCATGTAGTAGTGATTTCAGACTCCCATGGTCACTGAAATTGTATCCTGTAATCCAGATGATGGCACAGACATTTTTCTTTTCCAGTTTACTTGTGTCCTAATTCTCTGTCATGCTTATCTATTTCAATTCCCATATTTTTCTTATTTTTGAAGTTGCCTTCCCAAGCACTGACCCCACTTTCCAGACAACTTCCCTCGTCCTGGTCACCCATTGATCAAAAGATTCTCCAGGCTGACTCTAGTGACTTGTTCTCAAGGACTGTTGGGTTTTCACCTTCAGGCATGAGCAACTTAACTTCTCCATCAGTTCTAGACAGTTTTCTTTGTGACATAGAAGAACTCAATTCTTTGGCATTAGCAACCTCCCAAACAGTAGCAATCTCCCCAGGTAATAGCATTCACCATGTTAAGGATGGTCACTTTATGCCAAATACAGAGGTGTTTCTCAGCTCTCCTACAGCTCTTCCTCTGTCCTTTCTTGTATCTCCCTCTGTCTCATCTTCAGCCAGCTCATCTCATGACATAGCATATAAGCATGTCACCAACAATACTAAGTCAGGAAAAGATAAAGACTTGGAAGGCATAATTGACCCTTTAGTTATTGAAGTACCTAGAGAGCTGTCAGATACTGCAAGAGAAGGTGAACATGGCACTATCCATAACATCCCTTCGCCATATGAAGAAGGTTCCTTGTCCAGTGTGCTAGCTGCAAGTGCTGAAAACGAAGAGGAAATCTGTACTGCAGACCTATCACTTAATAGAGGGGATCAGTCAGAATCTCCTCAAGAATCAGATTTCTCTGGAGAAGCACAAGACACAACAGAAGAACTGACTAGACTGTATATAGAGGAGGATCTGGTACATGACAATTTAGAATTCCCAATAGCAAGTGGAGAAGATTCAATGGATTGTTATGAAGGATATACTTCACCAAATATTGATAAGGTATTTTAATTTCTGACAACCCTGACTTCTTGTGTTCAGATAACTTATTATAATTATTCTCTGCCTTGTATTTACATGTTTTTAATTGTGCACAGGCACACTTTTATGTAATTGCATTTGATACAATGGAGCTCTGAGCAAGCTGGTTGATCTTTAGGGTCCCTTCCCACCCAAACCATTCTATGATTCTGTGATCAAAAATTGTCAACGTTAGGGGACAGTCCCTTCTCCGAAGCAGGCGTATGTACCATTATAAATTCTATGATGTATCAATTGTGCTGGTCCTTTCCCTCCTGTCCTTATTGTTTGTCAGGGAGCTGCTGATATGAAAAGCCAGTGAACCATTTCCCTCACTAGCCCATTGTGTGCTGCCCTTTTTTGAGAGAGGCCCCAGCAAGCAAATGCTGTCAACAGCCTCCAGAGGGAGGGACATGTGCCTCCTGCAGGGCCTCTGCGGTTTGTGCTCCGCATGTGTCAGTTCACCAGCTGATGTATTTACAGCAGGCTCTGTCAGGAGGATCTGACTAACAGAAACAGATCAGATTATGTTTGGCAGTTAGACAAATGCTTCCTCCTGAAGCCCTCAGTTCCTCTTTGGGACAGTACATCACTGAACTATCCCAAATGTGTGCTGGCCATTAAATGCCACAATATAACTATACAGTTTGTGTGCTTTGCAGGCATAGATCTTTTGTCTGTCCAGCACTTACTCCAACAGACTATTCAGGTAGTTGGTTTGACTGTCAGCATGCAACTCAGGTGCTTAGGACAATATGTTTTAGGCCAAATGTTAAACTATTTAATCACATTTTGCAGGCTACCTCTACCCTTAAATGACCTGAAAAACACAGGAGAAGAGAGGTTGAAATCCATGGCCACAAATGGCAACTTTTAATGCTTTCTGAGGCAAATTTCTTCCAGAAAAGTAGATGTTTCTTCCAGAAAAGTAGATGACTAATAATAAAATTTACATGAGATTTGTGATTGTTCAGGTTAGTTAATGCCCCCTTACTGAGCATTTGACATCCTTCAGCTGATTTTGTAACACAGTTTTATAGCACAGCTACTTCTCATATTTCTTAAACATTTAAGCCAGCTCTGCTTTCTGCTGGAACATCAGGAGACTGATCCTTTTTTCCATCTTTCTTCTAATTTTCCATTTCCCTCTGCCAAGGCACTTACTTCCCACTCCGTTCCTACAATATCCCTGTCTACAGCTTCCCTCTCACCTCCTCTCCTCTCTAAACCCTTACATCAGCAGGAGGAAGATTCACTACAGTTAAAGGTAACTGCACCTCTTGAATATGGATTGTTGCAAATCTTCGTGCCTATTAAATAACTGCAAGGCTAACACTGAGTTTGATCTTCTCAGATGTACTGCTTTCTCTACTAATATTAAATAACATTAGACATGGCGGATTGATAGGCTTTTTTCAAATGAAACACAAGGTAAATCTATAACCATTATGATACAATTAAACAGTTTAAGGAGATAACAAGGATAGGAAAGCAGAAAGACTTCAACTCAATTTCAGGTCATTATCAGGACAGCAGTGTAACTTAGTTAACTGAATGAAACAGAACTGTATTCAACTATGTAGAAACTAGATAATATTTGTGTTTCTGTTTTCAATTTCAATCCAAAGCCTGGGAGAAAAGTCATAAATTTTACAGGAAAGCACCACTGCAGAGGGTCATATTCTAAATACCAATTCTATCAGTCAAGGACTGGACAAAGATTATTCCCTCATCAGGACTACAGTTTGTGTCAGCATTGAAATTCTGTGGCATAAAAATGAAAACTTGCTCTAGAAAGACAAAGCTAATTTGCAGTGTTGACTTCCAGAAGATTCATCTGCTCATGAAAAGGAGAAAAAGTCATGTAAGGAGAAACTATCTAGAAAAGTGAGCGTTGCATCATTATATCTATGTTATAAATACCCTCCTTCTTTGTTTTACTTTTTTCATTTTTTTTTCTTAAGGTCTACCCATTTTACAATGTGCATTCGCAGAAAACGCAGACATAATGGACTTAAAAATGTCTTAAGATCAACAGATCTGTTGGTTTTTTTCTGAAGTAGGGAGGAGACACAAGGCTTCTTTCCAGGGCATGAATCTGTCATGACCTTAGATTTGTTCCACATCAAAGAAGGGGTAAAACTTTTAATAATGTAGCATTCAGTAGAGTGCTTTTGCTTAGCTTAACCAGAAAAATTAAGAACATTCTTCTGAAATTCTTTTTAAGTGACCCTTATATTCTTTGCCCTTATTTGACCAAGGTGTGCTAATCTGAGCTGAAAATAAATAGAAGGAATATATGTTCTTGACACTGTATACTGATACTTCAGTAACGTTTGTGAATTTAAAAATACATACATATGTGTATATATATATTTTTTATATGTAGCTTAAAATTAAATGGAATACAAGGAGCTATGAGTAGGAAGTGTCACTTTGCACTTTGTTGATGGGAGGGATGTGTCCTCCAAAAGAGGAAATCTGAAGACACATCCTAAGGAGAAATGCTGACATTTTTCTGCCTCCTTGGCCTCTCTTGGAATCTTTATTCACCCCTCTCCTAAGAGGGGGCTAGTCTTTTGTTTAGTCACAGTCTACTGGCAGTCACAAATACTAAGAAAAGGTTCCCAATATAGCACTCCACTCTCCTCGCATTCCCCCCCGCCCACGATATTTCCCATTTGCTGCACACACACCCCTTAAGAACTGAATTCTGACAAACATGAAGCTGATTTAGAGTGATGCTAACAAAATGAGGATATTTTAATGAAGTACTTTCCACCAAGTATTCACTTGCTTTCTAAATGCAAATCCAAGGAGTGTGTTCTGTTTAACAACAAGGAATTACACTTGCCATTGGTATTTCTAAAGTAGCATTTCTGCTCTGTGCTGTTGAGTTTTTCTGTATTATTATCTGAGCTACTTCAGGGGGTACACATGCAATAACTGTTCCAACTGCATACGCTATACATGATTCATCTTTTAATTGTAACATGTAAGGGCGTGTGCCAGAGCAGGAAACCCTTGGGGAGAAAAGATACAGTGATAGCAATTAAAATACTGTATACTAATAGTACCCTTCCTTCTAGCTGTAACAGTTGCTTTTTGTTACCAGGAAAAGCATGTCTGATTTGCATGTATGAATGAAGCAACAAAAATCCCATGATGCTTCATTCTTAATTCTCACTTGACAAAGTTTTTGTGGTTCTTCTAGGCTAATTTAAAGAGGGAGATATTTGTTATGGGTAAGCCTCCTCGTAGCCCAGTGATGACTAAGAGATTCTGCAGCTCACCTGTCAGAGGTCACAGCTATTCACACAGGGTACGGTACTGGATGCCCAGTGTGCAATACCAGCTTTTCCATGGACAAGGAGCTCAGTGTCTAGTCTTTCAGTATTTTGCTTTTACCCAAGTGTCTCAATACTATCAGTATGCTGTGTTTCCTTCCTGTTGTGCTTCTGTGCTATGACTGAGTAAAGGCAACAGGTCTGTGTGTGCCTGAACTTTTTATAAAAGTCCATTAGTGTACTGTATCTCTGTAGTACTGCATGGTATTTCCAGTGCTACAAGGTGTTTATATTTAGTCTGGTTCTTTATAGTTAGTCTAGTTTTATTAAAATTACTCCTCTTTTTCAAAGAATTTTTCATTTATTAAAATTACAGCTCTAAGAGTCAAAAATTTATTCTCCATTACAGGCTTTTGGCATGTATACAGACTGAATTTTCGGTTTTTAATCCATGTCCTTCTTTTCAAAATATTTTGATCCTGCTATATTTTTTTTTCACTCAGTCCTGTCCTCTTTATCCAAGCATTCCATATTTTAATACTCTTTAACCTTTCACTTCTTATGTAACATAACGGTAACACAACTCTAATATTTTCACCTAGCCAGAAAGTCAGGTTGTTTTGAGTTTGCATGGATTTTGCTCAAAAAGGTAATCTACCTTATTAAAAAGTAGAAAGAAAAAACAAAACCAAAAAACAAAACAAAACAAACCCACAAAAAGTCAAACAAACACAAAAAACCACCCTCAACATAAACGATATGAGAATGAGAATTTATGGCTTATGTTTTACTTTCAGTTTAGGATTTAATTGTCCTTTGCATTGGTTTCTTAACATTTAGGTCTTAAAACTGGTAATGGGATGAATAGTTTTCCATGCTGTTGATTTTAGGTGATCATCTTTCTGGTGTCTCCCTTTTTAAAATTTGAATCTTAGTTTAGGATATGCGGATTGTGTGTAAGAACTTCCAAAGTCTTAGCTTTTCGGCACGCCTCTGTTTGCTTCCAGATATTGACGGGACAGTGCTTTCTTCATCAATGAAGAAAGACAGTTGAATTGTAGGAAGGCCAGGATTCTTGTAGTAGCAGACAAACAGCATCTCACAGAAAGTCCAGCTAGGAATGAGAGGAAAAAGGGATCCCTGTAAAAAAGGGATTAAGCCCTATTTTAATTTTGCATATTACTCCAAATGAACGACAAGTAACCAATATATCAAGAGTGTACTGGTGAATGTTATTTAGGACTTTTAATTCCAAAAGTACGGGAACATATATCATGCGCCTAATTTGCATGCTCAGAACTCTACAGAACTTTTATGTGCAAGTGCAGTATCAATCATGCATGAAAATCAGGCATACAACTGGGACCATTGACTTGATTGCACACTTTTTCGTTTTTGGGATTAGGTCCTGCACTATTTCCCAGGAAATAGGCTAGTATAGTAAACTGAAGTGCAATTAAAAACTAGGAATCTTTGTAACAGTCCCCTGCCTAGCCAATGGAACTGTATGTCAGAATGAGAGCTTAGGGAAAGAAAACAGGGAGAAAGCTTCTGGATGTCAGCTAGGGTATTATTGTGGAATGCATCCAAACAGAGAGCAAGTGCCAAGGTCCCCCTGTTCAGACATGCCAGCAATTCCTTCACCCTGCTTCTCCAAGATTGTAATTTTGTTGCAGGACTGTTTTCTCTGCAGCCATAACATAGAGTTGAAAATCATGAGTCACTTTGGCTCTTATCTATTTCTACAGTAGCTAATTAGTAATAGAACCTTTTATAAAGCATATGCAGAAAAAGAATATAATACTAACCTATCCAGTTCCTTCCTGGCTTGGTATTTTGTTCAAAGCATTAAATCATTGGTAGCACTGTTTAGGATTTTTACTTACATTGTTTATGGGAGAAGCCCTTAACCTCAGTTGAGTTCTTTTGCATCTCTATCTTTGGCATTCAGCTTAGTTACAGACCTGATGAAAGATTAGCAGCAAATCAGGTCAGATTCCAGTCTAAATACAAAGCATTCTGACTATTCTTCTCTTGCTTGACAAGCCAGCCATTGAAGGAAGTTTACTGGACTGTTTAATTTGCAATCTTTATTATTTATTCTTCATACAATGGTAAAAGTTATCCCTCTTTCTTGTACACTGGCAGAGGAGAGTTAAGCAAGGAAGAGAAGACGGTAAAGAGTACAAACAATTTTTATTTTTTTACTTTGAAAAATCTCTTTCCCACCTAGCATCCAAAAATATGAATTTTTCAAAAAATCTGTAATCTACCTGCCTGCATATTTAGGCACCTTTTAAAAATTATACTCTATAGACTATAAGGTACAGACAATATTTTCTGCACATATTCATAGAAACTGCTGAAAACAAATTTAACAAATTTCATCTGGAGATGCTGAGAGGGAAAAGAGGGGGGGAAAAAACCTAACAAACTACATCCTGTGTTTTTCCATTCAATTTTTGCCATCAGCCTTTGGATTGTTTACTGCTCCTTCTCTCTTGGAAGACTATATCATCTTCAAGAGTGATAAAAGGGTGACTGAAATAGTCAAACCAAGAGAGAACCATGAGGCAAAAAGACAAATTTCATGGCTTAAAGATCAGGTTGCAGTTTACCCAATTCATGAAAGAAAGTGCTATGAGCAGTGTTTGATATCCACACTCCCAAAACAGATATGGTTCCCAGACTTGTGTCTACAGCATGACCAGAGGGCATCCTCTGTCAACAGAGAATACGATCCCTGCTCGTATCAGTAGCTTTCCCAAACAGCTGCTCCTGCACTTTCTGGCCCCAGCCAGATTCTAATCAGTCTAAGTCAATGACTTTCTAAGCAGGATATGGTTTCTATATAAAGTTAGTACTTTTCATTTCCATTGTATCAAGACGTATTGAATATTATTGCTCAGTAATACTCCATTTAGAAGGCACATAGTTCCTTTCAAAAAGCTTTGCACTGGAAATACAGACTACTTTTTTCTGTTGAAGTGTTGTTATAGTCACACAATTAAATGTATTCTTTCAAAAATTTTTTCTGTTCTTTGCCTCCCAACAGCCCGCATGGCTTGAGATGAAACAGAATTAGTTAAAGCATAGCATGTTATGCCTGCCAAGTTAGTACTCTGTGTGTGCAATGTAAATTGGTATGTTGTTCATCTGTGAATATTCTAGATTCTGCCAGTATGTATAAGAGATTTTATTTCTGCTAATCTAAAAATATATTTCACCCAAAGAATGTACGATGTTCATAGTTGCATCTAATGTTATTTCTGTTTCACAGTGAAGAGGCAGCAGGGTTCTATTCCAGCTTTGTACTCTACTATAAATAGAATGGACTGTTGATGAAGTTCACAGTTTTGTTTACTTTTTATTATGACCTCCAAAAAACAGATCTTTAAACGTGCCAAGATTCAGTTGTTTGTCATGTCTCTTAAAAATTTATTGTGGGTTGGAAGGGAGAAAAAATGGGCCATGGATTTACACAAGGTAGAATATCAACTCTTGAGCAGCTATGTGTTACAATCCTATCCAACTATTTGGACCTTAAACTGCAAATCTTTATTACATTTCAAATCATTTCATTTCAGCCACAGCGCCCTGTGCTTTCTCATGAAAATATACACAGTGGGGGGGAACCGTAAGTATAATTCTTGTCTACTAAACCAAAACCTAACATTAAAGCTACAGCCAGCATGTCATCAGATAATTTTTTAAATTGCCAAGTACAATTATGAAGAGATTTCACAGATTTATAGATAACTGCATGATGCAGGAAGATATCTAAGAAAGTCCCAGAGGGCAAAGCCTTATTTGTTCAATTTTACATTCAGTGCAGCCAGACACAGCAACTTCACAGTTCTCCATTGTCTGTACTTACAGAAGAGATTTTGACTTTTTTTATTCTCTCCATATTTACATCTCAGTAAAACGACAATTACATATTCAACATTGATTCAACTGATGCAGTTTACTGACTTGATACAATTATTCAGAAACATTTCTGGATTTGAATAGAGAGAAAAAAAAGTAACTTGATAATGTTGATCACAGGAACAGAGGCTCACACTTTTTGGTGTGATTTACAAGTGCAATTCAAATCTGAGATACAAGAAAAGCTTTTCTGAAAATTGCAGAAGAACCTAGAAGTCAAGTCGTATTCTGACAAACATTTTAAGTGCTTGGGATATTTCAGTACTGACTGTTAAAATGCAAGTTCGGTGCAAGATTGTCTCGAGATCCTCCCCCCAGTCTTGCACTTGGAGCCTAGTTCATTCAGTGATCACTGAAACCAGTAGTCATTCTTCCTTGAGCATCAGAGCACTTCAGCATATGCCCTATTAGATCATTTTTCATAAAATGTACCTAAGGTTTATTGTCTAAAAATATTTTTAAGTTTTCCTTAGTCATCTGAAGAAGAAAAAGAGGGGCAAAAAGTTACCAAATAGCTATACCACAGATATATCATTAGATTTAGATATTTAATCTCATTAAAACCACAACCTCCTGTTGGTATTGTTAAGCATACTGAAGGAACTCACTCAGTTTAGAAAGCAAAAATTGTCTAACTAATTTTCTTCAATACAGTATAAGTAGTTAATGACTAACATTATTGATTCCTAAAATTAAAAATATAAATATATTTAAATTGCTGACTAACCATTCTTTCTCTTTAATGTTTTCTGCGATATCATAAATGCTAGTAGAGTTTTTATACTTAAGAAAGTCTTAGACTAGCATAGAGAGAATGCAATTACTATAAAGGAGTTTTTTAAATGGATTATTTAGAAATTACTAAGATTCAATTTCTAAAGTACAAAGAGAGCTCATTGGGAAGTTCTTGTTACTGTACTTGAGTAAGTAATTGGCTTGAATCCTAATCATGACACATTACATCTGGAAATCCTGTCCCCTTGGAGCTGCATTTAATTATTTTTGGAATATCACCATAGCTCTGCTTTCCTGGAATGATGATAAGCATAACAGAAAATATTATTGCCACTTAGTTTTTTGCACAGATTGTTCTTACTCCTGCTACACAAATTACCAAAGGTAATTGCTTAAACAACCAGTCTCTTTCCATTTTGTTAAGTGCAATTAAAATATAAAAACAGACTTCTGGGGCTTGGGAAGATGACTTCCAGTGACAAGAAATTAAGGGGTGTTTTTTTGTTGTTGTTTTTTTGGGGCGTTTTTTTGGAACATTTTTTTCTTTTAAAATCTCCAAACCAACAATGTAAAAAATAAGTGTAGTTTATTCAAGATGACTGTTATTAAACTAAACCTAGCACTAGTCTGTATATAGGATTTTCAAATTGGACTTTCAGGAGGAGGAATTTTTTTACTATAGTAAACATCTTCTTTAAGCCATGAAAACTTAGCCAGAATGATAAACACATCAATGAGCAAGCTGTCTTGTTTGTATTGGGGAAGGTGTAATAATGGTATTAAGGTTTAAAATTCAGTGAACTGTTTTAAGATAAAAGAATAAATACAATTATGTTTTTCTTCAGTAATCTGAAATTAAAACTATATCCTTTTCCCAATTCCTGCATTTGTATCCTGCTTCTTTTTAGACAGTCATATCTGAGGCACAGTTGCTTAGGAAAAAAGGTCAGTTCTGACTCTGCAGGACTCACAGGCTTATGCAAAAATCTTCCCCGTGGGCTGTCAGCCCTAGAACCTTCAGTTCGCCCTAGTGAGAGTTTATTCTTTAAATTCAAAAAAATTTAATAAAAAACTAGCAAGGAATGAAATACAATGCATTTAGTACTTGCACACCTCTTGCCTTTTATCCACCTTACATCCTGCAATCTGCAGCCCTGGCCAGGTGTAGAAGCATGGCTCAGGGTTTGAATATTGTTTGAATTTCCATCCATATGTCCTCTGATTTGATTCAAGGCTCTCCCTCACTCTCAGACAGAGGTGGCTAATCTGTGTAGCCATTGAAGTGCCCAGGGAGCTCCCCCAGCCACAGTGACAGTGTGTGAGAGCTGCTGTCCTGGGTACCCTCACTTGTGCTGTTACTGGCTGCTCAGAGCTTGAAGGCAGAACCACAGTGTTAGGTGCTGATCGTGGAAGGTTACAGGGCTAGCACATCTAGACTCTCCTTTAGAAATCCTCTATTTGGTGACTGAACTATAAAATAACACTAAAATAGTTTTTTAAAAAAATCTGTTTTTGAAACAACTGGTTGAGGAGTCATCAGGCTTGCCGTTAAACCCAGTCTTCAGTGTCTCATGAGTTGCCTTTCTAATGAAGGTTTTCTGTACTGTACGTTCCTAACCCTCGAGTCCACCAGGCAAAAACAAAAAGTCCTTTCCCCTCTATTTGCAAGAAGTGTTTCTTCTTAATGTTTAAAGAAGCTCCTTTACTTGAGCAAAAGTGCAAGGAACTCCTACTTCTTTTTAAAATGCATCATTTGTCCTATTTAAGGTTTCAGGCTCTATATAACTATACTCCTAGGAATGAAGATGAATTGGAGCTCAGAGAGGGAGATGTCATTGATGTGATGGAAAAATGTGATGATGGATGGTTTGTGGGTATGTTTTAATTTGGTTGCTTTCTTCTTTTTTTTCCCCCAACCTTTGCTGCCCTCTTCATGTAGTGTATTTTAAACAACTTGATTTTTGGCAATTAGTGTAATAAATTTGAACCTGGCTTTATCAGGAGAAATCCCAACTAAAATCCACTGAAATTAGCAGGTGATTTTGCACTCTTGTCTTTTAAAAATTATAGATGCAAATTAACACACGCCTCTGGATTATTGTACAGCATTGTTGTCATCTGTGACTCAGATTGGACTATGTATTACTTCTCTCTTTATAAAGGCCAGGTAATTTAGAACTTTCTCACATGAATACATCTACAGCATTGACCACTTGTGAAACCCAAGTATTACTGAACAAACAACAATGTCATAATCAGGCCTAGATATGGTGGCTTAACCATTTCATAAACCCTCATGCACAAGCTAACTTAATCATCTGACAAGTCCTTAATATTTAAAAAATTCACATTATTTAAATAGATTTTATGTTTTTGAAGTTATATTATTTCTATGTACCAAGAATTTTAGCACAGCTTTTAATCAGGCCTAACAATTTAATCAAATACACCTCTTCATTTGTATTTTGCTTCCTGCAGTTACACTTTCATAAACCTCACAAATAAAATTATATAGTATGAGGAACTTCAGATCATTCTGTTTGTGCAATATTAAACGTAAAAATTTTAAGGCCATGCTTACATAGTGATTTTCTGTTGTTATTCCCATCTTTCATCTAT
The DNA here is from genome assembly GCA_013397375.1 of Toxostoma redivivum. Taxonomy (NCBI): domain Eukaryota; kingdom Metazoa; phylum Chordata; class Aves; order Passeriformes; family Mimidae; genus Toxostoma; species Toxostoma redivivum. The sequence goes on along the minus strand of VXBI01007752.1, from coordinate 972,466 downwards.
TGCTTCTAATTTCAGGAACCTCAAGAAGAACCAAATTCTTTGGTACTTTCCCTGGAAACTATGTCAAGAGGCTGTGAAATTTTTTTTCTACTTATTTATGCTGCATCTCTGCAACACATCTGCATAAAGCTGCTAGAAAACATGCTACGCTGGCCTTCTGTTTTCTTGCTTGCAGTCTCAAATAGAGGCCATCTAGTTCATCCTCATCCCATCCCACCTGCCAAACCGTTCCAGCAGTATTACAGCAACGACCACAATGTGAATAACTAAGCTTTTCTGAGACAAGAGGAATCACTTCAACATTTAAATACTCCCTGCTTTAAAGTCTTTTCACGTGAAACACAATAGGAAAAGCCTGATGACAGGTACACAGAGGAGTTGCCATGGGGGGCCTGGGGGGAAGGGGAAAAAATTATTATTGGTTTGAACATTTGTGGTACTACCATGAAGTCTGGTGGGATTTTTTCAGCATGCATGTAATACAGAGGAAAGTTGCTGTTTACTATTTTTTAAAAAATTGATTTTACACATTCTTATTAGCTTGGCAGCATTTTTTGCTTCCACATTGCTGTGTCACAGGTTTGCCTATTGTACTGGTTTACAATGTATGACAAACTATAATATAGATTTTTTGCCTGCACTTGTATGCTGTAACAAATGCACAGTGATTGTAAAATCTCAAGCAAGCAAAGTGAAAAATGGAAGAACTGCAAGTGTTCTGAACGGGTGCAATGGTATTGGCTAAATCTTTTTTCTTTTTTTTCCCTAATGAAAAACTGTAGTGAACCTGTAGTGTTTTCTGTTAAAAGGTAAGAAGTGCAGAAGGCACAAAGACTTGGGAAAGAGGATTTAAGGAAGAGCAAGATAATGCTGTAAGCATAGACAATAATAACCTTCTATTGATGTCTGATATTAAATGGTTGTAATCAAAATGTTGTAATAGTAAGCAACATGAAGTGTAAGAGGTTAGTGTTTTTACTTATCAGGAAATTAAAGAAGCAGGAAGGTAAACAGTGTTAGTGCAAAGGGTTATTGGGTTTTGGTTATTTTCTTCCCTAACATAGCCACCTGAAAAATATTCACAAGCATCATGTACTGATTTATTTCACTATATATGTATATGTATGTTAATGAAACCCAAGTTACACATTCTTTAGGAATTTAGACAGAAAAAAAAGTCACAAGTATTAAAAACTGATATATTTTAGAGGTGTTGGGTTTTGTTTTTTTTGTCTGAATGAACAAATGTTTGAAAAAATACATTTTCCATAAGCAAAGTTAAGCATAAATAGCAAATGAAATTAAGGCACAGGATGATAATGACTATGGCTTTATAAAAACAAAAATTTGGATTTGGTTCCTTTGGCACCTTATAGATGGCAAAAGCTTCTGCTGCATTTTTCATGGGTAAAGGATCAAAATTATCAAAATGTATGTAGTCTCTGTAGCATTTTGTACATAATTTTGCTTTTTTGTACAGAGCCATTTGGTTGTTGATTTTTAAAAAATTAAGTTTCTTATGTGCCCTCTTCACATACAGAATATCTCAATGCATTTTTCTTTTCTTGCTCTGTTTACCATAAGCACATTCGGATAGTGCAATTCTGTAAGATAGCATTTTATGCAAAATTTTATTAATTAAAATATGGTTTACCAGCCAAATCTAAATGTACATATGTCTTTATTACTGAGAAGGGTCATTAAGGCAAGGTAAAGAAACATCTTTGTGCAGCATACCTTTATTATTGCAGATTTCATGGCAAAAGCTTTATATTCAAAGGCTTTCAATTTTAAACTAGATCTGCATGCAGCTTTGCTGTGAGATTAATACTATCTTTGATGCCATTTATGATTGAGGACTTAAATATCTGTTGCCTGTGATATTTAAAAAGTACTGTTTCTACTCTGTATCTGATTTTAGAAAAATGCAGGTTTTTCATACCTGGCTTTCAGGTAACTGACTTTGAATTCCTACAAGCAAAAGGTCTCTGTGGTTTTTTTTCTTGAATAGACTTCTAATAAATTTTGCTTGGAGTACAAAACTGTTTTCCCCATCATTTCTCCAAATACAAGTAACTTATCACTTAAGTATTGCAAAGTGCTTAACTCTTCAAGCTTATATGTAAATAGTTACACCTTGCACTTACACACACACACACCCTCATCAAGCCTACACCAGTTATAGATATGGGCCACTAGCATTGCCCACACAGCTCTCACTTGGTCCACTTCTGTGTCATCCCTGAAACACCTGAATGCAAAAGCAACATTATGGACTTCCTGCATAGATTATGCCATTTTGAGATGATTTTTCTCTTGCCAGAACAACCCTTTACACAGAAACACAAAGGTAAAACACACACAGTGGATAAACGCATTATACACGCCAAAAGTTCTTACATGCTAATCCTTCAACAAAAGCAAAACGAGAACTGCCATGTTAAACGACAGCATAGGAATGAGAATTAAGGAAGGCACTGGTTTTTGGGGAACATTTTACACTTGGGACATCTCTGCCTGTCAAGGAACAATTGTCAAAAAAAAAAAAAAACTTGCAACAAGAAGCAAAGCAGGTTCTAGGTTTTGGGCAGGGGGTTGTTGTGTTTGGTTTTTTGTTGAATTTTTTTTCACTGCTGGGTAGCACAGATACTGCTGGCACCTCAGAGTAGCTCTTTGGTCCTTCTTCACCATGCCATGCTGGCCATGCCTGCCAGGCTGCTTCTTCCTAAGTGCTGTGCTTCTACCACTAAAGAATCCAGTACAACAAACAGCAACCTGCATTTGGACAGGAACCATCTGTTTCTTCAAGTCTGATTAATGCTGTTTCGTCTTCACAGTTGCTGGGCTGGAAAATGCAAAGCCACCAACATCTCTAAATAAATAATAAATATGTAGCTGAAAGTGATACCTGTCTAGAGGGAGGGTAACAGGGACTGCTGTTAAAACTCCAGCAGAAACTCCTTTGTCAGTACAGGCATTGTCAGTGCTGGGAGTGCTTTCAGCTGGGACAAGGCCTAATTTAGTCAGCATGACTGAAGTGACTGTTCCCTTCCTCTGCTAATTTGGCTCAAACTGACCACCCACTGGGCTCTTCTCACAGCCCAATAACCAAATGCTGACATATGCAGTCAAACATAGTGTGGTTTGCCCTTTCTGTTTGCTGGGTGACCCAGCGTGAGATTCAGGACATCACTGAAGTACTGCTTTTTGCCAGATACCTGTGAGAACTGTCAGAAACAGATAGTACTGTGCTTTAATAGTCTTCTACAAAAACTAGCCTAATACCACCAGCTGGTTAGTATAGTCTCACTAATATAAAGAAATGCTAGATAGTTAAGGGCCTGAGTGGTTAAGGGGTGGAATAGAATCCTCTGCTAATTGCAAAGTGAATGAAAAAGAGGAAAATATTTGCCATTGTAATGAGAATAGCAAGCTATTGACACTTCAGGAGAAGATTGTAGCCTTAATGTTTTAGTCAAAAATAGAGAAACATTTAAGTATATCCAGGTTAAACCAAATGTGCTCAATTCTGCTAACTCTGCTGAAATCCCAACTACAGTATTTAAGGAACAAACTAAAAGATTTTTTGAGTTTCCTTGGATAGACCCATATAAAACCATGAAGGACGCCTCACACAAGTAAGTGGAATTTTGTCCTAAAAGCCAGAGCAAGAGAAATCTGGGGAATTCGAGGCCAGCCAGTTTAATATCTAGGAAAAGAGGACAACAAATCAATTAAAAGCCTCAGATAATCACTGATTTTTCTGGAAAATAATGTATCAAACCAAATTCCTTACATATAGCATATGTAGCATGCTTCTTGATTTCTATTAAGATTTGCTTTTAATGCTATGAGTTGGCAGCTGGATTTGCAGACTAGAAAAGTCAGTGCCAGTGCAAGAAAATAAAGTGTATTGCAGAATTGTACTACATTACAGAGAAACAGGTAACATAACCACAGCATCCCTAAAAACTAGTTGATTCTCAGTCCCTACCCTGCAGCAAGTGTATTTGCTGTCAAGGCAAAGGCTTCCTAAAACAAGAAAGCCCATAACATACCAACAAGCCAGGGAGACTAATGCATGAGCAGTTCAGGGTAGTTATCTATATCCCAAACTAAGCAAAGGGTCACCCTAGCAGGTCTCACATTCTGTCACCCGTGCCAAAGCAAAGCATGGTGTCATTCTGCGATGCCTGGTATTTACTAGTTGCCTTTTAAATGCTGGTATACAGAACCCAGACAGGAACACGAGGTGCTTCCTGTGCATTTGAAAAAGCAGTGCATGAACCCATGGGAAGCTGGAAACATGAAATCAGTAGCTCCAGAAAGACTTTAGGTCATTGCTAACTATAGTTCCTTACAGCATTAATAGTTACAGGGTGAAACCCTGCCTTTGCTCCAGTTAACAGCAAACCCCTTTGAAGTCAACAGATCCCACAGTATTGGTAAAAATTGCTGTGTTAACGTGAAACTAAAATTGCACGAGAAAGAAGCACTAGAACAACTCAATGTCCAGTTTGGGTTGGTTTTATTATATTGAAAAGTATGAGTGCACACAGAGACAAGAATCCACTTCTTTTAACTGTTTACCCAACAGAGCAGAGCAGATAGTTCTCTTTTAGTACTTAACTGAGAAGTTAGCTTAAAAAAATTATTTTATCTATCAGAATCCCTTGTTACAATCAGCAAATACCAATCAGACCAATACCTGAATCCATCCTTTTTACAGAGCAGGGAACTGCGAGACCAACACAATGGAAATTGGTACCTTATCCAGACACAGTAAATAGGCATGCTGAATTTAATAAGACTTTCTCCTGCAACTCTGTAGATAATCAATATCATGCCATTTATTTGCCTAGATGCAAAAATTACCATTTTACTTTTATCCTCCCTGTAACAGCTAGATAGTTAAGTTCCAAAGTCCTAGTTAAAGATTGCCCAATCTTTAGATTCTAGAATCTATTGTTCTCTTCCACATAGTGAAGTCACACTCCTTTGAAAATTATTTTTACACGCATCTATGCAGAATATGACAGAAATCCACTGAAACAAAATAATGAATGAATTCCTGCTTGCACTTCCCTGAGTCAGAAACTAATTAGGCCAAAGAAAGTGATATTGGTGACTGCTAGGCTCTCATTTATGGGTTTTGTGTCACCTCTGAAACAAAAAAATAGCAGAAGCTTCTAGGTAATATGTGGTGATGAAACCAGGGAAGAACCTGAACAATCGTGCAGGTGCAACTTCTAGTGCAAATGTGCTGTAAATAGTTACACTGTGAAGCTGCACCCAGGACTCCCAGCTCCTGTTTAATTTTCATCAATGAGAATCCCCTATATAATATATTAAGAAATGTGTCTTTTTATAGTTAGATTTTGTTTCCTCAGGGGTCAAAAAGGAGCAAAGTTTTGTGGTAACGGGTTCTTTTATACCACAAAAAAGTAGAAAGTGTTCTTATCAAAATACCTTTAATTATTTCTTACCAAAACAGCTTTGATAGCTTTTTAATAGCTTTTTTTTTTAATAACAACTATCCCATACTAATTTTTTGAGCAACCTTTATATCATGATGTCACATCTAATTACAAATCAGGAGCACAGAGGGTTCCACTACATCAGAATGGCATTACATCACAAGTGACACGAGGGCAGGGAGGGGGGGAAGTGTTGACTGACAACACGAAATGTGTTGCTATCCTCAGTTCAGACACTCACATCTCAACAATTCATGTTTCTTTCTGCCAACACAAATAACAAACTTGGAAGCCATTATTTAATCACCCACATAAACAAATAGCAAAGTAATCCTCCTACATTTCCATCTATCAGATAAATCAGTAAACCACTTTAGAAACATGCCAAGAATAATGTAATTATTTATTTCTACCAGTGAAGAATTACCAGAGAGTTACAAGCAGTGGCTCTTGATACTTCCCTCCAAAAGGAGGGTTTCACTTCTCTCTCACAAGCCAATGTTTCCCTTTGCAAGAGAGGGCCCAGTATTCACCTGTGTCCACTTTGGGGGCCGGGCTCCAGCTCCAAGTGACTGGAAGAGTAATTTCCTATTTAAACATCATAAAGGATCTGGTCCTTTAAGATTGTTTTGGCCATCTTACATTAATATAAAACGGGGTAATTTTATCTCAAGACTTTCAACAAGTGCCACTTAAGGACCAAAGAAATAAACCGCTCTATTGAAATAATCGAGCCTGCAGTCATTTGCTTTGAGATTCTTTCCCTCAGCCCTGAGTTAAGCACACAAGTGAAACCAGCACTGCAGATGGGGAACGCTGAGGAGCCTGAACATGTTGTTCTAAGTGGATCATCGCTCCGCTTCTGTCGCTGTGATTTGCCAGATAAACCCCAAGCATGCAATGACCCAACTCATGCTTCCCTGGGTTAGTGCTCTGAACTGTAATGTGAAACATGTACAAATACCAGCTGGTTTAATACCCACCAGAGGCTTTTCTTACACTACCACAGATTCATCTGTTACAGATAGGGGGTTTTTTCACATGTAACTGGAAGTATTTGAACAGGTGAGAATGAGCCCTTCCCTTCCTACACCATAAAAGAGGACAAATGAATGTGCCCAGTACGTCTGGGGTAGTAGAGAGCAGTATTTATATGCCATGGAAGAGTTCGAGGAACTATTTATAGATTCATTTCAACTGCTCCTGCAGCCAGCTCTGAGGTACAAGACATAAAGCAGCACACAAAACAATCTGAAGCAGAAAGTATGAAAGTCATATGCTATCAAAACCACAGAGAAACACCCAGGACACACCAAAAAAAAACCCTCCTAGCCACCAATCCATATTCAAACTCTGAAACAAGCACACTGCTACATAGGAGTGCAAAATTTTTGTACCTATCATTTTGGTCAAAAAGAGTTTTAAAGAAGACTGGTCAAAGAAAGAAATTGGCCCGAACCTACATCAGCATCAGATAATTTCTGACCATCACAGCTTTAATTACAAAACCTCTACAGTTTAAGCTGTTACAGAAAATTGACTTCTCAGTTGCACACATCAGTGATTCTGATGCACAGGATCCTGAAATTACTGCTAACTATCCAAACTTTCTCCATTCTTTGCAACACATACTTCCTTTGTTTATCTGTTTCATTGCAGGGTCACAAACAGTACAGGCTTCAAGACAAGAATCCTCAAGGCAGAAAACCTGAAACTTATTTGTTCAGTATTCATGCTAAGATGTCCTTGGTTCTTTAAGGTGTTAACTATTGCTTTAATGCAGAGGGAAAACACGACTAAATTAAATTGTGTCACTTATAGACATATATTTACACGTACATCCTGTACCTCAGATACAGAAACAGCAGATGTTTCAACCTCCTCCACTCAAAAAAAAAGCAAAACAAAAAACCCGAACCAACCAAACAAAAAAAAAGCCCTAATACACAACAAAACACACCAAAATCAGAGGTGGGGTGGCTACTAGTGAAGAAAGAGCAGTGTATTTGGGACATCAGAGGCAGACAAAAGCAGGGAGAGCTGTATCAGGCCCTAGAATCAGGATACCTAGCCATGTTAAGGAGCCAGCCTTGTCAGCCTTCTTCCTTCAGCACACATATCTTGTGCTTCCATGAATGATAGCTCCCTAGTAAAGCCTTAGAAAGGTAACTATTACAGTCAGACTAGACTAAAAAGAGACAAGAGATCAACAGGGGAAGATACAAACAGCTACAGCAAGCCCAGAGAAATCCTTCAGGCTCTACGGGCCTGCCCACCCTGAAGGGCGTGGTTTTGAGTCCAGCTGGAAATTTGACTGTCCTTGTTATAAGGCCAGCTGGAAAGTAAGCACTATGAAGCTGCTCACTCAACCCCCCAAACCAGTGACCTACCCTATTTTTCCCCTCCTGTTCTACCACTCCTCCTCTTCCTGCCAGCTCCAGAGGCAAAAGTACTATTGAGGGAAAGGCAGACACCCATGGAATAGGAAAGATTTTACTACTGAAAATTACTGCAATTCTGTTTTATTCCATTCAAGTTCTCACACTCTGGCTCTTGCCTTATCCAGAGGTCAAGCAAAAGACCTCAGCATCGACATCATTGCTGAAATCCAGAACTTCCAAAGACGAGAAGGTCTCCTGCATCAGGCCAAAGAACTTGTATTAGCTAACAGTTCCCAGCACATGGACTGGAGGTGGTTAGAAGATCCTGACTTTAAACATTCTGTCATTCCCTCATGTGAGAGGACTTAGCAAGTTACTTTTAAGCTCTGAGAAATGCTAGACAAGAAATTGCTGAAATGCAATGGACAGGCGGGAAGGGGTAAAAATCAGTCTTAGGGAGACTTTTTTGTTTTACATTTTTGAATTTTTTTTTAGTTTTTAGTGGTTTTGGTGTTTGGTTTGTTGGGTGGAGTTTTTTAAGCTGGAGGGAGTCAGTGGGTAAGGATTGCAAGCAAAACGATTTCCAGGTTTCTATTCCCAGAGAGATTACTCACATTTCAAAGCACTACCTGTAAATACCATGATTTACTTCACATTGTAGAATGAGGATTACCCTTTGAAAAGCCATGGAGGAATTACATGCAAATTCTGGCAGGGATTTCCACAGTACCAGCAAACTTCAAGAACAAAAATTCCCAGCTGTGGTATGAACTATATTAACTCCACACATGCTGGAGCATAGCAATAGTGGATATATGAATACCAGTTTTAAGACTCTTTGTGGATATGCATATCTGACAGTTTTCACATCTACCATTTCATATACAGTTATTACATGCTGATAAAATACGAAGTTTGTCCTGCTTAAGTTTTTGCTGCAGTTCATAATTTTTCACAATACAGTTTTTGCAAATGTTTTCTCAATTCTGTGCATTTACCCCTACATTCACTGAACAGAATTAAGCAAAAGTCCAGTCAGAGTAAAGTGTGAAATACATAATTAATTACGTTCATTTGGTATTTTCTTTTGCTGGTAAGAAACTAATTTGTGGTCATGAAAAAGCTGCCAGTGTCCTTTAAACAAGCAGAAAGAGATTAATCAAGATAGCAATGGGGAAAATATTTACAGTACCTAACTACATTGAAGCAATCTTCTTGGGTAACTAGAGTGTGCGTCAGGACCTGAGGATCCAGCTTTGTGGCCAGCTATATTCTGAAGCTGCTAATCTCTGGCTCAGGGCCCACCTTATACTTAAAACAGAATACAATATTTGTCTTTCAGCTGTTGCCGTTTGTCATGACCCAATAAACATGGCTAACTCTTCCATAGCAACTGCTTTTAAAATGCTAAAGCCAAGCCACAAAGTGAAAGAAAAAATAGATGCTGAATACAGTACTTTATGGAACATAAGATAACAATTGTATATTAAAGGACATTCTGATGCCTGTTTCTAAGAGAAAAATACTCAGAAGTTTTGGCACTTGGACTACAAGTGACTATGATCTAACATGTGATCTCACATGTGATCTCATCATTTGTTTGTGTATGGAGTCTTATCTCTTGGGAGACCACAAAATAGGTCAAGGTATTGATCTAGAGGTTTGACACATGCTTTGAAGAAACTTGACTGCTCTGTACTTTGAAAAAAAAAATCCATGTATTTTTTTCAGGCTTAAGGTAGAATGAACTTCTGTTTTCCCTTCTTCCTAAGAGGTCTTGGGTCAGTAGACTAACAGAACAACTGCAAATACCTGTTACCAGGGATATCTTTCTGTCATAGACACAAATGCACACAAGCTCAAAGACAGGAGTTGAGAGAAAAACCTGTCAAGTACAGCAATACAGAATGAGCCACCATGGACCATGGTTCAAAACCTTATGGTCTTTGTTGCCTACATGCCTCCAAAAAACCTGCAGCCTGCCCCAGGGAAACACCAGGCACACTCTCAATGGCATTCACACAGTTGGAGTACAGTTGCATATAAGCCCTTTGCTCTGCTATATTCAGAAAGCCCAATGCAAAAGCAGCATTTTACAGCCACAGATAAAGGCGTGGTTAAAAAGAACTGCTTAGAATGAAAACTAGGAGAAACTTCAGAAAATCCAGACAGGACGAGTGGCTTTGCTTCCCACCTTATTTCTGTCTTTCCTAAAGGTATTTTAGAGATAGTCATAGCATTCCCAGACTTTTATTATCTGTTATTTACAATGTAAGACATTCTCAATAAGTCAAAAGGTAATAATTTAAAAATTATAGATGGAAAAAAAAATCTTGGAGCAAAGTACAAAGTACAAATCACAATCACACAGGGATAAGCATTTTCTTTTTAACCAAGAAAATCACTGTTCTTTTCTTGACACTTCGGATCTTTTTCCAGATATAACTTTCACTGACAAAAATATACTAAAAGAAGAGAGAAAACATACATACACACAAGTGTTTCCATGGAGAGGGACATACACTATAGACAGGATCTTCATTGACAGTTTTACCTCTCCAAGAAGAATAAGCTCTCACTTATCATCTAATAATTTTTAGACAAAATGCTATTCAAAAAGCACTGCTACTGCCTCTTGCCTGATGGGTTCTTCTAGTCACACAAACTATACTTTTCTTAGTCTTGAGTTTTGCAAAATTCTCTGAAATTTTTGTTACATCTAGTGCTACTGAATAGAACCAGCTCCTTCTCCAGTAGCAGCATATGTAATTCCAATACATTCACTTGTCTATAACCTTTTATCTTTATTAGTTAAGAAGCAGAAAAAGGTTAATTATAACTAACATAGAAGGGACATATCCACAGCATTTTATGTCAGTTTTCATCTATGAATAGTGTGGATTCACAGTAATTCATATCCCATGAATGAGACTTGAAGAGCAATTACAAAATACATGTCTGAAAAGAAAGGATGCAACGTTTAAGCAAGATGTTCGCAGGTAAAACTGACTGGGGCATGTCTGAAACACAGTTGGTCAACAGCTTCTAAGTATCTAGAATTACTGCTGTCTGCTAAATTACAATTTAACATACCCCTTTGGAAGGCCTCGTGTTACCTCCATCACTTGCACTGCCTGTTTCCTTGATCCTAATCACCTTATTTCCTCCAGCCTCTTCTTTCCTGGGTCCCGTCAATACTTGACCTGTGTCATGCAACCTAGCACAAGAAAAGATGTATGGTTGGCTACCACTGGCATACTAACAGCATCCAGACTTGTATTTTGGCTTACACAGACACAAGCAATAATAATGTAGTGGTAAATGTTTACCTTTTCACCTAAGGTTTGGAAAGAACAAGAGATAAGTATCTTGACACCACCTGATCTCTTCACTATCCCTTTAGCAAATATAAGCTTTTCTCTTGAAAAGACAGTTAGTTTCCACGTAGCAATAAAAGATTACATGGCTAAACACATAAAATCGCATGTGAAATCAAGAAATAGGACTAAATCTTGTAGAAATGAAAAGGGAGACTTTGCCTTCAATAGAGGTATGCTATCATTCCTGTAGGTACATGTCATTGCACACCTAATGAAATATTTGGACTGTTTCCTGAATGCTGCTCTATAATATGCCTCATGAAAGAGGTTCTATAAATCTAACAACTGCTGTGCATTATTTTTTCAGGTAACGTCGAATGGCAGACACATCAGAGAGTTGTGTAACAGCCAGCTTATGTTTTTCAAAAGATTATGTAAGTGCCAGCATGTTAATTTATGAAGCATACTGGACTTATCTGCTGGCACAAAGCCTTGCTAACTTCATTCCAACTTCAGTCCTTTGAAATGAGCTTATCTTACTTCCAATGCCAAAATGGGCTTTAACTTTAAACAAAAAAGGCATCAGCTTGCCAAATTCGGACATGACGTTTGACTGCAGCTATTAAAGGGAGCAGAACCACCCAGGAGTGAACGAGCTGAAAAGAAAAACAGTTCCTTGCTCAGTCAGCTTTAGGATTCTCCATCAGAACTTCTACAGACTGTCAGAACTGAAGGGCAAACCCTTTTTCATGCACAACAGGAAAACACAGCCTCTCAGAAAACATTCAACTCCCATAAAATTAATTGTGAAATTTGAGAATTGCAGCAATTAAGCACAAAATTTGAGAAATGCTTTGCAACTTTGCCAGAAGCCATAATTATGAGTTGACATTATATCATGCTCATAACAAAACCAATAAACAACAACAAATTTCTTTCCTAGTCATAACCATATCTAACCTCCTGCAAAATATGCAAAAATGAAATAATATGACAGAAGCAACACTTCAGAAAACCAATGCAGTAATCAGAATCTTAGCAACACAGATTGAAAGTCAATACATGCATAGGTCATTTTGCAAACACAGAGCTTCAAACATAGGGTATAGACATGAGTTTTCAAAATTAAGGTAAGCAGCACTTCAATACCTTAATGTGACATCAGCATCTCATTCCATTCAATATACTCTTTAGATTTTTTTAAACACTCCTCCCCACTTACAAATGTCCCCAAATCCTCCTTTACATTTTTTTAAAAATCAAAAAGAAAACAAGGGGAAAAAAAATCAGTGCACAAATATCCATTAAGACGAAAATCAAGCACAAGTGTAATTAAACAACTTTTGAAAATAAAATATTTCAATTTCTATTTTCAATTTGCTTAGAATTTTATGAAATAGCTCTGAAACATACCATTTCACTAAAAAAATTACTTTCCACTTATTGGCTTGTTAATTTAGAACAGATCCTTAATATGGGCTTTAAAAGGCACTAAGACACCTATTCTTCACTTCATAAGTAGGCAGCTTTGAAAGTTATATAACATGGGATGGTGGGGGGAAAATAAAAAATAAAAAAAAGAAAAAAAAAAAAAAAGAAAAAGAAAAAAAGCCAAGGCATTCCTGGCTTCCCAAATCTGCTTGCAAAAAAGTAAAGAAAAAGCTTATCAGTTTCAGTTTGCTCCTCAGTATCTAAACAGCAGAGAAAAGTTCCAGAGTTATGCAAAAATGATAACCAAAAGTTTAAAATGAGAGGTCAGTTGACCTAAATCACAGCTTCAAAGCATCTAAAAAGCCAGGGCAGGTAGGGAGGAGTTGTAGGAATGTCCTCCTTCACCTCACATGCGTTTCCAGCCTAGGAATTTCTAATGCCTGGGAGAGGGATGAAGTACAAGAGCTGCACTCCTCTCTTCTTTGCCAGATGCATGAGAAGAATAACAGAGGTGCTTGTCATACCACCTAGGAAGTGGAGAGAGGATTTCTGCCTTGCCAGGAAAAACTAAGGAAACTGCTAATTTTTCAAACATCCACTAACCAAAAACTGATAAGAAAAGTTCACCAGGATCCAAATTATTAATCATTCCTGTTCCCTAACAGTGGAATTAGGAAAAGCTACAATCTGTATATAATCAAGTCTTATTGCTTTGGGAACTCTTTTAAAATAAGTAGTATTTATTATAAAAAGATTTCCCATATACCCATGAGTTTTGAAATAAAAAACAGGCTGTGCAGTTTGGAACACTCTGACCTTTCACCTCTGGACAGCCAGTTTCAGTACATGCTGTTCCACATGTGTAAGTGATTTTCAGGCTCCATTTAGCATCCTAGACTGTTACTGTCTAAACTTCACAGTGAAGTCCAATATACTTTACTATGATATAGACTAAGCTCTAAAGTAAGACAGGAGGTTTGTGACCTAAAATGCAGACTCTGAAGTGTTTGAGAGTTTTTTGTTTGTTTCTGCCTGTACCCGGATTATTCTGGTTCTGCAGCCTGAAACAGAGCACTCCACAAGTTTACAGAAGGATGAATTGGTTTTAAACGTTGGGTCCTTAGAACATTTTTCTTCAACTCTCAGTCTGCCAAGTTTTCAGGAAAACAACATTTTCTTCCATCAAGATAGGGACATACTGGGAGGAAAAATAGGAAAATGACATCCAAAAACATTCTGATGTTAGAGAAGAAGCTTGCCTTTTGCTAGCAACATGGAAAAAAATGCCATGCCACGGGCATAGGAGTTTGATTGTCCAAAGCTACAGAGGTGTCATGGTGTGCAATAACAGATTTGTGTACCATGCTACCATTCCAATGCCTAATTTGCAACCCCAGCTCCCAAATCTCAAAAAGCTGAGTGACATGAAGGAATTTGACACAGTTTCCCCCTTCCTTCAGATTTGGGGGGAGGAAAACGGTGGTTGTACTCTTTCAGATTGCATTGGATAGAAAAATAACATTTGGCTCAAAAATCAAAGGAAGTATCAACCTGGAAAGCAAAAGTCTGCATCAAACATTTGGGTAGTCATACTATAAACCAAAAAACTATATTATTCTGAGGTGGCTAGTTTATACATAAATTCATATCACAGCCATTAAATTCAGAGGATGTATATTTGCAGGTAAAAAAAATTGTAACATCAATGATCCTATAATACAAAACAAGAAAATCTATTAAAAATATTTGTTTTCTTATATGCAAGCTTCAATGACACAAGGAAATAAAGAGGAAATCATGCATTGCTTCATATTTACAAAAATCTATTTTCATAGTTACAACTATTATGAAAGAAAATACGATGCCAGACAAAAAGAAAGAAAATGTTCTTTACTGAAAGGAATAAACTTTTGTCAACTGGATAAAATTCTCTGGCTTCAATCCAGTTTAACTGGTCATTTTGGTCTAGTATGTAAAAACAGAAGTGCTCTAGGTAGATAAACCAAAAAAATGTACAGGTACTATGTAAATGAGTGAAGGACTTCCTTGAAAGCAGTCACTGAAAAGGAACAATGAAACAGCCTTATGTGATAAGCATCAAGTCAGTATTGCCTTTCAAATATTTTCTTTTTCTTTCCTCTCTCTAATTACAAAGAGGGGAAAAAAAAAAAAGCTGAACCTGGGAAACATCAATAAAACCAGATCTAGCAATTGCTTTCAGGAGCAACAGCACCTTGGAGAGCAAGTCACCCCTCCAGTAAACCAGGCAGAAGAAAAACATTATTCTGAGCAAGAGCTCAGATTCATATATGCATATGATTTCCACTGAAACTACCTAGAAACAGGTTAAACCTACCCTGCCCTTACATTTATCTAGGAAGATTAGAAAGGACATATGAGCAAATTTCAGTATTGTATAGAAACATGAATAAACTTTACAGACACTTAAGCAATTCCAAATCTGTGTTTCTTAAAAAAAAAAAAAA